>OX457041.1:47538103-47833103 GCA_949752735.1 Lumbricus terrestris
GACGATAATGGTGTTGTTGCTGTTCTTGCTGTTGTTGATACTGCTGCTTCTGTTAGTGGTAGATGTGAAAATGGTGACAACAATAATAATGATGATGATGATGATGATGACGACGATAATGGTGTTGTTGCTGTTCTTGCTGTTGTTGATACTGCTGCTTCTGTTAGTGGTGGTGGTGGTAGATGTGGTCATGACTGTGACGATGATGATGTTGTTGATGATGATGGTGATGATGATGATGATGATGATGACGATGACGGTGTTGTTGCTGTTGTTGTTGTTGGTGGTGGTGGTGATGGTGGTGTTTGTGGTAGATGTGGTGATGCTGACGATAATGATGCTGGTGGTTGTGGTAGTGTAGTTTTTGGTGTTGTTGTTGTTAGTGGTGGTAGTGGTGATGGTGGTGGCGGTGGTAGATGTGGTGATGGTGACGATAACGAGGATTACGATAGTGATGATGATCAAATCAAATCAAATCAAATCAAATCAATTTATTGGTCCGTTTGTAACAATAACAAGCACACCAAGTCAGGAACAATAACATTTCAAGTATAACCAAGTTGTTAAACATTAATCAATCCAATAACTTAATTAGTTAACATAAATTATTCAGACAGGTAAGGATTGCTTAAACCTAGGGGTTCTAAGGTTAAGTGATGCCATTGTGGACAGTTGTCCCTAGACCCGGGATGCGAGGTTATAAAAAAACTCGTGCAATAGTGGACACAAATGGAGACACAGAAGGGAGGAAATCCCGCTAGTAGGGCCCCCAAACAAACTATTAAATAATTTTGATAGATACACGCCACAATTTGATGAAAAACCAAAGCAACAGTAGATGAATGGAGATGATCACAGCTATCATAACATCACAGCAAGGAGACAGGCACATCAATTCAACACACTAGGCCTATACAGAGAATATTTGAATGAAGCTGAAAAATAATTTTAATATCAGTTATGGGCCTCTATTAGCCATTTACGTAGGTTTATTTTAAACAGGTTAATATTAGGAGGAGCTTTAAGGCCTTGTGGCAAACCATTCCATAACAAAGGACCCCTACACCTTATATGATGATTATGATGACGATGATGATGATGATGATGATGATGATGATGATGACGATGGCGATGACGATGATGATGATGATGATGATGATGATGATGATGATGATGATGATGATGATGATGATGACAACGTCATCTTGGCCCAAACTCTTGATTGCTCGAGTCTACGTGCCTTGTCGATATAGTCGCCAGAAGCTTGCTGGTTCTCTTCAGAACCCTTAGTTTCCATAGAAAAGGCGACTAGATCAAACTCTGTGACTGTTAGATATGCTACCATAAGATCTAAGAGAAAATTTTTGATTGTAAAAGTATCGGCAGATCGTTTTAGTAATTAATCGTAATCGTAATCGATATCTCGAAACTTATGCAGCGCCCACAGAAACGGTGTCGCGGGAACTAGCTTACTCGCAAGCAATATTCAAACCAAAATCGATAGGCATCGGGCCAAGATCCGGGGAGTCCAGCAGGTAGACAGACGTGACGGGACGGCTAAGTTCGATGACATTTAGCGGTAAAATTACGAGGCTTGTGAAGAGAAAAGGAGGAATAAGGATCGGATTTTTGAAAAAGCACTGTTTTCAGTTTTGAGTGGAAGACCTGTGGTGAAAATAGCGAGTGGCACAGATGCGCAAAAAAGAATACCGTAGCAAACGATTGTCTATTTATAACGAAAATAATATTTAAGTAATGTTACTTATAAACAGATTACATGTATTGCTTGGTGTCATTAAAAGAAGTCCTCTCTTGCGCGGTGATGCTGCTGGGCAACGTAATCGTTGATTTCAGCATTGGAATCGTATCATTTAGTATAATACATCGGATTAATATCATACATACTAGTAGGCCTACATAGGCCTATTGTTGCAAGACTCCATACACTGCAGGCATCGCCAGTCGCCATTCTCCCAAGTGAGCCGCCTGCTGGGGGTCAAATTGCTTAGAGAGCGGTGACGTTTCGTGGTCTGGCTTCTTGAAGTTCTGTGAAGTACCTTTCAGCGCGACCACAACAGAGCTTCTCTTCTCTGTTTATGTGATTCAAACAAACCAATGACGCCAGTCAGCTGGAAGCCAAGCGTCATTAGCGAGTCGTCATTAGCGAGCAACTGCGATAATACGCACTGTTAGCCAAGAAGCTCACAGCCCATATAAACGATCTGTATATAATTATGAGCGTCATTATGACTTTGTCTCTGGTCTGCCTCTTAGTTTGTGCCTTTGTGCATCTGAATGCCTTTCGCTCTGTATCGATGACAGTCCGGTTTCACGACTGTAGGCCTACGTATGTCTGAATATATGTTCGTACATTTGGCCGTGGGCATGTATGTTTGTATGTGCTTCTGGCTATCTGCTTGGCCGTCTATCAGTATGAAGATCTGCCCGCCTGTGGTTGTTGATCTCACCGTCTGTACGTCTGTCTATCTGTCAGTCTAAATGTCTTTCCGTCTTCCTTATGTTTGTCCATCTATACACCTGCATGTTTGTTCGTCTGCCTGTCTGCATGCCTGTATGTCTCGAGCATAGACCATGAAGGGAGGAGGACGAGCTGAAACCTAGTGTAAAACCGGGATGTGGTTATCAATGGAACAAAACGACCATTAGTCAGAAAGGCATCAGTGCAAGAGTTGCACGCTTGCGAAATGACATGGTTTTGTTTGTACTATCTCATTGGATTCTATATTAAACTGCCTTTATTTTGGAAGAGCTTTTGGAATAATAAATTGGTAAGTTTTGAAGTAATGTGCCCTGATCATATCCAAAGTATTTGACGACAAGTTTTCACCACGACCTGGCACGAAGGAGATAATGTTGTTGTTGTTGTTGTTGTTGTTGATGATGATGATGATGATGATGATGATGATGATGATTATGCTGCTGCTGGTGATGATGATGTAGATGTAGATGTAGAAGGGGAAGGGAACGAGAAGGGGAAGAAGAGGAGAAGAAGGAGGAGGAGAAGGAGGAGAAGGAGGAGGGGAAGAAGGAGAAGAAGAAGGAGAAAAAGGAGGAGGTGAAGAAGGAGAGGGAGAAGGCGGAGGAGGAGGAGAAGAAGGAGAATAAGGTGGAGGAGAAGGAGGAGAAGGAGGAGAGGGAGGAATAGAAAAAGGAGGAGGAGAAGGAAAAGAAGGAGGTGGAGAAGTAGCAGAAGGAGTAGGAGAAGAAGGAGGAGAACAAGAAGGAGGAGGAAGAGGAGGAGGAGGAGATGGAGGAGGAGGAGGAGGAGAGGGAAAAGTAAGAAGGAGGAGGAGAAGGAGGAGAGGGAAGAGGAGGAGAAGGAGGTGAAGAAGAAGGAGAACAAGAAGAAGGAGAAGAAGGAGGAGCAGAATGAAGAGGAGATGGAGGAAAGGGAGTAGGACATGGAGGAGGAGAAGGAGGAGAGGGAGGAAGAGAAGGAGGAGGAGGAGAAAAAGAATAAAAACAAGAAGAAAGAGGAGAAGGAGGAGAAGCAGGAGAATAAGAAAGAGAGTTAGGAGGAGGAGAAGAAGAAGAAGGAGAACAAGAAGAAGGAAAAGAAGGAGCAGGAGGAGAAGGAGGAGGAGAAGGAGGAGAAGAAGAAGGAGAAGATCAAGGAGGAGAACAAGGAGAAAGAAGAGAAGGAGGAGGAGAAGGAGGAGAGGGAGGAGGAAAAGGAGGAGGAAAAGTAGGAGAGGGAGGAGGAGGAGAGAGAGGAGGAGGAGGAGAAGAAGGAGAAGAAGAAAGAGGACAACAAAGGGAACAAGGAGAAGGAGGAGGAGAAGAATAAGGAGGAGGAGAAGGATGAGGAGGAGGAGAAGGAGGAGCAGAAGAAGGAGAAGGAGAAGGAGGAGAAGATGAAGGAGAAGCAGAAGGAGAAGAAGGAGGAAGAGAAGAGGGATGACGAGAAGGAGGAGGAGAACAAGGAGAAGGGGGAGAAGGAGGAGAAGGAGAAGGAGAAGGACAAGGAGGAGAAGAAGGAGAAGGAGGAGAAGGAAGAGAGGGAGGAGGAAAGGAGGAGAAAAAGCAGAAGGAGGAGGAGAGGGAGGAGGAGAAGAAGGAGGAGAAGAAGAAAGAGGAGAACAAGGGGAACAAGGAGAAGGAGAAGGAGGAGAAGAATAAAAAGAAGGAGGAGAAGGAGGAGAAGGAGGAGTAGGAGGAGAAGGAGAAGCAGGAGGAGGAGAAGGAGGAAGAGAAGAGGGATGAGGAAAAGGAGGAGGAGGAGAACAAGGAGAAGGAGGAGAAGGTGGAGAGATATGGGAAGGAGAAGGAGAAGAAGAAGGAGAAGGAGGAGGCGAAGGAGAAGAAGAAAGAGGAGAACAAGGGGAACAAGAAGAAGGAGAAGGAGAAGGAGGAGAATAATAAAGAGAAGGAGGAGAAGGAGGAGAAGGAGGAGTAGAAGGAGAAGGAGGAGGAGAAGATGAAGGAGAAGCAAGAGGAGGAGAAGGAGGAAGAGAAGAGGGATGAGGAGAAGGAGGAGGAGAACAAGGAGAAGGAGGAGAAGGAGAAGGTGGAGAGGTATGGGAAGGAGAAGGAGAACGAAGAGAAGAGTGAGAAGGAGAAGGAGGAGGAGAAGGAGCAGAAGGACAAGGAGAAGGAGGGGGAAAAGATTGAGGATAGAACAAGGAGAAGGAGGAGAAGAAAGATGAGAAGACGGAGTACAAGAAGGAGCAGGAGAAGAACTAGAAGAAAAGAGAAGGAGGAGGAATGGGGAGCGGCAGGGGGAAGGAGAGGGAAAGGGCAGGATCGAGGAGCGAAGGAGGAGGGGAGGGAGGGGAGGAGAGGGGAGGAAGAGGGATAGGAAGAAGAACGAGGGCGAGAAGGAGAAAGATGAGGAGGAGGAGGAAGGAAGGAGAAGGAGGATAAGAAGAAGAAGAAGAAGAAGAAGATGATGATGATGAGGATGATGGGGACGGAGAGGGAGAACAATGGCGAGGACGAGAAGGAGAAGGAGAAGTAGAAGGAGGAGGAGGGGAGGAGGATGAGAAAAAGATGATGATGACGACGACGACGATGATGATGATGATGATGAAGACGACGTCGATGATGACGATCTTGATCCTATTCTTGATGCTAAGGAAAGAGATGAAGATGCAGATCATGGTGATGATTAGTTGGCGATGGTGATGATGATAATGGCAACGACGACGATGGCGAGGATAAAGACGACGACGACGGCGACGACGACGACGACGAGGCCGATGATGATGATGATGATGATGATGAGATGAAGATGACGACGACGACGACGATGATGATGATGAAGACGACGTCGATGATGACGATCTTGATCTTATTCTTGATGCTAAGGAAAGAGATGAAGATGCAGATCATGGTGATGATTAGTTGGCGATGGTGATGATGATAATGGCAACGACGACGATGGCGAGGATAAAGACGACGACGACGGCGACGACGACGACGACGAGGCCGATGATGATGATGATGATGATGATGATGACGACGACGACGACGACGACGACGACGAACGACGACGACGACGATGACGATGACGATGATGATGATGATGATGATGATGAATATTATGCACGCATGCGTTAAGCATATTCCTGGAGTAAATGTCTGCCATTGAAATACGCTAACAGACTACCCTCCTCCTTTAGGGGCTTGGAATTGGCCCTGGCTGAGTGCATCCAGTGGCAGGGTTCCCGTTGGCCAGTAGCGTGTCTGCTTATTAAGCTGTAACCTGCGCTGTTGCGCATGCGCAAGCTATGAACGTTGTCTAAGAAGAAGCGAATAATAACTTACGGAAAACTAGTTTAAATTTCCCTCTGTCATTAAAGCGATGTGTGAACCAAACTGGATATATCTAAATAGGCAATAAATCAAGAAATTGTAAGCGAGGTTTCCCATACATATGATAATTCTTCGTTTTCGAGATATTTGGCAATTTACGACATGAGGAGTTTAGCGTGAAAAAGTAAAAGACACTTAATAACAGGTCGGATTTTGACCAAAAATTTCTAATATGTGGAAAGTTTAAAATATGAAAATAACTTGTAAACAACCTTACTTTGGTAAACATTACCGAAGCCAGATGTTACTTTTTAAAATTGTGGCAGGAGGAAGGAGAAATTTGATTCAATATCTAAGGTCGACACGGCGGTGGATAGATAAAATGAAAGAGGATTTTCAATTGACGGTTTGCCATCAATTGATGAGTTTGGTATAGGATAATAATAATAATAATAATAATAATAATAATAATAATAATAATAATAATAATAATAATAATAATAATAAATAATATCTTTTCTTTAATTAAACGCCTGCAAGACGCACTGCGCTTTACATTTGCAAGTTATGCAGCAATCTTAATTAAACTTAACTACTAACTGAACAGACAGCTTTGTAATTACACGGCGCCGATGGTAGCCTACAAAGCAAATCCGCCCAACGGGGGCTCGAACTCACTACCTCTCGCACTCCTGGCCAGCGTGTTAACCCCTACTCTACCGGGCCTCCCCCATGTATCATATAAATAACTGTAAAAAATAAACGAAGGTACACTTTGTAGTCAAAACCAAATACATATGGCGGCCCCTTCCTAAAAGTAGCCTAGCCCAATGTATTTCTTCTACGGTAGGAGACTCATACCTAAAGACAACGTCACGTTGACATATATGTAATGATTGACATCATCACAGTGACCACAGTTATGATGCAAAACAATACATGTTGCATTTATTACGTGGTTTAATACAAAATAATGACGTCGTAGTCGAAGGACGATTTGGGATCCAGCGAATGATTGGTCTTTGTTGGTCTTCTTGGAGAAGGTATGAGTTTAAAGTGTACAATCAAAAATATCATCGAAGGATGATCTTCAATATTATTGTTTCTAGTTAATTCAGCCACATCTCCAGCTTTATACGTGACGTTCTCCACTGGCTCCCACTCAGGCAGCGAATTGAATATAGGGTCTCTTCTCCAGTCTGGCGCTGCATGCTAGGCCTTGCTCTTACCTACCTTTGTGAGCTCTGTGTATAGCTCTACTCTTAGTGTTCGCCATATCCGCTCCCTTCGTTCGATTGAATAAAGTCTGCTTCCATTCCATTTTACTCGTATTTCCACTATGCAGAACCGTGCTTTCTCGGTGGTTGGACCTTCAACCTGGAACGGCCTTCCTCTGACACTCCGCTCTTTTCTTAAAATTCTTCTCACGCTTTCCTCTCTCATCTTAAGAAAGTTTTACTTGGCCGCGCAGAGGTTGAGAATACCTCTGAGTAGCCACCTTGTAGAGTCGCTATTTAAATGCATTTAATGAATGGATGAATGAAGGACTTGATGTATCACTGTCATTATATAATATAGATCAATCAACTTTAAGACAGAATTATAATAAGAGCTTTAAGGAAACAACTTGATCCGTAAGCGGATCCAGAAGACAGAAATGGCTTGGGTGGTTACAGGAAAAGCTTGAAATCTGGAGGGGGGCCATCAGTACTTTATATCTGTGAAAGTCCGAGCGAGTGTATGCTATCGTTTCTGAACGTTCATCGGACGCTTTTTGAAGATTTGGTGTCTTCAAAACAGTCCATAAATCATTGAGAAACAGAGCAATCTAAGTTGCTGGGAAGACGACATCCTTTGTGTTCATGCGCTCACAAATGGTGAGACACTCGCTCACAAATGCGTGCCACACGGGCTCACAAATGCGTGCCTCAACGGCTCCAAATGGTGCCACAAGGGCTCACAAATGGTGCGACACGTGTTCACCAAATAGTGCGTCTGTGAATACGACCCATCCCCGACCAGGTACCGTTTCGGTGTTTGTGTGTGTTTATCTGGCTTCGAGTGACCAGATAAGCAGGAACATTTGTCAGTCTTCCCCATACACATGCCGCGCTTATTCGCGCATAAATGGCCCAATATCTTAACGCAGAGTAAGACTTATATTCAATACATGGTGTTGGTGTAGACAAAATAGAAAATGGAAATCCTTGAAATGAAATCATGTGGACTTGCAGAATGCCGGTTGCAGGAGCGCATTTATCGCATTGACAATCTGCGAAAACCTCTCCGCAGCTATCTATTGGTGCGTCTATTTTGTTGCAGTGTTAGTACGAGGCATTAACTAATGCCTCGTACTAGCAGCCACTGTAGGCAATTTAGACGCATGCTAGAGGTGCACGTCACACTATTACAGGACATTTGTTGTGACCACTGAAACGATATAGCAATGATACAAAAGGCGCAATAATGCAATTACGTCACAGGTGCATTAATTGTGTTGGTTTTTTTAATGTATGAATACATTTATATAGCGCCTAAATCTGGATGACTATCCAGAGGCGCTATATCAGCACGAAAACCCTCGGTCAGAGAAAATGCCGTTGAAGAGTGAGAGACAGATGAGGGAAAACGAGTCATTAGTTTAGCCCTTAGGGCGGGGAAACAGTGGCGTAGACAAGGGGATTTCGGGGGTTTATACCCCCCTTGACAGCATAAACGCAGTGCATAGCGTATGAAAACGCATTTTTGGTGTGATATCCGCGGAGTTTTTTTTATGATGTCTCTGTTGTGAATATTGCTCTGAACAATTGTGTTGGTTGGTCAAATGACCTACTGAAAATAGGCCAGCTGCAGAGGAAGTTCGTGTCCATGGCACGCCATCCATCAAACCTAGCTACGGTCCAGAGTCTAGCACGAATATCATCCATAATCATGTCAATTATTCAATAATTCAAGCTAATTTAAATCTGCAATAATTATTATTGAAGATTTAAATTAACTTGATTTTATTCATTTTCCGGACATTTAGTTCTGTTTAATCAGTTCCTGTACAATTCGATCGTCCTGGTGTTTAGCGTTGAAGATGGACAATGGCGGACATCATGGCGGAAAAGGAAACTCTCGCCTGTTGTGGAATGAGTGTCTCCGTGTCTGATGCTCATGCGAACGATTAGTTACGAGAGCTGAAAGAGACAAAAAGATCAATATTATTGAAATCTTCTTAACAGATTTCAAAATAGACATTAAAACATCGGTTCTATTATGTTAAACTAACTTTCTTTCAATGTAGATCTACTGTTTCACTCCATTACATTAAACTTAAGCTTATGCAATAATTTAAGTTCACTTGCGTCTTTTTATAGGGTTAGGCCTACTCACGACGTAGTTACCTTGTGAGGCCTTACGACTCGATTTATATATTGCAAAACTGTTTAAATACAAAATCAAACCTTACATGTATTTAATGTTCACTGATAGGCCTACATAATATTAAAAAAAGAACTTAAATTTTTTTTCTGAAATCGCAACAGAATTTTGAAAAATTTTGTAA
This sequence comes from Lumbricus terrestris, assembly GCA_949752735.1. Taxonomy (NCBI): domain Eukaryota; kingdom Metazoa; phylum Annelida; class Clitellata; order Crassiclitellata; family Lumbricidae; genus Lumbricus; species Lumbricus terrestris. The sequence goes on from OX457041.1 coordinate 47,547,429, forward strand.
AACGCTTTAAATTTGCAAACATCGCTTTTGTGCGAATATGTTTGCTTCATTGAAGTCATTAAAGTTTCTAATTGATGGTTCCAACCATTTCAGAAGCTGTAGAGCTTTCTCTGTAGTGTAATTTGTGTTGACCCACTTAGCCTACATTAAAATCACAATAATAATTAGGGCTGCCAACCGTCCCGGATTCGCCGGGACAGTCCCGGAATCGGCCCTATGCGTCCCGTGTCCCGGATTGGTCTCAAATTGTCCCGGAATTTGGTCCAGACATCCACTTAGCACAATTATTGTTCCTATTATAATTTTTGCTTACTATAAACTCAGCCATTTGTACGATAATTTTTACGTTCTGCTCCCTATATGACCTATAGCCTACATTCCGTTGCTGGCTAAACATCGGGAGTTAAAGTCTTCAAAACTTTACAAATCACTGACACTCGGTTTTCGGTTTAGCATAATATTATTGTCCAGTTTTAATGCTTTTTGCGAGAGAGCGTTCAGCACTATGTTGTTTCATAATCGCAATTACCTGAGATCACCGAGAGTTCACGACCTTATTAAAGCCCAACTGTTAGCAAGACTTGTGCTGATTTCTGCGACTTTGTGCCCAGTGTTCTGGAACTGCTTTTTAAAACGCACATAGGCCTAAGTTTAATATAATAAGTAGCCTACAGACCATAAGTTTAAATTCTGCTCTCCGGTCGCAGACCAATGAGCCTACGATACCTAACAAACTTCTCTCAATTTGGCTCATACATGATTGTGAATCTGATGAGTCTAGGTGACTGAAGTTTGAAACTGTCTTCCTGAGGTTGATTCTTGTCTTAAATTTAGGCTATAAAATTATGTCTTTTGTTGATTTGTATGAAATTATTAAGGACTTTTTAGCAGACTGTAGAATGTAGGCCCTAGATTCTATACTGTAGGGATGACACAACATTTGTTACATTATGCGCTTCTGTGGATTGTGTAAATTGGTATTGGCACATCGAGTGGCTGAAGGCGTCCCGGAATTGCAAAATCAAAAGTTGGCAGCCCTAATAATAATTCATTCACATGATTTAAGAAATTTATATGCCCACTCTTTAAGATCATCATTCTACCATTTTCAGTCTCGTATCCAATAGTTAAATTAGTTACAACATATCTCTGACAGTCATGCATATATTTTAACAAATCGACTATTCAACTTACCTCAAATTAGTATCCGTATCCATAGCTACCATGACCACTGCCATAACCACCGTATCCGCCGTATCCACCACGTCCGTATCCACCATATGCATCACTTCCATATCCACCGTAACCGCTTCCGTATCCACTTCCGTAACCACCATATCCACCGTGTCCATAGCCACCATCATATCCGTTGTCGTTACCATAGCCACCGTAGCCACTGGACATGACTCCAACTGCAGCCACAACCAATAGGAAGACAGCGATGAATGACTTCATGATGACGTCAGCGGACAGAGAATGAAGAGACGAATGTGAGACTTTGTTTCGTTGGATCTTCAGATCTTCGACGACTGATGCAGACTGCTTTCAACTCTTCGCTATTTATACGCAACTGCTAAACGGCGTCTACGTGACCGTAACACTGCAGCAAAATAGCTACCTATACAAGTCTCAGTGTTCGCTGATCAAATATAGCACGTGCCTATAATACAATTCAACAATGTTTGGCCTTTGTGCTGTTTGCCTTGTTCGTATCATACGCTTGTTTCCTATGAAATGTTAATTGAAGTTTCAGTGGCCTTGGGCAACAACATTCCTGCACAGTTACTTCTTGCGCTGCTCTAGACCTACTTACAAATGTGCATTCAATTCCAATACATCCAGGAATTTCAAGCACAAGTCACGTTCTCCCAGCAGCCTCTTGTTTAACCCACCGCAACTGTTCTTGTATAAATAGGATCCATTCGCTATAGATCTGACAGACTGACATCTCTGAACTAGAGCTACATAAATCACACAATTTGTTCAGCTTCAGTCTGCTTCGACGTCATCATGAAGTCATTCATCGCTGTCCTCCTATTGGTTGTGGCTGCTGTTGGAGTCATGTCCAGTGGTTACGGCGGCTATGGTAACGACAACGGATATGATGGTGGCTATGGACACGGATACGGCGGTTACGGAGGCGGATACGGAGGTTACGGAGGCGGATATGGAAGCGGATACGGTGGATACGGACGTGGTGGATACGGCGGACACGGCGGCTACAGTGGCTATGGATATGGATATTAATGGTAATCCTCCTTCGAAAGATTTAAGTTGAATCCATTATTATATTTATTCGAATATGGTTAGCAGCATTAAGCGAAGTTGTTTCTCATTTCAAAGCGCAAATTAATTTTTGAAAGGGTACCGGATGAGATTTTAGTACACTATTGGTGAGTCGAATGAAAGTTAAATATTGATTATTTTATTTGTTTGATTCGGGTCTGTATTTAATGCCCTGTGCTGGCTATGTTCAATAAAAATTTGCGCGCTAGATATAATTTTCAAATGCAATTGGCCTATAATGAAGAGCCTTACGAAGGAATGACGGTTGTGAAACGGATCCAAACCTCATGACGAATTTCACCTCACATATTGAAAAATGGCTGGGAATGCAGGACGTATGAAAGATATATAAAACGACAACACAATCAACATTTTAAAATCTATAGAAGAATCGAAACGGCATCAAGAAAGCACAAAGCGCATAGAATCGTATGGATCAGAAAACAGCAATCCTATATTATAAATGAAAGGAAGAAAAAGGAAGTTATGGATGAACGATAAAAACTTGTGTTTATGAAAGCGTTGTTTTAAAGAAGACTTAGTGCCTGTTAGTGCATCACGAAAGTTCTCTAACTGAACTAACTGATATAGGTCTAGCCCTCTTACTAAAATAGCATTTGCTTTTCTTACAGAGAACGGGAAGATTCTGACACCAGTTCGGCTGATCGTCTGATCGTGTTACAGCGTTCGAACTAAGTGAAAGTTACCCAACACGTCTCCTATTCTGACCCAACACCTGGACAGATGAATATGGCTGTGTTTAGAAATACTGACAGTGAAACATAGAAAGCGAGAGTTGAAATGATTTGGAAACTGCTACTGCAAGGATGCAATATAATATTATCATTTTGTCTGTGAATGTAAGAAGACTAGAAAATTTATAAGAACCGTGTTGATCGAATTCGGATTTCTTTCTTTATTAGCTTAAATACCACATTGGCTTACCTGTAAATATGATAATGTTCGATTTTTCACTTTCGTCCGTTAATACAATGTTTAACAACAAAGTGGTGTTAAACTACACGTGGGTTTTGGCGCTTAGTATTAATTATGTTATTAAAATGAGGAACGGAAATCAGTAAATGACCAAAAAACAGGTCCATAGATCTGATTATAAGACAACTTTAACTATTACTAGCAGGAATTTGTCTCAATGTTATAAACAAACTGATGCTACAAAATCTTATAGGATTAACAATGAGATCGCCATAGTTGAAAATTAATATCTTAGCATCATTTACAATTCTCCCCAATGGACAAAATTAGTGACGTAATAATAGAGTTTGTAGAACGAAAAAATTAATGACGTCGTCACAATGTGAATTCCATATCACAAATCAAGTATCCTTATAGCACGATAGCCTATGATATATATATATATATATATATATTGTATATGGATGAATTTGAATTCAATTTTGATTTCACGTCAATTTTTTCGGTAACCAAATTTCAAGGAAGCAAGAGAGACAATGGCTCGAGACATCCAGAATGCGCAGAAGAAGCAATGGGAATCTTGAACCCGTTTTCTCGCACCCTCCTTGGATGTAGATTAGGAAGCAAGGCGACGGCCTACCGCAGTGGCGTAGCCAGGAATTCATGATGAAGGGTTTGGGTTTTTATGGCCTGGCCGGATGCCCTTTCTGACACCAACCCAACAGTATTACAGTAAATAAAAAGGGAATAAAGTAACAAAGGGAATAAAGTAGGAAAAACAATTGTTACTACAAGCAGCTGTTTTGTTTTTTCTTATTTAAGTGGACAAATAGCCTTTAAAACAACCTTTTCCCTAGGTCAATGGGGTTTTAGCCCCCGAAACCCCCTTGTCTACGCCACTGGCTTACCGATGTTAATAATAATAACGAATGAAGTAATAATTATAACATTCTCTTTATTGAAACAATCCGGTTGACACACCGCAACCGGTTACAGTGTACAATTATTATTATGCAGTTCAAACAATTCACAAGAACGGAGATCACAGAATATACAAATCTTAACTAATCTTACTGAACAAACAGCCTGCAACAATTGGCGCTAATAGCAGCCTACAAAGCATATCTGCCCAACTGGGACTCGAACTCGCTACCTCTCGCACTCTACGCCAGCGTCTTATCTATAACTCTACCGGGCCCCAGTAAACACAACTAAACAGAAAACAAATCGTATCTGTCTTGCGCTTCTAAAAGGTTCTTGCTGAGAGAGGCGTTTTATAAATTTTACATGTGCACTTGCTACAGCGCCCCTTCAAATTGTCTAATTCAGATGCGCTCCCGACTACAGCGCGGACTCTGGATCTGAGTTTCACGCCGAAGCGCTGAGCAATTGCAAGTGAAGGACTTGACCAAGGTCCCTTTGAGACGGCAGTAGGTGGATTTAAAACCTACATGTACATATAGGCTACAACCCTCCGGCTGCAAACGTACACCACCGCGCTCCACGGTCAGATGCAATACAACACAATACAAAACGTGATGTTTCAGCATACCACAACGAAGGAGAGGTAACATCGTGATAATTTAAACTCGAAAAGTATTTTCGAGTAAATATATTAATAGCCGAATTAATGACTGAATTGCATAGATATATAGCCTATAGCGTCTCTTTGACGTAGAAAAAGCGCTATAAAAATTTGGTCTCAGTACGGCGAATGGAAAATAATCCATTAGTAAGAAACATCATAGGAAGTCAATTATTGAGTTCCTTGTTTGAGAGGAGGGCCGTCAGATAGGCCTATAAACGGAATAAACGGGAAACATTTTGTTACTTTATTGAGGCATATTATTATTATTATTATTACATAAATTTATTACGCGCGCAAGGTCACACCAAAGTGTGAATCTGAGGCGCGGATTTATAGGATTATACGGTCATTAGGCCTACCATGATTTGGTTTTGACTACAAAGTGTATCTTCGTTTATTTTTTACAGTTATTTTGCTGTGTTTTAAAAAAAATTGGCATCATCTCATTTTTTGTAGGAAATGAAACTGCGATATTTATCAAGCTATTGGCGTATTCGCGTCTCATGATTCCATGAACCTTCCTGAAATCTTATAATAATAATAATAATAATAATAATAATAATAATAATAATAATAATAATAATAATAAATAATATCTTTTCTTTAATTAAACGCCTGCAAGACGCACTGCGCTTTACATTTGCAAGTTATGCAGCAATCTTAATTAAACTTAACTACTAACTGAACAGACAGCTTTGTAATTACACGGCGCCGATGGTAGCCTACAAAGCAAATCCGCCCAACGGGGGCTCGAACTCACTACCTCTCGCACTCCTGGCCAGCGTGTTAACCCCTACTCTACCGGGCCTCCCCCATGTATCATATAAATAACTGTAAAAAATAAACGAAGGTACACTTTGTAGTCAAAACCAAATACATATGGCGGCCCCTTCCTAAAAGTAGCCTAGCCCAATGTATTTCTTCTACGGTAGGAGACTCATACCTAAAGACAACGTCACGTTGACATATATGTAATGATTGACATCATCACAGTGACCACAGTTATGATGCAAAACAATACATGTTGCATTTATTACGTGGTTTAATACAAAATAATGACGTCGTAGTCGAAGGACGATTTGGGATCCAGCGAATGATTGGTCTTTGTTGGTCTTCTTGGAGAAGGTATGAGTTTAAAGTGTACAATCAAAAATATCATCGAAAGAGGATCTTCAATATTATTGTTTCTAGTTAATTCAGCCACATCTCCAGCTTTATACGTGACGTTCTCCACTGGCTCCCACTCAAGCAGCGAATTGAATATAGGGTCTCTTCTCCAGTCTGGCGCAGCATGCTAGGTCACGACTGGACCTTCAACCTGGAACGGTCTTCCTCTGGCACTCCGCTCCCCTTCACTAAAATTCTTAACAGGCTTTCTTCTCTCATCTTAAGAAAGATTTACTTGGCCGCGCACAGGTTGAGAATACCTCTGAGTAGCCACCTTGTAGAGTCGCTATTTAAATGCATTTAATGAATGGATGAATGAAGGACTTGCTGTATCACTGTCATTATATAATATAGGAATAGTTAGTTCAATTAACTTTAAGACAGAATAATAATAAGAGCTTTAAGGAAACAACTTGATCCGTAAGCGGATCCAGAAGACAGAAATGGCTTGGGTGGTTACAGGAAAAGCTTGAAATCTGGAGGGGGGCCATCAGTACTTTATATCTGTGAAAGTTCGAGCGAGTGTATGCTATCGTTTCTGAACGTTCATCGGACGATCTTTGAAGATTTGGTGTCTTCAAAACAGTCCATAAACCATTGAGAAACAGAGCAATCTAAGTTGCTGGTAAGACGACATCCTTTGTGTTCATGCGCTCACAAATGGTGAGACACTCGCTCACAAATGCGTGCCACAAGGGCTCACAAATGCGTGCCTCAACGGCTCCAAATGGTGCCACAAGGGCTCACAAATGGTGCGACACGTGTTCACCAAATAGTGCGTCTGTGAATACGACCCATCCCCGACCAGGTACCGTTTCGGTTTCGTGTTTGTGTTTATCTGGCTTCGAGTGACCAGATAAGAAGGAACATTTGTCAGTCTTCCCCATACACTTGCCGCGCTTATTCGCGCATAAATGGCCCAATATCTTAACGCAGAGTAAGACTTGTATTCAATACATTCTGTAGGTGTAGACAAAATAGAAAATGGAAATCCTTGAAATGAAATCATGTGGACTTGCAGAATGCCGGTTGCAGGAGCTTATTTATCGCATTGACAATCTGCGAAAACCTCTCCGCAGCTGGCTATTGGTGCGTCTATTTTGTTGCACTGTTAGTTAATGCCTCGTACTAGCAGCCACTGTAGGCAATTTAGACGCATGCTAGAGGTGCACGTCACACTATTACACGACATTTGTTGTGACCACTGAAACGATATAGCAATGATACAAAAGGCGCAATAATGCAATTACGTCACAGGTGCATTAATTGTGTTTTTTTTTTATTGTATGCATAGATTTGTATAGCGCCTTAATCTGAATGACTATGCAGAGGCGCTATATCAGCACGAAAACCTTCGGGCAGACGAAATGCCATTGAAGAGTGAGAGACAGATGAGGAAAAACGAGTCATTAGTTTAGCCCTTAGAGCGGAGGAACAGTGGCGTAGACAAGAGGATTTCGGGGGTTTAACCCCCCCTTTGACAGCATAAACGCAGTGCATCGAGTCTGAAAAAGCATTTTTGGTGTGATATCCGCAGAGTTTTTTTGTAAGGTCTCTGTTGTGAATATTGCTCTGAACAATTGTGTTGGTTCGTCAAATGACCTACTGAAATAGGCCAGCTGCAGAGGAAGTTCGTGTCCATGGTACGTCATCCATTAAACCTAGCTACGGTCCAGAGTCTAGCACGAATATCATCCATAATCATGTCAATTATTTCAGGTTTAAATTCGCTTGATTTTATTTATTTTCCAGACATTCAGTTCCTGTACAATTCGATCGTCCCAATGCTTAGCGTTGAAGATGGACAATGGCGGACATCATGGCGGAAAAGGAAACTCTCGCCTCTTGCGGAATTCGTCTCCGTCTCCGATGCTCATGCGAACGATTAGTTATGAAAGCTGAAAGAGATAAAAAAAACGACCAAATATGATTGAAATCTCTTTAACAGATATTTCATCATAGACATTCAAACATCGGTTCTAATAGGCCTATATGAAACTAACTTTATTTCAATGTGCTGTTTCACTCCATTACATTAAGCTTATAATTAGTTACGTTCCCTTGCGTTTATTTATAGAGTTAGTTACGAAGTAGTTACCTTGTGAGGCCTTGCGACGAGATTTATATATTGCAAAAACGCTTAAATTATAGGCCTACAATATGTTATCTTACATGACTGTATTTAATGTTGACTTTCAGCACATATAGATAATATTATAAAAAATCAACTTAGAATATATGCTGAAATCGCAGTAGAATTTTCACAAGTTTCGTATAAAGCTTTAAATTAGAAAAACTCCGCTTTTGTTTCGAATATGGCTCCTTCATTGAAGTCATTAGGCTACAGTTTCTAATTGACGGTTCCAATCAGTCTAGAAGCTGTAGAGCTCTGTCTGTATTGTTATTTGTTTTGACCCACTCACATTAGAGTCACAATACCTATTCATTCATTTGATTTCAGGAATTTATATACCCGCTCTTTAAGATCATTATTCTACCATTTTCAGTCTCGTATCCAGTAGTTAAATTAGTTACAACATATCTCTGGCAGTTATGCATATTATAGGCTATTTTAACAAATCGACTATTCAACTTACCTCAAATTAGTATCCGTATCCATAGCTACCATGACCACTGCCATAACCACCGTATCCGCTGTATCCACCACGTCCGTATCCACCATATCCACCACGTCCGTATCCACCGTATCCGCTTCCATATCCGCCTCCGTAACCTCCGTATCCGCCTCCGTAACCGCCGTATCCGTGTCCATAGCCACCATCATATCCGTTGTCGTTACCATAGCCGCCGTAACCACTGGACATGACTCCAACAGCAGCCACAACCAATAGGAGGACAGCGATGAATGACTTCATGATGACGTCGAAGGAGACTGAAGCTGAACAAATTGTGTGATTTGTGTAACTCTAGTTCAGAGATGTCAGTCTGTCAGATCTAGCGAATGGATCCTATTTATACATGAACAGTTGCGGTGGGTTAAACAAGCGGCTGCTGGGAGAACGTGACTTGTGCTTGAAATTCCTGGCTGTATTGGAACTGAATGCACATTTGTAAGTAGGTCTAGAGTAGCACAAGAAGTGACTGTGCAGGAATGCTGTTGCCCAAGGCCACTGAAACTTCAATTAACATTTCATAGGAAACCAGCGTATGTTACGAACAAGGCAAACAGCACAAAGGCTAAACATTGTTGAATTGTATTATAGGCACGTGCTATATTTGATCAGCGAACACTGAGACTTGTGTAGGTAGCATATTTTAAACTCAACATGCTTGCAGCAATGCAAGGCTAATGAGCGATGCGGGCAATCAGTTTCATAATGTCATTTAAGTAGAACAGAGTAATCTATGCGACGGGTCCGAGTTTCAATTAGTCTGGAGGGGTTAAATTCTTTGTTTTCCCGCATAATATGTGTTGCTGCAGTGTTTCGGTCACGTAGACGCGTTTCAAAAGCTGCGTATAAATAGCGAATATAGTTGAAAGCATTCTGCATCAGTCGTCGAAGATCTGAAGATCCAACGAAACAAAGTCTCACATTCGTCTCTTCATTCTCTATACCGTGACGTCATCATGAAGTCATTCATCGCTGTCTTCCTATTGGTTGTGGCTGCCGTTGGAGTCATGTCCAGTGGCTACGGTGGATATGGTAACGACAACGGATATGATGGTGGCTATGGACACGGATACGGTGGTTACGGAAGTGGATACGGTAGCGGATACGGAGGTTACGGACACGGTGGATACGGACGTGGTGGATACGGCGGATACGGCGGCAACAGTGGCTATGGATACGGATATTAATGGTGAAACGCCCACCGGCCCACTCGACGGTATCACGGTGCCTTACTCCACTCGCCGACCCCGCGGTCATCTCTTCTTCACGCATCCGTGCCATCGGAGACGAATGTCTCAGCAAAGAGGTCCGGAACTGAGAGTACAACTCCGAAGCGTTGGATCCCGACTCTGCCCCGTCCGCGGCCACCTTGGGGGTAGCATCCCGAGCGCCAGGATGGCCAATCCTCGAAACAGGGTTCACTCTTCGGGCAGAGGACCTTCGCTTGGAGACCCCTTTCGCAGCTACCGCCTTCGCTTTCATCTCCGAAGGATTGGGTCTCTTTCGCACCATGTTACACTGAGCTGCCGACGCGCCGTTACTTCCAACAGGTAGTACCAGACGTTGCCATGAAGTCGGCCAGCGAAGGCGAAACCAGCTCCACTCTAGGGGATTCAACCCTATACGATTTTGTGACACAACCATCGTCTTGCGTCCGCTACAAGACAGTCAAGATTCTCTGTGTATGTTTTTCTGGTACCAGGCCTTTAGGGAGACCACCCGTAATTCGCTAAGAAGCGAAGTTATCGTACAATTCGCGCAACAGCGAAAGTAACCGTAACCAGGAATACGGCGCTTGCCAGGCGCTCTAGTACTTCTCTCTCTATTCACCGTGCGCTACCCGTAAAGAAAGGCGCACTACCGTACACGTACTGTGGCGGCACGCCCCGTTCGTCACGGCCTCTCAAATCGTACTTAGGCCAATCCAACATTTCGGTTACGACCGGGGAAGATTGTCTTAGCAAGGAAGCCCGGAACTGGGAATATAGTTCCGTCGCGTCGGAATCCACATCAGCCCCGTCCGCGGTCGCCGGGGAGGTAACGACCTGAGCGCCAGGATGGCCAATGCTCAAAACAGGGTCCACTTTTCCACGGGCTGCCGACCCGCGCTTGGAACTCCCTTTCACCGCGACTGCCTTTGCTTTCTTCCCTAACCGGTCTTCTCGTTTCCGTACCATGTGACAACGAACGGTCGAGGCGCCTTCACTCCCGAGAGGCATGACCTGAGTTTGGTATCCAGTCGGCCAGAGGCAACGGAGCCAGCTCCACTCCAGGGGATTTAACCCTATACGAAGTAACGACACAGGCATTGTCTCGTATGCCAACACGACAGTCAATATGTTTGTTTTTCTGGTACCAGGCCTTTAGGGAGACCACCCTTGTATCGCTCGGAGGCGATTAACTTGTACAACGGCCGAACACGCCGAGATCAAAATAGCCGGAATACGCGGCGGTTGCCAAGCGCGCGCGACTCTATATCACTGAGCTTCCCGCACGCTATCCGAAGGAAATGCGTACGGTCGATTCTTTACTTCACGTAAGTCGCCGCAACAGGCGTCAACGGTAACTGACTTTCGTATCGCTTCTGGCTCGTGGTCACTGTCAACAGACCAGCATCCACCCGCTTTAGGGGGCTTAAAAATTAGCTAAGGGGTATACACTTCCTTAACTAAATTAACTTAGGGTAACGAACCGGTAACTGATGCAATTAAAGGGAGCTGTCTAGACCAGCTGAGTTCTCCTAGACAATGCGTACGCGCTTTCCCTTGGTCGCGGAAATGCGCTTCTCGGTGAAGACAAGCTTTCACCGTTTGCTACACACACGATATTCACCAACAGACGTTACAGAGATATTACACTGGGTGTGCTGAGTAGATCAACACCCCGATCGTACAAATCGTACTACAACTGACAAAGATACACGTTCTCGACCGTTACGCTTCCGGTCTTTCGCGGTTCGTGGGAAACGCCGGTGGCAACCGTATGACGCTTCCGACACGAACTCGAATCACTGACACAGGTCACTGGCTCTCAACGTAGCTAGAGAGCGCTTGATTTACTGAGCAATATGACACCAACTTTTCGTTATTCGCACAACAACTCACAAAGTTACTCTCACCCGACCAGTCGTGGCCGGTATCTACCTTGGACTTCAACCAACGCTGATCAACGGCGGCTGATATAGCCAAGCGATCGTATCGACAGGCTCTACTACTAGCCGATTCAAAGACCAGAGGTGAAAGGAAAGATATTCGGTAGTCAAAGAATATCGCAATACACTCGCAGACCTAGGGCACTGCGCGTTGCCCACACAGACCTGTCGGCTGCGGTCGCTCGCTTGGCCGCGGCGCCGCGTCACCGAACTCTACGGGAAAAGAACGGGGAAAACTCTTCGCGAGCTCCTACCGTCGAAACCCTTCCAGATATCGCTTAACTCTCTTCCGACTAACTTGTCCCACTCAACGAGACGCACAATCTGACACCAAGATTGTAAGGATCAGGTAACAATTGACAAAGTTTTCCCGTAAACCTGGACGTTCGCTGTCGGCCTTCGCGGCGTCAGGCGAAAAGTCAAGAAAATCGGCTAAGTCCTTTTCACGCGCGAGGCGCCTCCTCCAGACTATACCGTTGAAACCGTAACAGATACAGACAAACCGCTCACAGGGCAAGTCTTCTTCTCGTCGAGATGAACCAGATTGTCGCTTAGTTCAAAACGATCGGACCACAGGATACAAAGTTATTCAGTGCGCAACTACTTCGTCCGGGCGACCGCTGGGATAGCACGCGAACAGAACAGCAACGCACTTTAGTTGGCGGCCGAGTAGACCGGGGAAACCAAGTTTCGCGTCGGCTAAGTCCACTCACGCGCGAGGCGTTCTCACTAGACTATAGCGTCGAAACCGTAACAGATGCTGACAAACTCTCAACAGGAAAAGTCTTCTACTCGTCAAGATGAACGAGATTGTCGCTTAGTTCGAAGCGATTGGACCACAGGACACAAAGTTATTCGTTCAGACCGGGGACTAGACCGGTCGTTCGCGGCCGCGTAAGAAAACTACACGCAAAGACCCGAAAACGGCCTTTCGCGAGCTCCTACCGTCGGAACGCCTTCAGATATCGATTAGCCCCTCACAGGTAAAGTGACACAGCCGCCGAGGCGCACAATCTGACACCGAGATTGCAAGGATCGAGTAACAATTGACCAGGATATGCCTCCCGGCAGGTTTCGCTAATGGATTAGAGCTGGATGCCGGAACTGTATCGCAACTGTAATTATGCGTCGCCTAAGTGCGGCAAACGATGATCCCACGACGTTCGCAGAGGTCACCAAACGCCGCCGTGTGCAGTTACAAGAGGCACCACAGCTACGGATACCAGGAAACAAGGATTCAGAATTATCGAGGCCTTACCGCTTATCTACGGTTGCGCGCTCGCCTTGGTCGGCCGTGCGGATTAACCGACGCGGGCCGCCAGAAGTAACGATTGTCAAACTGCTTTCTTTTACGCTGCAAGCACTCAGCGGGTCTGATTTCACACGGCAGTGTGTGCCAGGAGACGTTTACAAGTAAGACGGGATGAGCCACCACCAACTCTCCCTGACGCGGTCGTAGCGCGGCGATGCCCAGTCGGCCGACGCTAGATCGTCAATACACGTAGCGTATAACCTTCGCGGGTGCGAATTCGATTCGGATACAATATTTCTCGTCAAATTCACCAGAAAACGTTTGGACACCAACAAACCAACGTAGCAATGTCAATTCAACGTGCCAGGACTGCGTAGAGAGCAATGAAACGAACAGAGTTAATATTCATTGCCCATAGAGTGATCGCCATCACTCTACACTAGTAGCAGAACATCGTGTGGCAGGCTTTATTCCACCGGAATATCGCTGTCTGCACGCTATGGTTTGGCTTGAAATCGACAATCGGTCTTCCGTATAGAAAAACCGTTATTAATTCGCCAAAAATCCATTTCTTGTCGGATCGTCACCGGGTTTCTTTCTGTCGCTTCCCAAACGACTTCTCCGTAACGTACGCCCTAAATTAAAGCTGTCAGGCCAGCCTAAAATTAGTTATGGAATTAAAACTAAATTAGGGACATTACGCCTTACCTATTAATAACGCTAACTACACGGTTGGGCTGCTTTAGGAGCTTCACCGTGGCTCCTGCCTGTCTCCAGCTTCAGTTTGACAAGGCAACCGGTCGGAGTTTATCGTCTTGTGGCTGAAACGCCACACTCTCCTCCTCTCCGGTTGATGCGGAGCATCGGGGTCACTAATCTACGATCTCTTCACGAGATATTTACCCTCCCGTCCCCGGGACTTATCTACCTAGATTTAAGCCCCTCGGAGGAAAACACTAACACGCTGTCCCCCGATCAAGACAACAGTCACATACAAGTACATAACATCATCCAAAATTTCACAATGCTATGCAATGTATTTCGATGTAGGCGTTGTTCTCAGCGTGTGTACTCGCTGTTTCTCGCCCATCGTATCCGCAAATTCGCTTTTCTCGTCACCACAGTCATTTCTCGAGCTCCAGTCAACTCGCTCTCTTTTCCACGGCTTCACCTGTAACACGAAACACCAAACAATCTCACGCAGGGCCCTACTTAAGGAGTTTGTCCAACACCCAAAAGTCGAGTTCCCTTAGATTGCTTATACCAGCTCCACCAAGGAGTCCACTCTTAACGGTACTACAGTGCTCTCTCTCACCGGTAGGTTCTGCGCTACCAAACGTCTGGCTCACCCAAATCTATGTGATCAAGGCGTTGTCGAGACGCCGAGATCAGAAGTGGGGCCATGTTTACCACTGTTCACTACCGCCAACTTCTCCACGACCAAGGCGCTGCGTGCCGCCAGGGTCAGAAGTGGGGTATCCTTTCACTCACGTCGTTCCAACGACTCTTCTCTCGCGGTAGGGTCTGCACTACCGAATTTACGCGACCACCAAATCTATCGATCAGGGCGCTGCGAGCCACCAAGATCAGAAGTGGGGTATTTCGCTCACCACGTTCACCGTCAGGTCCACCTCGTTCCCCTCACTTCTACGCGGTCAAAGCGTTGACGAGACGCCGAGACCAGAAGTGGAGTACTCCGTTTTCACCGTCAATTCCTTTTTCCGTTCCCCTCATCTCCGTGCGGTCAGGGCGTCGTTGAGACGTCTAGACCAGAAATGGGGTACTCCATTCTCTGTCACTTCTCTCTTCGTTTCTCTCGCCAACTAGCGATCAAGGCGCTGCGAGCCGCCAGGATCAGGAGTGGGGTTACCATCACCGTACGAACCTCTGCACGTTCGCCTCTCCGCGATCAAGGCGCTGCGAGCCGCCAAGATCCGAAGTGGGGTGTTACTACTAACATACGGACTCCCGCTCTCCCTCACATCGCTAGATCAGGGCGCTGTCGAGCCGCCATGTCCAGACGTGGGGTTTTCATTCGCTCAAAAGAAACGCGTGGTCGAACGTGCGTAGGACCTAACACGAATACATAGGCCACCCAAGAAAATCAGGATCGAACCTACAACAGTTAGCAGTGAGTCCACGGTTCGTTACCAGTAATTCGAACGTAAATTGCCCCTTGAAACGCTAAGCAGTGTCGCGTTTCATATACGATTCATCAAAAGAAACATAACCATCGTCGACCCGACGATTTCAATAATCTTCGCATTACGCGAACCAACGATCTGTGTCCACTGGATCTTTCCGTGCCGTTCATCGACGCTACGCGCCGGCTTCAGGATCAGAGATTTCACACGCAACAGAAGCACTTCAACCCAGGTCTGATTAGAGTGCAAGGAACCGTAAAGACAGTTATAGAGTGCTCACCAAAAACTCCAGGTACACGGACGATGACTCCAATCCGCGACCACACGAGAATCCGCAACCAAGCACTGACTGGCATTTACGGCGCAAGACCTCGACACACGGGAAAGCTTGACTTAAGACCCCGCCCGACGTTACCTACGTCCGTCAGCTAGGCAGGTGCAAGACGATCCCAACTACCACCGGACATTCTCCCCAAGCACTACCTGGCATTTACGGTGCGAGAATTCCACTCACTCTACCGGTAGCTAGCCTCCCTCCTAGACTACCAACCTCAAGTGCCCCTCTGTCTCGAGACCTAGGCTCCACCCAACCCGTAGGCCGGGGGACCTTAAGAAGAGAAAAGTCGCCACACTATCTCTTCACCTGGGATGTCCGTCCATCCCATCACCTACCATTAAAAGAAAAAGGTGATCAAAACGTAAAGTGACTCAGACTTAGAGTCCTCAGGCAAACCGCACTGAAAGTCCCACCGTGATCAGCGGTCAGCAGATTCAAACGAACTCAAGGAAACTTCACCAGTCTCAGGAAACCATCGCCATTACGCGAAGATAAGAAACGCCGAGAGCGCATCTCTCATCTCCTGTGTACCACTGAAATGACAGGCGTATAACTGAAAAGATGTCATCAAAAGGAAACCAAGTACGCTGTTCGCCGACAGAATTCACAAACCACCGCAATTAAGCGGTGTAGAGACCCAGTTCGTGTCTCTCGCACCACCTGGCCCACACTTGTTGCCAGAACGAAAAAGGATATCATCAAAAAGTAACCGAGGCACTCACATTTCTCAAATCCACCGCAATTAAGCGGCTGGCTCACCAAAAGCCAACGGCTTCACCGTACGCTTACCCTGCGAGGATAACGCGTACTACGCCGACAGGGACTTTCGGCGCTGTCCAGTTCCGGAGCGGATGGGGCCGCTATCTCCTCAACAGTCTCGTCGTCGGTGTGGCCACCTTGGGACGAACTGTCTAGACCTTCCTCATTAATCACAGTCTCTGTGTCTACGCCAGGCAACCAGCTCTTAGGAGGGTTCCCGTAGAACACTTTTAGTTTGTCCACATGCACAACTAGTGCGTTTGCTCGAGCGCTTCGTTGAATCCGATACAAGACAGGGCTGATTACCTGTACTACGAGGAACGGTCCCGTGTAAACCTTATTCCATTTGACCTTACTACCGCCTCGGCGTTGCGGATAGTAATAGTACACCCACGTACCCTGAGGAAACTTGACCGGTTTCACTCGCAAGTCGTACGCCTTCTTCCGGCGTTCGGCGACTCGTCCCAGCTGAGTCCGTACCAACGAATACGCAAATTCCATCTTTTCCCTCTGCTTCGCGGCATAATCTTCGACGTCAGGGTAGGACGGACGATCGAGATCAGCAAATTGGGCAAGAATCAAATCCAACGGCGAATGGTTTTCACGACCAAGAAACAGGAAATTAGGAGTCCGCTGCGTGGCCTCATGTTCAGTAGATCGGTACGCCGCCATCACATACGGAAGATGGACGTCCCAATCCTTCTGACATTCGGACACAACTTTACCCAACAACGAGTTCAGAGTCCGGTGGAAACGCTCGATCATACCGTTACCAGACGGATGATACGGTGTCGTACGCACCTTGTCAATCTCCATCCGTTTACATAACTCCTGAAACAGTTCTGATTCAAAACAGGGACCTTGGTCTGTCAAAATCTGTCGCGGCATTCCGAAACGGGAGAACACGTGGTTCATCAAGGTTTCAGCGATTGTCGCAGCATCTTGATTTCTAATAGGCAGAGCTTCCGCCCACCTAGAGAAATAATCGATCGCGGTCAAAATGTACTTATTCCGGTTATTCGAGACGGGATGAGGACCGGTGATGTCGATCCCCAACCGCTCCATCGGTTCACCAGTCACGGGACACTGTAAACAACCTTGCCTCGGCGGCTTCTCACGCCGATACCGGGCACACACATCACATCGTTCGCCCCAACGTCGCACATCATCTTTCCACGCCGGCCAGTACGCTCTTCGGCGTAACTTCTCTAGACTCTTACGTATTCCGAAATGTCCACCACCAAAGCTACCGTGCGTTAGCTTAAACATTTCATGCCGGAGCACGACGGGCACAACCAACTGGTGTCTTTCTATCTGACCAGTAGTCCCTCGGATCCACTGCCTGAAAAGAACGCCTTGACGAACTTCCAGTAAATCCCACTGACTCAACACTGTCTTCGCCTCCCCACTCAACGACATCCGCTCTTGCTCGGTCGGCCGATGGCCTGCTTCCTTCCACGCCAAGACGGGACCAATTTGTCGATCAGCTAACTGTGCCTTGCGTAACGACTCCGTTGTCCAATCGGTAACCGTACACACGTCTTCACCAGTTGCGGCCGCAACAGGCCTTGCCTCGGCGACGGGACAGATCCACGCTGCGCTCTCTTCCGCAGCTTCTTCAGTCTCAGGCCCTGCTCCCATTGGACCTCTGGACATCGCGTCCGCATTACCGTGTTTTGTACCCGCACGATGTACGATCTCAAAGTCAAATTCCTCTATCGTTTCGAGCCAACGAGCCTGTTGCCCAATGGGTTCCGGAGTCTTCCGTAGCCATTGCAACGCGGAGTGGTCTGTTCGGAGACAGAATCTCTTACCTAAGAGATACTGGCGGAACTCTTTCAAAAAGTAGATCACGGCCAATAACTCCCGACGTGTCACGTTGTAGTTACGCTCAGCCGTAGACAGTAACCGACTAGCATAACAGATCACTCGCTCTTCACCATCTTGTACTTGAGACAAGACCGCGCCTATCGCGTAGGCAGAAGCATCAGTGTCCAAGACATACTGACCCTCATCTTCAGGTAACGCTAGAATTGGAGACGACACCAATCTCCGCTTCAATTCCACAAACGCGGTCTGGCACTCTTCAGACCATCGGAACGGAACATTCTTACGAGTCAACACGTGCATAGGCTGCGCTACTACCGCGAAGTCATGGATAAACCTCCGGTAATACGAACACAGGCCAATGAAGGATCTCACTTCACGTAAATTCTTCGGAACACTCCAATCCTCGACTGCCCTGATTTTACTCGGGTCTGTCGCGACACCTTCCTCGCTGAGGATATGACCAAGGAACAGTACCTCTTGCTGCATCAAGTGGCACTTAGACGGTTTCAGTTTAAGATTGTATTCCTGCAACCTCTTGAACACCATCTCCAGACGTTTCATGTGAGTCTCGACGTCACGGGAAAACACGATGATATCGTCTAGGTAGACCAAACAGATATCGTAATTGAGACCAGTCAACACCAGGTTCATGAGTCGGCAAAACGAGGCGGGACTGTTACAGAGACCGAAGGGCAGAACCTTGAATTGGAAACTACCTCTTCTCGTAATGAACCCTGTCTTATGCTTGTCTCGCGGGTGCAAGGCCATCTGGTGATAACCTGCCCTGAGATCGAACGTGCTGTACCAACGGGCACCACCGAGAGTATCCAGACTCTCACGGATTAACGGCAACGGATGCGCGTCTTTCCGGGTCTTCAAATTCAACTGGCGGTAGTCGATGCAAAAGCGCATGCTCCCGTCCTTTTTCTTCACCATCACGACATTCGACGCCCACTCCGACATGGAGGGCTCGATAATTCCTTGGGTCAACATGTCTTCTACCTGCCGATCAATTTCAGGTATCATCGCAAGGGGCTGACGTCTCAGTGTCTGACGAACAGGCCTCTCTTGCTGTGTATCTATCTCGTGCTGGATAACGGCCGTGTAACCGAGATCCTTTTCGCCAAGCGAAAACGTGGACTGATACCTCAAGATGAGCTCACGCAACCGAGCTCTTTCACTCACAGACACCGTGTCAGGGACCTCTACCCATAGCCGCTTCAAGACTGTCTCGGCCTCCGTGTCGACCGACTGACTAGCCGTCATACACACTCTTGCCGGCGGTCGCCCATGGTGGCGCGACGCTTCCAGAGACGAGCTGGTGCTACCGAGTAACTCCACTCGCTCCAACCGACACTCGGTTCCGCTACCAACCACCACATCGTTGTCGCCAACGTTCACCATTCGAATGTACACCGTCGACTCTTTACCTGTCACTAGAGTTCGACCAATCACCAAGCCTCTGGACACTTCAGTAGGCGTAGTCGTCCAGGCCTCCGTATCAGCTTGCAAATGGGGATACACCACAGACATCGGGACGTTCAGTTCGCATCTAGCCGGAACCATAATGTCGCTCTGCACGATAACCCTACGACACATAAGTTCGGTAGGCAATTCTTTTAACGGGATCTTCCTGTCGCCCAAAAAGACACAACGACCAGAGAAGTCCCAACGAGCCTTATTCACCTCTAACCATGACAATCCCAAGATGACCTCAGTCACTTGGTCCGTAACTAGACAAGGCAAGGCATACCACTGTTTACCAATGCCAAGTCTTAACTCCGCTTCACCGTCGACACGAATTTCACTACCGTTCGCAGCCAGCAAACGCTGACTGGACGACGTCACTTTACCAGGAGACACAAACGACCGGGGAACCAGAGACAATTCGCTACCAGAGTCAAGGAGACAGTTTCGACGTGTCCCCTCCAGGCGGGCAACAACGTAAGCCATTCGGCTACCACAAACCAATCGGTTCTGCGACGGTTCTTTCGCAGATTCACTCTTCGGAGGCTCCGTGCCTTTCGTATCCTCTCTTCGCTCAGGCGCAGGCTGAGGACAATCTCTGACCACATGCCCTTTACGTCGACACCGGAAACATTCAATCTCTGAGTTTCGCCAACGGTCCGGCTGAACGTCGCGACGTTGGAACGCCGGCCGCTCGCCTCGCCACGGCCCATCCGGTGCCCTACCCGGATTATTCCATCGCTCGTACGGTAACGGTTTTCCTGTCGGTACTCCAGAATCCTGTCTCATGTTCATCCGACCCAGTTCTCTTGTCAGATTCTCTAACTTCCGCTCGAGGTCCTCCACGCGACGATTCTGCTGTTCACTCGTCGCTGGGGCCTCTTTCATCGTCTTCACCCTGCCATGTCTCCGGTCGACCTCCACTCCAGACGTGGCCGGACGACCGTACGCTTCTAACCGGACTGCGTGTTTGTAAGCCGACTCTAGGTTAACGGGTTCTCGTTCCCTCACCTTCTGAGCCAACTCCTGGTTCAACAACGCATCCATGAACGCGTCGCAAGCGACCGTCTCGACAACTTCATTCGTGGGACCTGGGTAGGCTAAGACCATCAAGCGTCTTACCTCCTGCACCACCGCACTCAACGATTCACCGGGGCCCTGTCGGTAAGCCCGAAGCTTCACACGATACAAGCTCGTCTGTTCGTCCGAACCGTATCTGGCCTTTAGTTTGTCAACGAGGTCCTGCCACGTGACATCCTTCTGGGCTCCCATGTCCCATAACAACTGCGAAGCTGGTCCTGTCAACGCGCACATCAACTGGTCGGCCCGTTCCTGAGCACTCCAGTTATTACACCGTGCACACACCTCAAACTTAGCCAAGAACGCGGCTATGGCTGTCTTACCATCGTACTTTTCTAACTTGATACGAATCCCACGATCAGCCGCTGTCATGCCTTTCTTATGATCGACAGGCGACCGTCGTACTCCCACCCTGCGATGACCTCGTCGCGGGCGATCACTGTCGTCACCGGAGTCGTCGTCATCCCCTGAACTCGGACTCCCGCGATGGCCGCTGGGTTTGCTCCTCCCAAGCGCCGTCGCTTTCTTGTACGTTCGACCAGAGGGCCTTATCGGTGAACTGTCCTCTTCACTCGACGGCTCCTTCTCAGGCTTCTTGGTTAGCCTCGCAGACCGACGCGGTCTCTGCTCCGCTTCCTCACGAGCGGGGCGACTAGACTCTCGCAACTCTTTACCCTTAGGCACCAGCGCGGCTGCCTTTTTGTTGCCATCCACGTCGTTACTGAATCTCAACGTACGCGGCCGTTCACCCGCTTTGTAAGCTTGTTGGCTTACCCTTTTCCGGTCAGGTGTCATCTTCCGATAATTAACATCAGCCTCGGTAGATGCATCGTCTGACGACATTATCCGTGCCCTGGCTTTTGCCGGTTTCTGTGACACACTCGGTAAGTCTCGATATTCCGTTTTATCAGC
This sequence comes from Lumbricus terrestris, assembly GCA_949752735.1. Taxonomy (NCBI): domain Eukaryota; kingdom Metazoa; phylum Annelida; class Clitellata; order Crassiclitellata; family Lumbricidae; genus Lumbricus; species Lumbricus terrestris. Next base: position 47,568,971 of record OX457041.1, read on the forward strand.
AGGCCATACATCAATAGGAACCGTAGAGTCACGAACCCGTTCAGGTCTTCTCGTAACCTCTCGTTCACGGTAACTTTCCGTCAAGCGCCTGACCTCCGGCGGTCCTTGCACGCGAGACCATACTTCCATCGGCACCGTCTCTCTACGGGCCTCTCGATGCTCGGGGTAACTCTCAGTGCTTGACCGGTGCACTCGAACCGACTCGTTATCTCGTACCACTGGCACTGGCCTGTCCTCAAACTTCCTCATTATCCACGCCATACCTTGTCGTAAGGCTAGCAACTCCGCTTTCACATCAATCTCTTCCGCGTCTCTCCGTCGAGACCGAAATTCACCGCCCGCTTCGCCCACAGCTGAAGCACGATCACTTGCCTCCGAGTGTTGTACTCGAGGACTACGACTCGCTCTCGGATCACGAACCAGATTCCCACCAGACACAACGGGCAACGGTAACTGTATTGTTTCACGTACGTAACCAGAAGTAACTGTGTTTTGTACTACTCTCGGTCGACTTTCGCAGCCGATTTCAGGGACAGATCGTAGCCAGTTCTCAACTCCAGACGTTGCAGAACGTGGACCTCCCACAACAGATTCAGGCGAACCAACTCTATCAAGCGTTATCAAATCACCAGTCGAGACTCGAGGCCGAACCTTTGGACGTGCACCAAAATAGTCAACAGGCCGGTAGTCAAGACGCCCAAAATCGCCATAGGCATCTCTCTCAGCCTCCGAATCACCTTCGATCCGACCAGACTCAGCCGCCGGTACCCTCTCAGAAGTGTTTGCCAAGACCCCACTTCTGGTACCACTTTGTGGCGGCACGCCCCGTTCGTCACGGCCTCTCAAATCGTACTTAGGCCAATCCAACATTTCGGTTACGACCGGGGAAGATTGTCTTAGCAAGGAAGCCCGGAACTGGGAATATAGTTCCGTCGCGTCGGAATCCACATCAGCCCCTTCCGCGGTCACCGGGGAGGTAACGACCTGAGCGCCAGGATGGCCAATGCTCAAAACAGGGTCCACTTTTCCACGGGCTGCCGACCCGCGCTTGGAACTCCCTTTCACCGCGACTGCCTTTGCTTTCTTCCCTAACCGGTCTTCTCGTTTCCGTACCATGTGACAACGAACGGTCGAGGCGCCTTCACTCCCGAGAGGCATGACCTGAGTTTGGTATCCAGTCGGCCAGAGGCAACGGAGCCAGCTCCACTCCAGGGGATTTAACCCTATACGAAGTAACGACACAGGCATTGTCTCGTATGCCAACACGACAGTCAATATGTTTGTTTTTCTGGTACCAGGCCTTTAGGGAGACCACCCTTGTATCGCTCGGAGGCGATTAACTTGTACAACGGCCGAACACGCCGAGATCAAAATAGCCGGAATACGCGGCGGTTGCCAAGCGCGGGCGACTCTATATCACTGAGCTTCCCGCACGCTATCCGAAGGAAATGCGTACGGTCGATTCTTTACTTCACGTAAGTCGCCGCAACAGGCGTCAACGGTAACTGACTTTCGTATCGCTTCTGGCTCGTGGTCACTGTCAACAGACCAGCATCCACCCGCTTTAGGGGGCTTAAAAATTAGCTAAGGGGTATACACTTCCTTAACTAAATTAACTTAGGGTAACGAACCGGTAACTGATGCAATTAAAGGGAGCTGTCTAGACCAGCTGAGTTCTCCTAGACAATGCGTACGCGCTTTCCCTTGGTCGCGGAAATGCGCTTCTCGGTGAAGACAAGCTTTCACCGTTTGCTACACACACGATATTCACCAACAGACGTTACAGAGATATTACACTGGGTGTGCTGAGTAGATCAACACCCCGATCGTACAAATCGTACTACAACTGACAAAGATACACGTTCTCGACCGTTACGCTTCCGGTCTTTCGCGGTTCGTGGGAAACGCCGGTGGCAACCGTATGACGCTTCCGACACGAACTCGAATCACTGACACAGGTCACTGGCTCTCAACGTAGCTAGAGAGCGCTTGATTTACTGAGCAATATGACACCAACTTTTCGTTATTCGCACAACAACTCACAAAGTTACTCTCACCCGACCAGTCGTGGCCGGTATCTACCTTGGACTTCAACCAACGCTGATCAACGGCGGCTGATATAGCCAAGCGATCGTATCGACAGGCTCTACTACTAGCCGATTCAAAGACCAGAGGTGAAAGGAAAGATATTCGGTAGTCAAAGAATATCGCAATACACTCGCAGACCTAGGGCACTGCGCGTTGCCCACACAGACCTGTCGGCTGCGGTCGCTCGCTTGGCCGCGGCGCCGCGTCACCGAACTCTACGGGAAAAGAACGGGGAAAACTCTTCGCGAGCTCCTACCGTCGAAACCCTTCCAGATATCGCTTAACTCTCTTCCGACTAACTTGTCCCACTCAACGAGACGCACAATCTGACACCAAGATTGTAAGGATCAGGTAACAATTGACAAAGTTTTCCCGTAAACCTGGACGTTCGCTGTCGGCCTTCGCGGCGTCAGGCGAAAAGTCAAGAAAATCGGCTAAGTCCTTTTCACGCGCGAGGCGCCTCCTCCAGACTATACCGTTGAAACCGTAACAGATACAGACAAACCGCTCACAGGGCAAGTCTTCTTCTCGTCGAGATGAACCAGATTGTCGCTTAGTTCAAAACGATCGGACCACAGGATACAAAGTTATTCAGTGCGCAACTACTTCGTCCGGGCGACCGCTGGGATAGCACGCGAACAGAACAGCAACGCACTTTAGTTGGCGGCCGAGTAGACCGGGGAAACCAAGTTTCGCGTCGGCTAAGTCCACTCACGCGCGAGGCGTTCTCACTAGACTATAGCGTCGAAACCGTAACAGATGCTGACAAACTCTCAACAGGAAAAGTCTTCTACTCGTCAAGATGAACGAGATTGTCGCTTAGTTCGAAGCGATTGGACCACAGGACACAAAGTTATTCGTTCAGACCGGGGACTAGACCGGTCGTTCGCGGCCGCGTAAGAAAACTACACGCAAAGACCCGAAAACGGCCTTTCGCGAGCTCCTACCGTCGGAACGCCTTCAGATATCGATTAGCCCCTCACAGGTAAAGTGACACAGCCGCCGAGGCGCACAATCTGACACCGAGATTGCAAGGATCGAGTAACAATTGACCAGGATATGCCTCCCGGCAGGTTTCGCTAATGGATTAGAGCTGGATGCCGGAACTGTATCGCAACTGTAATTATGCGTCGCCTAAGTGCGGCAAACGATGATCCCACGACGTTCGCAGAGGTCACCAAACGCCGCCGTGTGCAGTTACAAGAGGCACCACAGCTACGGATACCAGGAAACAAGGATTCAGAATTATCGAGGCCTTACCGCTTATCTACGGTTGCGCGCTCGCCTTGGTCGGCCGTGCGGATTAACCGACGCGGGCCGCCAGAAGTAACGATTGTCAAACTGCTTTCTTTTACGCTGCAAGCACTCAGCGGGTCTGATTTCACACGGCAGTGTGTGCCAGGAGACGTTTACAAGTAAGACGGGATGAGCCACCACCAACTCTCCCTGACGCGGTCGTAGCGCGGCGATGCCCAGTCGGCCGACGCTAGATCGTCAATACACGTAGCGTATAACCTTCGCGGGTGCGAATTCGATTCGGATACAATATTTCTCGTCAAATTCACCAGAAAACGTTTGGACACCAACAAACCAACGTAGCAATGTCAATTCAACGTGCCAGGACTGCGTAGAGAGCAATGAAACGAACAGAGTTAATATTCATTGCCCATAGAGTGATCGCCATCACTCTACACTAGTAGCAGAACATCGTGTGGCAGGCTTTATTCCACCGGAATATCGCTGTCTGCACGCTATGGTTTGGCTTGAAATCGACAATCGGTCTTCCGTATAGAAAAACCGTTATTAATTCGCCAAAAATCCATTTCTTGTCGGATCGTCACCGGGTTTCTTTCTGTCGCTTCCCAAACGACTTCTCCGTAACGTACGCCCTAAATTAAAGCTGTCAGGCCAGCCTAAAATTAGTTATGGAATTAAAACTAAATTAGGGACATTACGCCTTACCTATTAATAACGCTAACTACACGGTTGGGCTGCTTTAGGAGCTTCACCGTGGCTCCTGCCTGTCTCCAGCTTCAGTTTGACAAGGCAACCGGTCGGAGTTTATCGTCTTGTGGCTGAAACGCCACAGTACTGTCGACTCTTCGCCGCAACAGGCGCCAACGATCTCTGACTTTCAAAACGCCTTTGGTACGCGGTAACTGTCAACAGACCAGCATCCACTTTTGTGTGCGGGACTTAAAAATTAGCTAAGGGGTACACACTTCCTTAACTAAATTAACTTATGACTTATGGAACCGGGACACGCTGCGTAAATTACAGGGAGCAGTTAGGGCAGCTTCGTTTAACCCTAACTCTGTGCCTACGAATTCCTCGACCTGGCGGGGAAAACCGTAGTTCCGGCGAAGTAAAGCTTATCGAGCCTTCACCGTTTAATCCACCAAGGATACTCTCTCACTCACGTAACAGTCGCGATCGTCTTGGTGCGCTGAGAAGACCGACACCAAGATCGACCAGATCGGACAAGAACGGACAAAGATACGTAACACAAGGGAAATACACGGGCGACGGCTTACGAAGTGCCTTCCGAAGCCCTTCCCAAGGAACAGGTAACTCACTCACACGTATACAAGATAGAACTCGGCGTGACGTTCAATCTGACACCAACTTCGTGAAGATCGTACCACAAATAACAAAGTTACACTCTCTCGACCGATACGCTTTCGGCCTTGAATGGACTTCAACCAACACGTACAAATACAAGCCGGCACGGCTAAACGAACACTCACGACCCTGCTACTTGGTCGACGCAAAGACCAGTAGGTGAAAGTAAAGATATTCGAAAGAGCCAAGGTTACAATCTCATACAATCGCGAACGTATGGAGTCGCGGGTCTCCAACACAGACCTGTACGGGGGCGGTCGCTCGCTAGGGCGGCGCCGCGATGGCCGTACGTTAAGGGAAAGACGTTCGTTCGGCCAAAGACCGGGAGAAACTCTTCGCGAGTTAATACCGTCTAGACACTCACTCACACTCGTTAACTCTCGACAGGTAAGATGTTCTACTCGTCCAGGCGAACAAGATTGCTCCCGCGACCGAAACGATAGGACAACAGGTTACAGAGATATTCACGCTGACACTTTGGTTGCGGGTCTTCGCTGCACCAGGCGAAAGACCGGCGGCCAAACTTTGGCCGATGTTACAGTTTCACTGAGAGCCCACAGCTACTAACTCTCGTTAGGCACGGGTGTACCTAGGCAAGACGAACAATCTGACACCAAGATTGTTAGGATCGGACCAGAACTGACAAAGTTTCTCGGAGACCGAAAGCCTTTTACGCGGCGATCGGGGCAGGATTCCTTCCTCCCGTTGCTGGCCTGTATTCGCGAGGCGAAGGCCGGGGAAAACAAAGTTTGCGCGCTTCTACCGTTGAAGCCGTAACCGTCACTGACTAGCTCTTCACAGGTAAAGTATTCTCCTCGTCGAGACGAACAATAGGACACCAAGATTGAACGAATCGGACGACAGATGGCAAAGTTTCTCGGAGACCGGGACGTTCGCTGTCGGCCTTCGCGGCGTCAGGCGAAAGACCAAGAAATCGGCTAAGTCCACTTCACGCGCGAGGCGTTTCCTCTAGACTATAGCGTTGAAACCGTAACAGATGCTGACAAACTCTCAACAGGAAAAGTCTTCCGCTCGTCGAGATGAACGAGATTGTCGCTTAGGTCGAAGCGATTGGATCACAGCTGTCGGAGTTGCCCGTAGAGCGAAAGCCCGTTGCGCAGCGATCGCGGACAAAAACCGTACTACTATTATACAACCGCACAATAGCTTACCTCAGGTTTTAAACTGGTAGAGAACTGCGCCGGCCTCTACCACTTTTCCAGGAGCTCCCAACAGCCAACTCTTGGTATATTCACGACCACACGGACCAGGCGGAGGGTTTTGCTCCCGGCCTCGAAGGAATCGGACCACAGGTGACAAAGTTATCCGGTGAACGAAAGCCCGTTGCGCGGCTATCGCTGGATGTAACTGTAATTACGCGTCGGCCGAGGATAGGGCCCGACCGACCGCGTTCTGGTTCACTACGCTTGACAGAATTAAGGGAGCTGCGCCCTTACTTACTGTCGCCTCTACCCGGCTGCTTACGGGTAACTTATCGTTAACTCTCGCTGGCGTATTCGACCGCACCGGGTCTTAGCGATCGATCAAGGGAAAGAAAGCGCGATGAACGTTGCACTTCCAAACCGATGAATAGACCGGAGCGCACAGGTAACTGACGTTCACAATCAAACGGGATAGACGGAAAACTCACCGGCGCCCGAAGCACTCGTTGCTGGCGGTCGGCCACGCGGGGACAGAAGGCGCGACGAACTTTACGCCCTCAATCCAACGCGCAGTCCGAGGCTAACCAACAACCAACGATCACGGTTTATTGTTTTCAAAGTACCACTGAATCCGAATCTCAGTCGTCGTATAAGGAAGGCAGAATATGCGACGCCCGAAGCGTTCTCGTTAAGTTGGGCAGCGCCCGTAATGTATGACTCCTGCGCTCGCACGGCTCAACGACCACGCGCGCCGCAGTCTGCGATGCAGTCACAAACCACGCTCACCATAGGCAGAAATGTAACACGTATTCTTCTTCGGACCGGTAGAGCCGAAGCGTCTCTATAATGTGGGTTTCACCCTAACCCTTGTATTAACCGCACCTGCGGCGAGGCGCTCGCTGGCGTGGCCGAGGCGCGTAGGGGGCCGAGTCCTACGACGCCGGACCCGTCGCTCAGCAGCAGATGCTGGATCGAACTGGAATGTATAACTTCTCTCTCGCAACGTTAAGCACCTAGGCGTCCTCAAGGCACGTCAGGTCTACGGACTGGCTGAAAAGCAAGACGATATTCACGTATTCTCAACGATTCAGGTGTAAAGAAGGTTTTTGGCTGCGGGCCGCCCGCTGACGCGGTGCCGCCTCTATGCCTTAACCAAGCTAAAGTAACTGGGTCACAATCGGATGCACCGATCCGAGTGTAAGGTATTCGGACGAGGCCTTACCGCTTATCGACGGTTGCGCGCTCGCCTTGGCCGGCCGTGCAGATTAACCGACGCGGGCCGCCAAGAGTAATGCGGTAAAACTGCTTTCTTTAACGCTGCAAGCACTCAGCGGGTCTGATTTTCAACACGGCACTAAATGCCAGGAGACAGTTGCAAGTAAGACGGGATGAGCCACCACCAACTCTCCCTGGTGCGTCGTAGCGGGGCGATGCCCAGTCGGCCGCCGCTCGATCGTCACCGCAGGTAACGTATAACCTCCGCGGGTGCGGATTCGCTCAAAACACAATATTTCTCTTCAAATTCACCAGGAATCGTTTGGACACCAACAAACCAACGTAGCAATGTCAATTCAACGTGTCTGGGCTGCGTAGAGATCAATGAGAAGAACAGAGTTGATGCTCATTGACCATGGAGTAATCGCCATTACTCCACGTATATAGCAGAACACCGTGTGGCAGGCTTTATTCCACCGGAATATCGCTGTCTGCACGCTATGGTTTGGCTTAAACCAAATTATCGGGTTTCCGTATAGAAAAACCGTTATTAATTCGCCAAAAATCCAGTTCTTGTCCGATCGTCACGATCTTTGCTTCTATCTCTTCCTAAACGACTTCTTCGTAACCTACGCCTTAAATTAAAGTTATCAGGCCAGCCTACAATTATTTATGGAATTAACTCTAATTCTACCTAAGGGGTTTTTAAGCGTAAATTGGGCTATTTTCAGCGTGTAACTATTGGTATCGCTCTCGCCTGCTTCCAGCTTAGTTCTACAGGCATTACGCTAGCGGCCGTCGTTTTCTAGCGCATATTCGGTAGCGCATATACGCTAGGGGAAATTATGCCTTACCTATAATACATCTAAATACACGGTTTGGCTGCTTTAAGAGCGTAACCGTTGCTCCGGCCTTGTTTCCAGCTCAGTTTAACAAGGTAGCCGATCGGTGTTTCTCGTAACGAACATTGTCTTGTGGCTGAAACGCCACAATGGTAAGCCTCCCTCGAAAGATTTCAGTTGAATCCATTATTATTCTTTACTATTCTTATTCGAATAATGTCAACATCATTAAGCGTAGTTGCTTTACAAAAGCGCGTGGATGCGTAGCGAACAGAAAACAGCAAGCCTATAAAATTATATTATTATAAAAGAAGGGAAGTAAAAGAAAGGTATCGATGAAAGATGTAAACTTGTATTCATGAAAGCGTTGTTTTAAAGAAGACTTAGTGTTTGTATTTTGTTTGTTTGCATGTGCACTTGTTATAGCGCCCCTTCAAGCTAGTGCCTGTTAGTGCGTCACGGAAGTGCTCTAACTGAACTAACTGATATAGGTCTAGCACTCTTACTAAATGTTTTAGAAAGATATTAAGAATCCCATGGACAAAAAAGTTGACCAACGAACAGGTGTACTCCATAGCAGGAACAAAGCAAGAACCGTTGACCCACATAAAAACAAGAAAGTTACGATACTTCGAACACGTCATGAGACGGCAAAAAGGACTGCATAGAAAACAGCCTGATGACGGGACTGATGGAGGGTGAAAAAGGAAGAGGAAGACCTAGAACAGCATGAATAGACAACATCTTGAAATGGACTTTCGGGGAGGAGGCTAATGAACATGGCAGGAGATAGACAACTGTGGAAAATGCTCATCCATTCGTGCAGCCAACCGTTGCAGGGCGACGATGGCGGAATGACATGACATGACATGACTCTTACTAAAAATAGGGATAAGAAAACAGCAAGCTTATAGGCTATTTTAAATGAAAGGAAGAAAAAAGAAGGTATGGATGAAAGATATAAACTTGTGTCTATGAAAGCGGTGTATATGAAAGCGTTGTTTTAAAGCAGACATAGTGCCTGTTGGTGCATCACGGAAGAGCTCTAACTGAACTAACTGATATAGGTCTAGCTAGTACTCTTACTAAAATAGCCTATGCTTTTCTTACAGAGAACGTGAAGATTCTGATACCAGTTCGACCGTCTGATCGTGTTACAGCATTCGAACGAAGTGAAAGTTACCCAGCATGTCTCCTATTCTGACTCAACACCTGGGCGGATGAACTTGACTGTGTTTGAAAAATAATGACAGTGAAAACATAGAAAGCGAGAGTTGAAATGATTCTGAAACTGCAAGGATGCATTGTGACAATATTTTGTCTGTGAATGGAGGAAGAATAAAAAAATTATAAGAACCGTGTTGATCGACTTCGGATTTCTTTCTTTATAGCTAAAATAGGCCTACCATATTATACGCGTATGGGACCTATGAGTAGAGAATTGCAGTAGTCAATTCGAGAACAATTATAAAAGCATGAACTAAGGCAGCGGTTCCCAACCCGTGGCTCGCGGGCCAAAGTGGCCCGCCTGGCCTACAAAAATGCCCCGCAGCATCTAAATGAATTAAGAAAAATATATGTAAAAATTGACAATTTGGGCATGATAGAATATATAATTCTTTTCTATTACAAATTATTTTATTTGGACGTTAATAAATCGTATCAAACATTTTTTGATTCAATAATAGCAATGTTATATGCCCTTAGTTAATTAAATTTTAGCTTTGTGGACCCCTAATGTCCTTCATCTAAGAAAAAGTGGCCCTCGTGTCCACTAAATTAGAAAAAGTGGTCCGACAGTCAAAAAAGGTTGGGAACCACTGAACTAAGGTAATAGAGATTGAAAAGGACACAGAACGACGAATGACCCTGAAGAGGCGTCTTAAAGGTATAGCCTAAATACGAGAAGCATGTGAGACGGAATGTGCTCAGTAAAGGTACCCATATGTGAGCTATCAAGTACAACACACAGATCACGTAGACTTGACTCAAAGAAAAAGACTGAAAAGACTATCACCTCACAGGTCTTTCACTCAAAACTGAAAACATTGCTCTTTCACAAATCCTATCCTGATTCTTCCACTTCTCCTCACATCCCTCGCCATTTCAACTCTAAACATCACCCACATTAGCCGTCCATCTATCTGTCTGCCTGACTCTCCGGACTTGACCCGCTGCCTATCGATTTTGTTTTGATTAACCGCCTGTGAATAAGCTGGTTCCCGCGACTTGGCTTTTGTGGGGGCTGTAGAAGTCTAGAGATTACGATTACGATTACGACCGGAATTGTTTAAGAGAGCAGAACAAGATCAGGCTTCTGGAGCTGCTAGGGAGTGGGAGTTCCTAACTAGGTGAACTGAGTCTTTGAAGTATTAAGGGAGAGGCGATTAGAGGACATCCAGTGGTGGAGACGATTAGTAAGAGATTCAATACACACCAATATACAAGCGATTTATAATTATTCAGAAGGAGGCAAGCCACAATGGCCAAGAACCAGCGGATAATTTGTATTTGCACGACCTAGGCAAGTTCAAAGCTGGAATTTAAGAACATTCCGTGGAGATTTCCAAATGTAAATTTCTCAGTTTCATACTGTGTAGACCTGTGCATATAATTAGATTAAGGGCTTTAGTATCAAGAAATTTCTTGACAACCCAAACCAGTGGCGGCGCCAGCTAAAAAATTTCGGCAGGTCGCCTCAGGGTCAAGGAAGGTATTTGGCAGGTCGAAGAAACTGACGATTGAATTTGAAGCCTGGTCCCGCCCTATAGGGCGTGCAGGGCCCAAGGCAGCATATAAGCGATGAGCAGGTTCCCCAGAAAAAGTTTCTTTGAGTTTTTTTCCTGCCAATACGGTATTGGCGATAGGCCTATTATGTGTTGGTCTACAAAAATGGAGCAAATTCGAAATAAAACTGGTTAATGGACACAAGCCGTAAATCAGGCTCTTAACACGAAGGCTACTAGCATTTGCTGCGAAAGATATAGGCCCTAATAATTAGGCTCTTGTGTTTCACTTTATTATCTGAATATAGGCTACCTGGACTAGCCTAGCCTATCTGACATCTCTTTTGAACTCGATATAGGCTAGGACCTACATGGATGGATTGAAACGACAGACAACCCCTCCTAATAGATGCCCGGGAAACTGCGAAGCAACGGCTGAGTGGTTTCATCGGTTGGCGATTTAGATATGTCCGGTGGACCAAATTAACGTCCGCAGTGTCTTTCGAAGGCATTCCAGGAACATCATCGGCATCATTGTCTCTCAAGTCTTCTGCGTTTTCAACATTTACACAACAATCATCGTTTTACATAGGCCTAGACCTTGTTCGCTAACACAATCGCCTAAAACTCCACCGATTTCGGCATCAGTCACACGTTCTGCTTAATCCACTTCGCGCCCAATTTATTTCCAAAGAAATTCTCAATGTCGCAGCGTCTCATTGTTATTTATATATCTACTCTACTAGCTGTACTCGGCCACGCGTTGCTGTGGCTGAAAAGACTGTCCACCCCTCCCTTCCAAGGTTCCCTCCCCTTACCCCTCCCCTCCCGTTCCCCTCCCCTTCCTCCCCTCCCCTTCCTTCCCTCGCCTCCCTCACATCCCCTCCCCTCCCTCCGTCCCTACCTCTCTCCCTCCGTCTCTCCCTCCCTCCGTCTCTCCCTCCGTCTCTCCCTCCCTGCATCCCTCTCTCCCGTTTCATCCCCTCCCTCCCCTCCGTCCCTCCTCTTCCTCCATCCCTAGAAATATGCGTTTTAGAAAGTCGCGCGGAAAACGGCCGCAAATGGACGATTTTGTAAAGACACACCTTTTAAAACGCGCCCGAAAAATAAAGACACACCTTTTAAAACGCGCCCGAAAAATGGGCGGACGCCGCCGGACGGATGCGTCAAAATTCAAACGGATATGGCTGGACTCCATCGACGTATATCGAATGGAATTAAAAGTTGTGTTTTTTTGGGTCGTAAAGATTGCGCTTTTTCCCAAAAGGCATTATACAAACCCGCTTATGTTCGAATGGAACGTTTTGCGAAAATTTTGAAAACAATCGACCTATAACTTTCCGAGATCCTTCTTGTCGAACGGTAACGTTTTACATTTTTATTTATATAGATTTCTGTGTTTATATATAATTATATTTTTAAGATCAGTTTCGCGAAGTAACGGACGACCGACTATCAATTGTTTCTTTCTAGTTTTCTACAAATCTCTGACGTAACGGCGGCAATTCGGAAAAAATAATTTTAAAGTTTAAAACATAGACTTATTGACCTACTATATAGATTAGAGCAGACGTAAAAGTCAGTTAGATCTGATAATTGCACTACAACAATAGAGAACTTGTGGGCGATGAAAATTTTGATTTTTCATTTCAGACACTTATATAACTGTAAAGAAGATGTAAAGAAAATTTCCAAAGTTTTTTTGGCAGGTCATTAGGCAGGTCTGGAGCAAAATAGGCAGGTCAAATGACCTGCCGCGACCTGCCGTAGCGCCGCCACTGACCCAAACTAAAAAGCTAAAAGTCGTCCCACGAACCCAATTTATTTTCAAATTATTATTGATCCAATAAAATTCTTCATCGACGCTTGCCCTTTTCAATGTGCGCCACTGCACCTAAGTCCCAGTGCAATTTCTCCGATCCCAGCTGAGTATAGCGATATGAACTGTTATCGCTTATGTGATTGGTCGAAAACCCTAAGCGACCTCAATAGCGACGCAAAAGAGCAATTATATCTAGGAGTCCACACAGCAATGACTTGCGCTGAAAAGGGCAATATATCTTCGAGTCAACGTTGCCATGATGAAATATACGCTGGACAAAATAATTATATATTTCCTTAATTAAATCCGATATTGGCAAAGCGCGACTTTTGAAAATATGTTTTTGAAAAAAGGCCACTGAATGAAGAATGAGTATTATTTATTATTGGAAAGCTATAGCATTGGCAACTGAATGACGACTCTAGCCCTAATTCTAACCGACCCTTAGGACACCTAATCTGACCCTAACCGACCCTCGGAAAGGGCAACCTGACCTAACGACGCCAAACCTGACCCTACACGACACCGAACTTGACCGTAAGCAACATTCGGGCCCAATAGGCCTACTAGTTTGCCGAAAAATTTAGACCTATTCGACGATAGATAACCCAGGTAGGCCTATATTATGTTCCGTATTCTAGACGTTCGTGTGCTGCATCCATGACATATGTTTATGAAAAACTGACATTTTGGGCGTGGTCACTGGTCAGTCTATTTTTACATTGACCCATATAGAGAAAATTACGATCGCGAGCTTTGACCATATATCTCCGCCTTTTTGCTATGCTCACCTGGGATCGGAGAAAATGCGGTAGGTTTACTAGTGCGCGGACCGCGAATCATGGCCGCCATCGATTAATTAGGTCTATGGTTCTCTTGCAAAGAGTGCGCTATAAAAGGAACCCGCCTGCGCGATTTCCATTAACTGTAGACTGTGATGACCGATCATCGCAGATTACTTGAAGACAAAGCTGAGACTTAAAACTAAAGCGTCACTCTTATATACATTGTGGGCCTACATACATTGTAGGCTTATATTATAACTACTAAATTCGTTGGACTAATCCGTTTCAGGAAACGAATCTAATTCGATAGACGTCTAGAAAAGAGAACGGGGGAAATCAATAATCAGCAATAATGAACATTTATTAAGGTAAAACAAATTGCTAACGTCTTAGGTCACTTCAGCACTTGGGGATAGCAAGAGTGTGAGAACATAAGATAAAGATTCGAGGACGTTGCATGAAAGAATTTTGCTGCTTTTTCAAATAGGCTTTAGTCGTAAGCGCGTTTTCATTTCAATATGCTTGCCGTTCCGATGTGCATCATGCTTGGGTTCTTCATGGTCCTCATGGTGGAAGGAGGCATCTCAACCAGCCAATACTCCCAACTTGCAGATAATGAAAGTCAACCGGTTTGTTCCGTAAACGCGCCATCTGTTGTCGTCTATGGTGTTCGGCGTCGGGTGAGTTGTCTGTTGGAACACTGTGTGCCAACCAAAGCCTGTCTTTCGACGAACTACTACACAGACACCGGGAAGTGCGAACTCTTCCATTACCCTCCAACTGATTTCTTCAGATCTGCTGAAGGATGCACAAATTACTAGGTATATGTAATTATTGGGTAGAAGTATTTTTTTCTTCTAAGAGGCAAGTTAGGGTGAATGCTTATTTTAAATTGAAGAAATGTTCAGCTGAATCATAAACGAAATCATGCATCAACAAACTGACGACTTGTGTGCAAACTGCAAGTAATAATACAAATAGCAGGAATCTACCATTGTGCCCATAATATCCGCGAGTTGTGTAAAACCGTATGGTATATGCAGGGTGCGCCAAAAAAGTAATCCCCTACGGTTTTAGGCACATATCTTTGCCAAACATACGAATTTTTAAATGAAACTTTGCAGTCTTAAAGGCAATTCATATTTACGTACAATGGTCAAATTACAAAAAATATTTCAAACAGAACAAATGTTATATCACTTTTAATGAGGCCACCCACCGTTTTTTGACCATTCAAAAACGAAACGCAAAAAAATTAGGTTTTTTGCTAATATCATGGCCAGAAGTAAGAATTTCAAAATGAATCTTTACAGGTTTAAAGACAATTCATATTTACACATGATGGCCATATTTCATCTAAATATTTCAAACACAACAAAAGTTATACCACTTTTAGTGAGACCACCCACCGTTTTTGACAATTAAAAAGCTTAACGCGACAAAAAGTAACAAAAACGTGATTTTATCAAGTCATTTCTCAAATAACTGTTTGGAACTGAACTTGATAGTGATTCACAACTTGTGTTCAATGTGTCCACCACCAGTGCCAAAACTTCTTTTGAGTCTCTTTAAAAAGTTTCTGATGGACCTGTTGATTAATCTGACAGATTTCTTATTTACCAATTTGATTGTCATCTTGCTAAGTGACTTCTCAGTGACGTGCAGCTACGCTGGTACCCTGTTCCTTTTCTAAATAGAAATAATAATGATCATCTGGCAATATTAAAGCCTATTTGATAACAATTATTTTATAATCCCGCTGTCTAGGGACACCAACTAATATATTGAGTTGACGATGTGAGGTGGCCATGACGAAATCGTGCAAAAATCAACACAGTGATCAACAAAACTGACAAAACACAATAAAGCAACCTATGCTAAGAGACTTATTGTTAGAGAGTTTTAGCAACAGTATTGCAGAGGCTGAAAACATTAGCGATTACTACAGCAAACGTTTCACCTCTGTTTGTATGTTGACCGAACATCGTAAATAGCGCAGAACAAACGAATGACTTGAAAGGTTAGTAGAGGTCTATAGCCTACAAGGAACCAAGCAAAAATGAATTAAGCTCAACAAAGTTGACGTCAATCGGGCGAATATGTCAATCAGCGCCGTTTCCGCTTGTAACCTAATGTATCGGGATAATTGTGCATTCAGAGGTGCGCTATAGCAATGCGTTGATTTCAATAGATAGCTCAGACCCATACACAATGCAATCATTGGAACGATTTCTCGCGTAATTGCTCAAAGAATTACAGTCAAATTTAACTAATGCATGGTTATTGTTTGCAGAAACACAATCCACTCACCACTGTCAGTTTCTGCAAAGGAGGTTCGTATAAAATTTAATGTCTTTGTTTTAGGATTGCCTGTTACCATGACCACGGTCCTTATATGTCCCTTCCTCCCTCCCTCCCTATACATGTTTTGTACTCTTCACCCGTTTCTCTCCTCTATGTATGCTTGTCTTTCGTTGTGTCTGACTCTATCTGTCTATCTATCTATCTGTCTGTATGATGTCTAATATAATCATTATGTGATTCCCTCCCTTTTCCTCCCGTCTCCTCCGTCTCCTCTCTCTCTCTCTCGCTCTCTCTCTCTCGCTCTCTCTCTCTCTGTCTCTGTCTGTATGTCTGTCTGTCTCTCTCTCTCTGTCTCTGTCTCTGTCTCTGTCTCTCTCTATGGCTCTCTTGCAAATAGTGCGCTATAAAAGGAACCCGCCTGCGCGATTTCCATTAATTGTAGACTGTGATGACCGATCAACACAGATTCCTTGAAGACAAAGCTGAGACTTAAAACTAAAGCGTCACTCTTATATACATTGTAGGTCTACATATATTGTAGGCCTGCATAACTATTAAATTCGTTGGACTGATCCACTTCAGCAAACAAATCTAATTCGATCGGCGTCTAGAAAAGACAGCGGCTGCAAATCAATAGGCCTATCAACATTTAACAGTCTTGAGCATTTAACTAAGGTAAAAACAAATTGTTAACGTCTTATGTTACTGTAGCACCTGGGGATAGCAGGAGTGGAAGAACAGATGTAGATTTGTGGACATTGCATGAAAGAACTTTGCTGCTTTTTCAAATAGGCTTTAGTCGTAAGCGCGTTTTCATTTCAATATGCTTGCCGTTCCGATGTGCATCGTTCTTGGGTTCTTTAAAATCCTCACGGTTGAAGGCGACATCTCAACCAGCCAATACTCCCTACTTGCAGATAATGAAAGTCAACCGGTTTGTTCCGTAAACGCGCCCTCTGTTGTCGTCTATGGTGTTCGGCGTCGAGTGAGTTGTCTGTTGGAAAACTGTGTGCCAACCAAATCCTGTCTTTCGACGAACTACTACAAAGACACCGGGAAGTGCGAACTCTTCTATTACCCTCCAACTGATTTCTTCAGGACTGATGAAGGGTGCACAAATTACCAGGTAGGCCTATATGTAATTATTGCGTAGAAGTATTTTTTTCTTCTAATAGGCAAGTTATGTTAGGGTGAATGCTCATTTTGAATTGAAGAAATGTTCAGCTGAATCACAAACGAGATCATGTATCAACAAACTGACGACTTGTGAGCAAACTGCAAGTAATAGCCTAATACAAATAGCAGGAATCTACCATTGTGCCCATAATATCCGTGTGCTGTGTAAAACCGTATGGTGTATACATGTGGCCTAGCCTATACTGGTATTAACTATTAATGCATGAGGCTCAAACGTCTGATTGGAGACATAAACGCAATTGTTTATGAGTTTTCCGATTTTGGTTCAGCCTAGTTCAACCTGGTGTTCATAGCACATTCATCGAAAGTTTTAGGTAGAATGGCAGATATCAATAGAATTTCTTTAGCGTACGCAAATAATAGAATGACGAGACGGATTAAACAACTTGCTGATAACGTTAGTAAGCAAATTGCATTTCATGCAACAGACTGCAAGTTTTTCTCACTGCAATGTACGAATCTACCGCCATTAGCGATACTGCTCTGGTGTCAATTTTTTTTATCTGGGCAGTGACGTCATCGAGGGCTTGGACTTGAGTCGATCCAAGGCACCCCAGATTTAAACATTAGAAATAATTCTTCGTTTGGCCACTTCGTTTCATTATTCATGTAATAAGTTGTGGCATGCCCATGTAATTTTCTTGAATAAACGAAATATAATTATTATGTAAGCCCTATCTTTTCACCAGTGCAGGCCCATCTGTTGACAATTAAGTTTAAAATAAATTAAATCTTGTTTTTTTCTCATGTCCTCCAACCACCAAGAAAAAAGTGTCAAAAAAGTTAGAAACCACTGACTTATGCCGATCCTAGTTTGTGTATTGTAGAACTATCCAGCATTAATTTGTCCAGCTCTACTCAGCACTAATTAACGCAGCGATTATTGCGCCGTGCTCGGCCAATGGAGTAGGGGAGAATGTGCAGCATTGGGACAGGACATGCATTGGGACAGTGTGGGTACCTGCCTGAGGACGTTGCCAGTGCGGTGGTGAGGGCAGCTAAGGCTGACGTTGACCTATTTCTTTCAGTAAAGCGATGCGACTCTTATGTTCTGCACAGAATGTTTGCCCCACTAACCTTGGACAACGACTACCTAACTATTCGCTGCCAGCAATGGATGAACGCAATTTTATCTCACGAATCTTCATGGGCGGAGTTTAGTTTCCGTTCTTGGAGGGCTAAAGCCATCTTGGGGGGACTAACTCCGGGAAAAGAAACCATTTACACGGTAAAAAGGATGAATCTGGGTCTTCTGGGAGGGGGGGCTTAGACCCCTAGCCACTGATAAACTCCGCCCATGCGAATCTTATACGGTCGACGTGAAGTAAAATCATCGCCCTTATCTTTATGCTTAACTAAATGACCAATACTAAGGATATTTTTTATTATTACCACATTTCTTTATGTACCGGTACCCATGTGCGGATTGCCGCCTGTTTTGTTTCCGTTAGGCCTAAACTAATGTGTAAAAATTATGTAGGCTATTCACTTGACCAGAATGTTGATCGCACTGCATGCATAGTTCGTTTCGAATTACCTGTTTTGTAAATCGGTAGGCCTAACGGTAACGGTCTCGCACATGTGCGTCGATACAATGTGCTTCACGCATTGTTAGTGGATTTCAGCAAAGTAATGCAATGACTGAAAACATCAGCAACCAGCCTACTGCGCAAACATTTCACGTCTGCCTGTATAAATATTATGTTAATCGTCACAGTAGCCGAACATCGTAAATAGCGGCAGGATAAACGAATGACTTGAAAGGGCAGTAGGGGGCATACACGGAACCAAGCATTATGAATGAAGCTCAACCAAGTTGACGTCAATCGGGCGCATATACCATGCGATCAACGCCGTTTCCGCTTGTAATGTATCGGGATAATTGTGCATTCAGAGGTGCGCTATAGCAATGCGTTGATTTCAATAGAAAGCTCAGACATATATCCACAATGCATTCATTGGAAACGATCTCTCGCGTAATTGCTCACAAAATTACAGTCAAATTTAACTAATGGTTGTTGTTGTTTGCAGAAACACGATTCACTCACCACTGTCAGTTTCTGCAAAGGAGGTTCGTATAAATGTCTTTGTTTTAGAATTGCCTGTTACCATGATCATTTTCGTCAGATGTCCCTCCCTCCTTATGCATGTTTCTTACTCTTACCCTGCCTCTTCGCCCGTTTCTCTCCTCTCTTCTGTGTGTTTGTCTTTTTTTCGGGCTCAATATGTCTATCTATCTATCTATCTATATATCTATCTGTCTAATATAATTATATGTGATTCCCTCCCTTGATCTCGTGTCTCTCTCTCCTCTCTCTCTCCCTCTCTCTCCCCTCTCTCTCTCTCTCTCTCTGTCTGTCTGTCTGTCTGTCTGTCTCTATCTATCTATCTATCTATCTATCTATCTATCTATCTATCTATCTATCTATCTATCTATCTATCTATCTATCTATCTATCTATCTATCTATCTATCTATCTATCTATCTATCTATCTATCTATCTATCTATCTATCTATCTATCTATCTATCTATCTATCTATCTATCTATCTATCTATCTATCTATCTATCTATCTATCTATCTATCTATCTATCTATCTATCTATCTATCTATCTATCTAACTATCTATCTATCTATCTATCTATCTATCTATCTATCTATCTATCTATCTATCTATCTATCTATCTATCTATCTATCTATCTATCTATCTTTCTGCTGTCGTTTTCTGCTTCTGTTGAATATTGTTTCCACAGCTTTTTGCCCCAATATCAGTGCAGAAATGCAATCCCTTAGATGTATAAGAGTTGCAAGATTGTGATGTCTAAACACACTACTTAAGGCTGACTTTTTCTCTCCCTAAAAAGGTCATTTTAAAGATGCACATACTGACTATCAACTTAAATGAAGTCTGGATCCACTGTGTATTCCTCTCTCCTTATAATATTATAATGTACTTCCTAGGCATCTGCCTATTATAGAGTTCTCCAATCTTTCTTTCACACATATTATTGCCCTCTGGTTGTTGCTATTAGTTACGAATGACATGCAGCTGATGTCAGATTTATTAGTAATTATCTATCCGATTGCTGACTAGTTGTATTGCAACATATTGTTCGTTTATACACCGTGATTCAATAAAAAGTAAACCAAACTTTTTTCTTATATCTCCAATGGCTAATGATTAATCATTCTGAAATGTTCCCAATATTTATAGAGAATTGAGCCAAGAACAGGGTTCCAAAAAATCATGTCTTAAATTTGAACGGATAGAAAGATATGAATATTTCAACTTCATCTCCAGAAATTTCAGTTTTCAGCAAGTTAAGTCGGTCGTTGCGTTTTCGATGCTTGATATAGTTCCCAATTTTGGTCTTCAGTGATCCTGAAGCAAAAATTAACGAAGTATATTATCGCAACGTTCTGGCTGTCACAAAATCCTCCACCTGTTATCAGAAATCTATAGCCCCAGAAGGCTGTTTTATTTTTCAACAGAATAGCCCCAGACATGTAGAACCAGATAAGCCATCGAAATGCTAACAAGAGAGACACCATACTTCATTTCTCCCACAGTATGGCCTCCGAACAGTCCAGATTTAAATACTGTCGTCTTTAACATCTTCTCTATGTAAATAATAAAACAATAACTACTTAAAGTTTCTTCACAAAAATTATTAAAGCCATGTTTCATGTTTGAAGTACTTTGTTACAAAAACCAATAGAAAATTACTGGTAAACTGTAATTTAGGCAGATGAAGTTGAAAGATTCATATCTTTCTATCCGTTCAAATTTATGACGTGATATTTTGGAATTATTTTCTTGGTTCAATTACCTAAATATTGTGGAAAATTTAGAATGATTAATAATCAGACGTTGGAGATACATGTATATGAATAACAGTTTGGCTTACTTTTTTTGAACCACGGTGTAGTTTTTAAGTGGTATGTTCTGGGTGTCGTTAAGAATAACACTCCCTAATATCCTACTTGGGACCGCCTCGGATCTCCCAGTTGTTTCCCATCAATCTACATTTAGACCAAGAGCTAACTTTCACTCGGCATATAAACCTGCTATGCCGAAGCTGTTAGCCTTCTACCAGTTGCGTCAGCTTAAGGTGGTCTCCCGCTCTCTGTCTTTTGGTGCTGCCTCTACTCTTGTTCACTCTTTCGTAGTTTCCCGCCTTGACTACTGCAGCACCCTCTATCATGGACTACCGGCTGACCGGATTGGCTGCCTTGAGGCTGGAACGGGTTCTCCGCTCTGCGGCGCGACTTGTTGGCCATATCCCAAAATATGGTCATGTCTCATCCTATATGCGGGATATCTTACACTGGCTCCCTTCTCCACGGCGGATTGCATACAGGGTCATTGCAATGGTTAGGCGGTGCATTGAAGGACTAGCTCCACCGTATCTTCGAGAACTCTGTTGTTCCATGCACCTTGGGAGTTCAGCGTCGATCCACCCTTCGATCGGCGAACCAAGCTGAGCCTCTGGTTCCCCGCTGTCGGACTGCTATCCGACAGCGTCGTTCATTCTCTGTTGCAGGTCCTACAACTTGGAATGGTCTCCCTGTTACACTGCGCTTAATTCTCCACTCTGTTCCTTAAGAACCCAAAAACTGTTTTATTTAGCCGTTGTTGGGCCGAGAGCGCTTCTGAGTAGCCTACCTTGAATAGGCTCTATATAAATTTCTGAAATGAAATCTGTAAAAATCACCTAGGAGTTGTTTTTCGTAATAATTATTCAATTCAATTCATTTATTGTAACCATCAACCATAAACAATAGTCATTGTATAACACACTTCACATAATCGGATGGCAACAAAGAATACCCCAAGGGATGAATATCCCGCTAACAGGGACACCTATTTAGATGTGCAATTTTAGCTGATGGTTAGACGGCTGACATCATGAATTGAACAGTAGGCTAAATAACAGTATGAGACGACAATTAATGTAGTAAACTTAACTAAATGGCACAAAACAAACAAAAAATGAAAATAAAAAAAAATCAGAGCCTTCAAGGTTAAATATCTTTGCAGTCATTAATCAAGTAGTCGCGTAGCAGTTTTTTTTAGCCCTTTGTAAACTGGATGTTTGCTGAATATGATTAGGAATCGAGTTCCATACACCTGAGCCAGTGTATTTAATATGAGATTTTCTTGAATTAATCGAGCGGATATGGCACGATAGCAGTGGCGGCGCAAGGGAGGATAGGGGTTAAACCCCACTATAAAAGGCTAAGCCCCTAAAAAGGTCATTCGGTTTTTTTTACATGCAAAACTGAAATATTTACACGATTTTCAACAGGGTGACTAAAAAAATGTCAGAAATTTTTGCGGATGAAAATCGAAAATTTCCTCCGGGAGGCTTCAGCCCCCCGAACTGAAATCGTGGCGCCGCCACTGCGCGATAGTGAGAGGAGTTTCTAGTAGAGTATTAGTGTATAATTTTGAGATCCTTGCTGTCAGTACCCTGTAAAGTTAAGGGGTCTGCATTAGCCTGAATTGTAATGTGAAATGATTAGGAACTATTTAATTTAGTTTGAGTAATCTGCTGACAACTAAGCATCTCGTCTTGTCTTGTCTTCAAGCTCCGAGGGTCGGTCGTGTCATATACAGGTTTCCCCCATCTTTTCCGATCCCCTGTCTCTGTCATCACCCGATCGAATGACATTTCCATCCTGGGTTCTGATGTTGGCGATCCACCCCAACATCGGTCTTCCCTGTGTTCGTGCTCCTGGCACTGCACCCAGCATGATCCCTTTTTCCGGGCAGTCTTCCTCTTTCTCATTAGGTGTCCGAAGTAGTAAGTATTCTTCTTTTAGTAGAATCTGAACTAAGCAGTTCTGTTGTGAATTGTAAGTGTAATACTATCACACTTCGTAGTTTGAAATGAAGCGTTTTTACGAAATAATCTGATTTGTTGAATTATACTTGAAAATTCAACTCATTATTGCGTTGTTAACTTTGAAGTAGGTGGAACGACTATTGTTCCGCCCGAATGCTGTTCGTTCCCGTTCAGTTACAACGGAACAATCTTCTACAGTTGCACCGAGAATATCACCAAGCCATCGGACATCGGATGCTTTAGAGCAAAACACACGTGGGCAACATGCTCATCCACGAGTTAGTAAAATAGTGTTTCTCTTTTGAAAAATCTTTTCTCTTGTAATAATGAGCATGACATTATTATATAGAAAAGGCAAAGCATCAAATTCTTCTTCAAATGCTCTTGCAGATGATCTTGAATTGTTCATAACCATGAATTTTTTCAGCTTAAGATCATGTGCGAAGAAAGCGATTGGGCAACAGGAGACTTTATTTTGTCTAATTTTAATTATTATTATTATTATTATTATTAATTATTATTAATTATTATTAATTATTAATTATTAAATATTATTATTAATTGACCTCGGATGACTGGTGGGCTGCTCAAATTGACCGGGATTCTATAGAGACAGTCGCCTCTTCAAGTTGTGACCTTCCCAGTCATTGCTTACGTGAACGTGACCATATATCGCGAACACATCGCATTTGCAATGTTGGCTTTCACATTAACATAAGCGCGTGACGCACGGTAGCCTATCAGTGGCTTCGCCGCCGTATTTTCTAAAGAGTGCTTTTCAGTTCTTCTTGTAATGATATGGAAGGTGATTCAATCTTTCACACAGACGATTATGGAGTCGAAACATTATTCACAATTGTTTAGCGCCATCGTTTCAATCTTTCAGATTTATTAATTAAAGGAGCCATTTAATACGAATAAGAAATTAATGAAGAAATCATAGCAAGTAATTTTTAAAAATTGGCCTATGGTCTGCAAATGTTGCAGACAAATGACCATTTTTATAGAACTATATTTGTTGAATGAATTACGTTACGTCACAATATTTTGTTACTGTGTTTTATTACGATAGATGCTAACAATAAGCATTTTAGCAACATTAGATTCCGAACTTTTATGATTACACAAAATATAGCGTCTATAAATTATTACAGCTTCTTTTAATTCAAGTGAAGTTGAATGCAATGCTTCTCTCTTAGACTTCAAGGCTGATTATGTCAGTCACAACTTGACTATTACGGGCACCCTGCAGCCAATCCCATCGACATTCATTCACGGATGGCTGATCATCCAGAAAAACGTTCCAGACAGCGATTCAATATTCAACAGATCGTGGATCGACTACAGAAATGGTTTTGGAGATCCAGCTGGAAAATATTTCTGGTTCGGAAACGAGAAACTCTATCAACTGTTGTCAAGTGGAAAGTGGAAGCTGAGAGTAGAAGTCAAGTCAAACGATACAGGGAAATGGTATTCGGCCGAGTACGAGTCTTTTCGATTGAGTGACGAGGTCAGTGAGTACGTCATTACTCTATCCGGGTACACAGGAGATGCGGGAGATGCATTCAATGATGTAAGGTATTCCGACTGGAAGACAAACGGAATGAAATTTAGCACAATAGATAACGACAATGACAACTATGTGAGCGGAAGCTGTGCTTCGGTTCAAGGTGGTTGGTGGTTGAACAGTTGTGGAACGTCTTCGCTGAATTCATTCTTGACAAATAAAAACTCCTGGGAAACGCTTGAAACTCTTCAACTGGCTCCTACTCGTTTCGTATCGAGCGGGCGAATGATGATCAAGAAAAACTGATCAGACTTCGCTCTGAGATTTCAGCCAAAACCTGCCCACTAACTATGGACAGAATATCCATCTGGATGCAATTGCAAAGCAGATTCATTACCGAAAAACATCGTTGTAATTAGTTAGGTTGTTCAAGACAAGACTCTAGGTTATATGATGTCGACTTGTCAGCATAAAGAGACAACCAATTAGATCCGGAGTCTATAAAAAATCAGATTTGTCACAGAAAGAAATCGCCGTGATTAGTTAGGCTGTTCACAAATGACAAGGTTCTAGGTTATATTATGTGGGAAATATCAGCATTATAGAACCAAACAATAATTATTGTAATCCGGTGTCTAACGCAAACACGTCGCAACCTCAGTTCATTTAGGGTCTAAACAGCAGCACCACAATAAAACTTACTTTTTTAGATTACCGTATAGGCCTACTAAGTGTAAGTAGAATAGGCAATGCCATTTGTAGTCCTAAAACATTTCTTCAGAGATTATTTAAATATCGTGCGTGAGATGCATGTGATGACTCTCAAACACTCCGATAAGCTTCTTTGAAAGAAACGCTCTCAGACTTCATTTTGCCTAGGCCTAAATTATGTAGACTGCAGTAGGCATAGACGGAGACCTGGGCCGAGACTTGGGGGGGGAAGACGGAAAGACGCGAGAATTTCTGATGGACGAATGGCTGAGTGTCCCAAAAAAATTTGCATCTTTTTCCCGGCCAAAATTTCTGACGACCGTCGAAATCTCGAAAAAATTTCTATTTTCGCCGCCAAAAAAAGTTGATGACCTTTTTTTTGTCATCCGGCCAACTCTCGACGAAATGTCCTATTTTCGCGCCCAAAAAAGTTGATGACCTTTTTTTAGTCATCCGGTCAAATCTTGACGAAATTTCCTATTTCACCGCCCAAAAAGTTGATGACCTTTTTTTTTAGTCGTGACGCTCAACGATTGGGGGGGGGGGGACAAATGCATGGGCCGTCCCCCCAACACCCCCATTGGGGAACCGTCCCCCCTGTCCCCCTCTAGGTCTCCGCCCATGGCAGTAAGCTAGGTCTCTGTTCAGTAGTTAAGTTTTTTTCTTCTTTTTTCATAATTGCTTGTGACTCAGCAGCGTTGAGCTTTTCAGTTTCCATTTATTTCGTTGTGTTTTCTCTTCCGTTTTTCTAGCATAAGTTCCTTGATTGTGCTTTGTCACTTTTGCCAACCTCTATGTTGATTTTGCAAAGATTTCGTCATGACCACCTCACATCGTCAACTCAATATATTATTTGGTGTCCGTAGACAGCGGGATTATTTGATCCCTTTAGGGCCTCCCCTTTTTGTAACCAATGAGCAGGAGGTGTAAACCTGTCATGTAGCCTATACTTTGGTCGCGAAATAATTTTTTAATTGATTGATTGATTGATTGATATATAAAGCGTGCTTGCAGTAGGCCTAGTTATGTTTCTTGTGGCATTAAATGTGTTGTATGAATAATGGTTTCAATAAAAATTACTTGACTCGATTTGACTTGACTCGACTGTCAAATTTACATAATATTTTATAAAGCTGAATGCTAAGTTTTCTTGTTTTTAAGTTATTAATGTGGTTTGACCGAGTAGACTAGTGGGAGCGCTGAAGAAGAATCTTATTGAAGCGCAAGAGTTACCAAGGCTCCTTTGCATGGTGCGCAGGGGAAACGCAAACAAAGATTTTCGAGAGCAGTATAGTCCCTCGAGTTCCCACTTTCCACCCACTTTAAACTATGGATAATTTTTAAAAAATTTGACGACTCACTACAAAAGATGTTCCACCTGGCCCAGGACAGAGGCGGTGGGAAGGAGATGATGAAGTTGGCATTGATGATTGGACACCTATACGAGCATACGGCTCATGATGAATGATGATGATGATGATTTTAAATGACATTGTGATGACTTAGAACAAACAACAAGCAATCAATGTCACGTGTCTCCCGGACTATGATTTGAGTGAAATCGCATGTGTTAAGAGTAAACTTTATGCCGTTGACACAAGCATGTGAAAATTTTTCTTATCTAGCCTTCATGAAAATTCTTTTGATAGGCCTATCAGCGCGCGTGTAAGTGGCGTATGACGTGGCCTATAATAAAATAATATTATACTTTGGTCGCATATAAATATAATGTAAGTAGGTAAGAATATTCTTTGATCTTAGGATAGTAGTAACCTTAACAACGTCAAACAGACGTTGACCGTGGAAGCCGTGAGCGACCAAAACACGTGGAGCAAACATGGATTGCCGAGCTTTACAGCATATTCTGTCTATTTGAGCCTCAAAGCCAATACTATCAGAGATGGTGACACCCAAAATAACCATCTGCTGGACCCTCTCGATGCCCAAGATGAGGGGAGAGATGGTGATCATTTCACTGGTCTTAGCTTGATTAAGTTTTAAATTGCTATGTGATGTCCACTTTGAGATAAGGGTCAAGTTCAGAAAGCGTAAATACCTCTCCCCTTACGTAGCCTAATAACATCTCTTTAAATTAGACTACGATTTTAATCTGTTCGTCCAGATTGTATAGTGCTTGTAAAATTAATTATACTTATTCTACTAGTTAATAATAATGCTTTATCGTACACTTGTGTTATTACTTCCAATCCTTCTAAAAATTTAGTCCATTGCTACAGGTGACCTGCTAGCGGAACCCAGATTCCTTAAAGGTGTAGTCCAATAGACCCTTTATTATTAGTCTTTTTTCTGCTCTAGGTCTACTTGCTTTTCGATTTCATTACTGTTACTTGAGTTCAATAAATGGTCTATTTATGGTTATGGTTAAAATACATTCATAAATACTAGTTTGAGCATTTATCAGGTAACATTCAGGTAACATTACCTTAGGTTTTATAAACCAAGTTCAGGAAAATGATTATAGGGCGACGGGGAGCTGATGCATATCCTCAAATGCTTATGGAAATGGAACGTGTAGACATAATGGTGTAGGCATGCACCACGACCTAAGTGTAGGAGCCCATGTCGATGAGATCCCGCATGGGAAGAGCAGTAATTGATTCAGTTCGGATTAAAGGAGATTCTCGTTAGAAGAGCTGAGAACACGAGGATGGAAAAGTTCCGCATGTGACTGAACGCCAACCATAATCGAAACACGCACCAGAAACAACATAGGGGACTACTATCCCGCTCATGATGATCGGAGAGAAGAGCGAATTTTCACGGGTGTCACAGGAGCTGCACGTGCTTCTTACACGAGGAAAACCAGCTTTAAGCGGACACTCGCACAGCCAGTGTAGAGAACGAAAAGTTGGTGTGAGTCCAAGACATAGTCTTCCAGCCTGGTGCGTAACTCTAGCTAGGCTACAGGATGCAGTATAGCCTATATTCGGTTACACCACAAAATATTGAGCTGGTAGGCTTGCCACCGCAGAAGCTGTTCCGTTCGGCGCAGTTCCGGTATTTAAATTCAATTACCGTATTAATTATTTAAATTTCCAGGAATGGAGATTGAACACGCCACAATTTTTCTGCGTCCGTTATTAAATATTGCGTGTCCGTTCTTTTATCCAAATAAGTAAATAAAACGACAAACAATGTAATTTAGACATTCTTTGCATGATATTACGCAATCAAAGAACCTCCAAACAGTGGGTTTTCAGTTCCATTACCAAGAGCATGTTCCTGCGTGTCCTCTAAATCACCAAAATCCGAAATTAGATCAGTCTACAATTATTATAACATAGAAAACTGAGGAGGCATTTCAGATTGTACGAATGTCGCTGGCTTTGGTGACGGTCACCGTTTACTCCAACAAACGGTTGAGGCAGCACGATCACCTGAGAATATATACAACAACCAAAAACCTTTCACAGTCAGACCAATCAGCAGTATTAAAAAGGCATGGACCCTGTAAATGAGCAGACAATAAATTGATCCATTTAAAAAATATCATTTGACATATTGCACGAAAATCCCCTAGTGCACTTCTTCTAAAAATTGACCATCGTTTAAAATGCGAAACGTTTCAGTTTGCCCAATAGTTATATAGGCCTATACTATTGCCAAAGTCTACTTAAAAACTATAACGAGGAGACTCACCATTAATAACCGTATCCATAACCGCCATAACCACTACCGTATCCACCTCGTCCGTATCCACCGTATCCGTGACCTCCGTATCCGCTTCCATATCCACCACCGTATCCGCCTCCGTATCCTCCGTATCCACCATGTCCATAGCCACCATCATATCCGTTGTCGTTACCATAGCCACCGTAACCACTGGACATGACTCCAACGGCAGCCACAACCAATAGGAAGACAGCGATGAATGACTTCATGATGACGTCGACGGTGACGGGATATGACGAAATTCTGTGGTTGGAGCTGGAACTAAACTGTAGCGGCTTCAGACAGCTTCTGTTTAAAGCGTTCAACTGATGCTCTATTTATACATGCTTACAGGCTTGGCTGTCTGTCTGGCTTTGACCTCTGTGAGACGTGACTTGGCGTTAAAATTCACTGATCACTGGAGCTGCCATACGAGCTAGACGGCTGGCAGGATGCTTCTTGTGACTACGTGAGGCATGAGCATGGTCATGATTATACCTACGCATGCATGCAAATGATGCAGTTTTGCCTCCGGCGCTCCTCTTGTTTAGACCGATGGGACCTACACAGTTTTCGCTTGGTCCTCGTCTCGTCTTGTGCAGCTCAGTGTAAAACTTCGCATTAAAATAAAATCTAGGTTTGCAATTTTTATTACGCGATGGCCGAATCTTTGAGCGCTTGTCTGGAAACACGGCTGTCGAGACTCGAGAGTCCAAGAAAACCTGATAATTATGGCAACGTCATCTTTTCATGGTACCCAAAGTGAAAACTTGAAAGCAACCACAGAACACTTGTAAAAGCCAACCTGCTTGTGAAGATGCTCATTCTTATAAGCAGACATTCATAAGTAACGTCAGTGTGATTGTAAATGAACATTTATATAGCGCCTCTCAAAGTACAAAAGAAACAGCATATGAAAATGTAAGCCATAACTGCGAACCGAAATCTTTTCGGTTTTCAAGCAGCTGAGATAACCAGAGATTCTCAAAAAAGTAATCTAATCTAATTTAATCTAATCTTGTGCAATCCAATATGAACATCATAAAGCACTTCTCACGGCAAGCTACTCATAAGCGCTCGCAACGTCACAGACCCGTGAAAGTAGAAAGGTCTCTAAGACAATTACCCCCGGACAATTACTCCCGGACAATTACCTCTGAACAATTGCCCCTCCCCAAAATAGTATTTGCACAATTATTTATAGTAATTTAGTATCATGTCTTGTAATAGTAAATGATAACACACACTTATTTATAGTAATGTGTAGGCCTACCCAATGTAGCATGATAGTATCATGTCTTGTAACATTGGTAAATTAACGTAAATAATAACATATAATAGTAAATAACATCACGTTACGTTATAAAAGTTCATGTAATACAATGATGCAAACCATTTTCTCCAAACAAATTTTTTGGGGGGCGGGGGGGGGGTGAATGGCATGCCTAGGAAACTTTTCCTCCAAAGACGTCTAGATTAAACACTGTCTACTGCACAGTGGACACTCAGAATATCGGTCTACTTGCCACCTTATTTAAATGAAAACTATTTTCATATTTTCATGTGCACGAACATGCCTGTGTCACGTTAAGCATGCTCAATTCACCTGTGTGCCCATATAGAATAGGATGTCCAGCTACAGGACACTAGTTGTTTAAGACACACCTATGACCAGACACTTTAAAAGGGGCCACATGAGCAGTGCATTCTATAATACAACACAAATTCCAACAGTAGTCAACATCATTCTTTCTAACTCAGCAACATTGTTCGGCTGCTACTCTGTAACATCACGCGTGGATACCATTCATGGCCGATAGAAGTTCACGGCCTCAACTTGAATGCATAATGACAATGGAGCAATATATCGGTGTCGATTTGCTGGTCACGTATACGCCGTATAACAGATGCTGCGTATAAATAGCGAGTAGTTGAAATCAGTCTGCATCAGTCGTCGAAGATCTAAAGATCCAACGAAACAAAGTCTCACATTCGTCTCTTCATTCTCTATACCGTGACGTCATCATGAAGTCATTCATCGCTGTCTTCCTATTGGTTGTGGCTGCCGTTGGAGTCATGTCCAGTGGTTACGGTGGCTATGGTAACGATAACGGATATGATGGTGGCTATGGACACGGATACGGTGGCTACGGAAGTGGATACGGAGGCGGATACGGAGGTTACGGACACGGTGGATACGGACGTGGTGGATACGGCGGATACGGCGGCAACAGTGGCTATGGATATGGATATTAATGGTAAGTCTCCTTCGAAAGATTTCAGTTAAATCCATTATTATTCTTATTCTAATAAGGTTATCATTTTAAAATCTATTGAAGAGTCCAAACGGCATGAAGAAAGCACAAAAGCGCATAGATGCGTAGGGAACAGAAAAACAGCAAGCCCATAGGCTATTATAAATGAAAGGAAGAAAATGAAGGTATGGATGAAAGATATAAACTTGTGTCTATGAAAGCGGTGTCTATGAAAGCGTTGTTTTAAAGAAGACCTAGTGCCTGTTAGTGTATCACGGAAGTGCTCTAAGTTAGAGCACTTCTGTTCAGTTAGAGGCTCAGTCTCTAACTGAACTAACTGATAGTCTAGCACTCTCACTAAAATAGCCTGTGCTTTTCTTACAGAGAACGGGAAGATTCTGACGCCAGTTCGACCGTCTGATCGTGTTACAGCGTTCGAACTATGTGAAAGTTAGGCCTACCCAGCATGTCTCCTATTCTGTCCCAACACCTGGGTGGATGAACTTGGCTGTGTTTAAAAATAATGACAGTGAAAACACATACATGTAGAAAGTGAGAGTTGAAATGATTCGGAAACTGCTACTGCAAGGATGCATTATGACAATATTTTGTCTGTGAATGTAGGAAGAATAAAGAACTACAAGAACCGTGTTGATCAAATTCGGGTTTTTTCTTTATAGCTAAAATACCATATAGGCCTACAATGTACCTGCAAATATGACAATGTTCGATTTTTCACTTTCGTCCGTTGATACCGGTACAATGTTTAACAGCAAAATGGTGCTTAGCTACACATAGGCTTATTCGCTTAGTATTAATTTAGCCTATGTTATTAAAATGAGAAACGGAAATCAGTAAATGAATATAAAGCGGGCAGGGCCGTAAATCTGTCTCTAGATGTGGGGAGGGAAAATTTCCCCTTCGGAATTGGGCTTAGTATGCCTGTCTCAAGAAGCCTACCATTGAGTTCAGTGACACCCTAGGTTAGTGTAAATATAAGATTATATAATTATGTCACATCATAATACCTCCCGCTTTGTTTTAACGAAGACGGAGATTCAATGGCCACATTAACACCTTTTGTATAGCTTCTAATCCCTCAGGGCAAGTTTTCAAGTATCCACGATTGGAGCAACGTCAGTCGCCTACAGATTGCCGACCCCAAGATTTGCGACACACCTGAGAGAATTGTGTGGAGGGAATTCTTTCACGTTCTCTTTCCAGGTTAAAAAGTGGGGAGGGAATTCCCTCCCTTCCCTCCCCCGGATTTACGGCCCTGAAAGCAGGTCTATAATAGATCTGATTATAAGACATCTTTAACTATTATTAGCAAACAATTTGTCTCAATGCTATGCACATAAAATGTTATTTCACGACAATGATAGCAAAAGCACTGGTAAATGCTGAATATTCATATTCGCGCATTAGGCTTAGGCTATATAATATGCGAAGTTTATTATGTGTAGGCCTACCTCTTAAAATATAATATTCCTGACACTTAACTATAATCAGTTTAAACTACAATTGAACAACTGAATAAATTCAGAATTTTATACTGTTTTGTATTGTATCATATTTACTATTTAGTCAAATGCAAAGCCCCTCTAGTAAGGTGAACAGTTCAAATGCGCTCCTAATGCGCACGGCCCCGCGAGAAGAAGGATGTTTTGAGAATATACAGGGCAGAAGAGAGACTGTCAGACAGAAGTGTAGATCGAACAAGATGAGAAAGCGCATTCCAACGTGAAAGAATCTATCCAAATTGATAGCCAAAGCAATTCTAGAGCGAGGAAACGAGAGGTCAAGTCTTTTGGATGAACGAAGTGGACGGCT
This sequence comes from Lumbricus terrestris, assembly GCA_949752735.1. NCBI lineage: Eukaryota > Metazoa > Annelida > Clitellata > Crassiclitellata > Lumbricidae > Lumbricus > Lumbricus terrestris. Next base: position 47,601,563 of record OX457041.1, read on the forward strand.
GGAGGAGCTGAGTGAGATATTTGGATCAAGACCCCGATGAGGATCAGAGTGAGGATCATAAATTGTATGCGAGCACGGAGAGGAAGCCAATGAAGTTAATCAAAGGTAGATTCGCGAGAGTATTTTGCGAAGGGCAGCTGAGTTGAGCACGTACTGAAGGTATGATAGATGAACCATAGGAAGACGGTAGGACCTATGAGAAGTGAGTTGCAGTAGTCAATTCGATAACATATAAAAGCATGAACTAAGGTAGTAAAGATGGAAAAGGACACAGAACGACGAATGGCCCTGCAGAGGCGTCTTAAAGGTAGCCTAAATACGAGGAGCATGTGAGATTGGAAATGTGTTCAGTAAAGGTACCCGTATGTGACCTATCAAGTACAACACACAGATCTCGTACACTTGACACAAAGGAAAAGACCGGAACTGTTTAAGAGAGCAGAACAAGATCAAGCTTCTAGAGCTGCTGGGAGTGGGGGTTTCTAACCAGATGAACTGAGTCTTTCAAGTAGCCTATTAAGGAAGAGGCGATTAGAGGACATCTAGTGGTAGAGACGATTAGTGAGAGATTCAATACACCCCTTTACAAGCGATTATAATTATTCAGTAGGAGGCAATCCACTATGGCCAAGAACCGGCGGATAATTTTTATTTGCAAGACCTACGCAAATTCACAGCAGGAATTTAAGAACATTCCGTGGAGATTTCCAAGTGTAAATATCTCAGTTTCTTATTGTGTATGCTGGTAATTAGATCTTTTTAGATAATTAGATTAGGTCTTAGTATCAAGAAATTTCTTGACAACGCAAAAAGCTAAAAAGTGGTCCCCCACGAACCTCAATTTATTTTCAAATGAATTGATCCATTAAAATTCTTCATCGACGCTTGCCCTTTTCAATATGCGCCACTGCACCTAAGGTCCCAGTGCATTTTCTCCCAGCTGAGTATAGCGATATGGACTGTTATCACTTGCGATTGGTTGAAAATCCTAAGCGACCTCATTAGCAACGCAAAAGGACAACATATCTAGGAGTCAACACTGCAATGATTAGCGCTAAAAAGGGCAATATATCTACGAGTCAACGTTGCCATGACGAAATATACGCTGGACAAAATATATATATTTTCTTAATTCAAGCCGAGATTGCCAAAGCGCAACTTTTGAAAGGAAAGTATGTTTTTGAAAAATAGGGCCGCTGAATGAAGAATAAGTATTATTATTATTAATATTATTATTATTATTATTATTATTATTATTATTATTATTATTATTATTATTATTATTATTATTATTATTATTATTATTATTATTATTATTATCATTATTATTATTATTATTGTTATTCTTCTTCTTCTTCTTATTATTATTATTATTATTATTATTATTATTTTTATTATTTTTTTTTTGCCCTGAGGTACTTCATTCCCCCAGGGACTTATGGACTATTATTAATTAAAGAATGTATGTCTGGTGGGTCAGGCCTCGTCTTCAGGGTATGAGGCAAAAGTACCTTTGAAAGCGACCAGGTTGTAGCGTTGAATGCAAATGGACAGACGTTGAAAAAGAAAGAAAGCTTCACGTCTGTCGCCAGTGATAGAAGAGATGCGGCTGCCAATTATTATTATTATTATTATTATTATTATTATTATTATTATTATTATTATTATTATTATTATTATTATTATTATTATTATTATTATTATTATTATTATTATTATTATTATTATTATTATTATTATTATTATTATTATTATTATTATTATTATTATTATGGCAAACTATAGCATCGGCGACTGAATGACGACTCTAATCCTAAACCTAACCCTAATTCTAACCGACCCTCACAACGCCTAATCTTACCATAACCGACCCTCGCGACGCTAAACCTGACCCCAAAGGCACCAAACCTGACCGTAAGCGACATTCGGGCCCGATATTAGTCTGCCGAATAATTTAAACCTAGGCGACGATAGATAACCTAGGTATATAATCTTCCGTATTTTAGACGTTCGTATGATGCTTCCATAACATGTTTACGAAAAACTGACATCTTAGGCGTGGTCAGTCTATTTTTACATTGACGCGTAGGCCTATACAGCAAATTACGAGCGCGAGGTTTGACCGTAGCTCCATCTGTAACTAAACTCACCTGGGATCGGAGAAAATGCGGTTCTAGTGCGCGGACCGCGAATCATGGCTGCCATCGATTAATCAGGCCTATCGTGGTTCTCTTGCAAACAGTGCGCTATAAAAGGAGCTCGCCTGTGTGATTTCCGTTAATTGTAGACTGATGAGTGATGACCGATCAACGCAGATTCCTTGAAGACAGAGCTGAGACTTAAAACTAAAGCGTCACTCTTATATACATTATGTTATGTTACTGCAGCACCTGGGAATAGCAAGAGTGGAAGAACAGATAATATAGATTTGAGGACATTGCATAAGAGAACTTTTCTGCATTTTCAAATAGGCTTTAGTCGCAGGCGCGTTTTCATTTCAATATGCTTGCCGTTCCGATGTGCATCATGCTTGGGTTCTTTAAGGTCCTCATGGTGGAAGGAGACATCTCAACCAACCAATACTCCCAAGTTATGTATGGTAATAGTCAACCGGTTTGTTCCGTGAACGCGCCATCTGTTGTCGTCTATGGTGTTCGGCGTCGAGTGAGTTGTCTGTTGGAACACTGTGTGCCAACCAAATCCTGTCTTTCGACGAACTACTACACAGACACCGGGAAGTGCGAACTCTTCCACTACCCTCCAACTGATTTCTTCATAACTGATGAAGGATGCGCAAATTACAAGGTAATTATTAGGTTGAAGTATTTTGATTTTTCTAAGAGGCAAGTTAGGGTAAATGCTCATTTTGAATTGAAGAAATGTTAAGCTGAATCATAAACGAAATCATGCATCAACAAACTGACGACTTGTGAGCAAACTGCAAGTAATAATACAAATAGCAGGAATCTACCATTGTGCCCATAATGCCCGTGTGCTGTGTAAAACCGTATGGTATATACATGTATACTGATATTAACTATTAATGTTGGGTTAATGCATCAGGTTTAGACGTCTGATTGGAGACTTAAAAGCGCAATTGTTTATGCATTTTCCTATTTTAGTTCAGCTTAGTTGAACCTGGTATTCACAGCACACAGGCATTCATCGAAACTTCTAGGTAGAATGCTGTTTGATAGATATCAATAGAATTTCTTTAGCTTACATTGGTGTTTACCAGCGCCGGTGTCACAAATAGAGTATCCCCATATTAATCGTATCCCCCAGATGAAGAGAAGTCGAAAAAGCCGCTTTCGCGTGTATTTATATTTGCAAATAAACTTCCATCTGCTTTGTTTTGAAAAATGACACTGAATTCAAATTGCCTTGCTCTGAACATTGCTTAGGACACTTAAAACAATTAGTCACTTTAAATTTTGATTAGCCTACAGCAAAAAAATCAATTATACGCATTTTAAAATAATTGGGATCGAATCGTTTATCTCCTGGATAGTCTAAACCGGTATATTCCATCCTATCATCGATTCATCGATTCATCCCTCCGGATAGCTTTAAGAGGAGATAGAATATCGCGTGACACCGGAAACCTGGACTCCTTTCTGGATCAACTCAGAATCTCTACCGCATTACACTGGTGATGTTTAAGTGTTACCGTAACCATCCGAGTCACCATCACGATGTTCGTGCTCCAGTTTCAACAATCGGATTAGGCCTATTAGAAGCATCCAGGAACATACGCATAAAGCTTTCATGGTGTAATGTTATATGAATACCACATCACATAAATGGAATATCGCATTAAACTGGAGGTGCAATTAAAATTATTTTTGTTAGTGGCTCCCAACCCGTGGTCCGCGGGTCAAATTTCCCCGTCAAGCCTCAAATATGGCCAACAACCTCTCCAAAAGTTGACAATTTCGACATGATAGAATACATTATCATTCCCTATCAGGATACAAATTATTTTATTTGGACATTAATGAATAACATCAAACTTTCTAATTTGATCCAATTTTGACAATTTTATATGCTCTTTGTAGACCTCTGGTCAAATAAAGCATAAAATAAACCGACAAATCTGTCAGATTCGCTAGAATACGAAGATCGAAATAAAAATAGGCTGATACTATGTGGACAGATTCACTTCTAGTATAGCCTTCACCGTTTTTACAATCTGTTTATATCTTATTCTAGACTGAAAATAAATTTATTATTAATTTTCAATTAGGCTACAAGTTTCATGTGAACATGCTTGCTCGGAGACAAAACGATTGAAGCCAAATTTAAAAATAGCCTATCCCACTATCAAACAATAGAATGACGAGACGGATTGAAGAACTTGCTGATAACGTTAGTAAGCAAATTTCATTTCATGCAACAGACTGCAAGTTTTTCTCACTGCAATGTACGAATCTACCGACATTAGCGATAAGATTACTGCTCTGGTTACTCTGGTATCAATTTTTATTTGGGCAGTGACGTCATCGAAGAGCTGCTTGGACTTGAGTCGACCTAAGGCACCCTCGAATTTAAACATTAAAATTATTCTTCGTTTTGCCACTTTTCATTTCATTATTCATGTAATAAGTTGCAGCATGCGGCATGCACACTTAATTTTCTTAAATAAATGAAATATATTATGTATCATTTCATCAGCGTATCTTTTGACAATTAAGTTTAAAATAAATTAAATCTTTTTTTCTCATGTCCTCCAACCACCAAGAAAAAGTGACTCTTAAGTCAAAAAGTTAGGAACCACTTATTTATGTCGATCCTGGTTTGTGTAGCCTATTGTAGAACAATCCAACATTATTTCGTCCAGCTCTACTCAGCACTAATGCAGCGATTATTGCACCGTGCTCGGCCAATGGGGTAGGGGAGAATGTCCAGCATTGGGACAGGTCCTGCATTGGGACAGTGGGGGTACCTGCCTGAGAACGTTGCCAGTGCGGCGGTGAGGGCAGCAAAGGCTGACGTTGACCTCTTTCTTTCGGTTAAGCGATGCGGCTCTTATGTTCTGCACAGAATGTTTGCCCCACTGTTCTCAACTCTGGTATAACCTTCGATAACGACCACCCGACTATTCACTGCCAGCAAACGATTAACGCAATTTTATCTCACGAATCCTATAAAATAAGTAAATCGCCCTTATATTTATGCTTGACTAAATGACCAATACTAAAGATGTTTTTTTAATTATTATTACCATTTGCTTTATGTAGGCTACCCATCCGCGGATTGGCGCCTGTTTCCATTAGGCCTAAACGAATGTGTAAAAATTATGTAGGCTATTCACTTGACCAGAATGTTGATCGCACTGCATGCACAGTTCGTTTCGAATTACCTGTTTTGTAAATCGGGTAACGGTCTGGCACATGTGCGTCGATACAATGTGCTTCACGCATTGTTAGTGGGTTTCAGCAAAGTAATGCAATGACTGAAAACATCAGCAACCAGCCTACTGCGCAAACATTTCACGTCTGCTTGTATAAATATTATGTTGATCGTCATAGTAGCCGAACATCGTAAATAGCGGTCGGACAAACGAATGACTTGAAAGGGTATTGTAGGGGACCTACACGGAACCAAGCATCATGAATGAAGCTCAACCAAGTTGACGTCAATCGGGCGCATATACCATGCGATCAACGCCGTTTCCGCTTGTAATGTATCGGGATAATTGTGCATTCAGAGGTGCGCTATAGCAATGCGTGGATTTCAATAGATAGCTCTGACATATATCCACAATGCACTCATTGCTCACAAAATTACAGTCGAATATAACTAATGGTTGTTGTTGTTGTTTGCAGAAACACGATTCACTCACCACTATCAGTTTCTGCAAAGGAGGTTCGTATAAATTCTTTGTTTTAGGATTGCCTGTTACTATGATCATTTTCGTCAGATGTCCCTCACTCCCTACATGCTTCTTACTCTTACCCTGCCTCTTCGCCCGTTTCTCTCCTCTCTTCTGTGTGTTTGTCTTTTGTTTTGTCGGGCTCTATACGTCTATCTATCCGTCTGTCTGTCTAATATAATTATATGTGATTCCCTCCCTTGTCCTCGCGTCTCTCCTCTCTCTCTCTCTCTCTCTCTTCTCTCTCTCTCTCTCTCTCTCTCTCTCTCTCTCTCTCTCTCTCTCTCTCTCTCTCTCTCTCTCTCTTCTCTCTCTCTCTCTCTCTCTCCCTCTCTCTCTCTCTCTCTCTCTCTCTGTCTCTGTCTCTGTCTCTCTATCTCTCTGTCTCTCTCTGTCTCTGTCTCTCTCTGTCTCTGTCTCTCTTCTCTCTCTCTCTCTCTCTCTGTCTGCCTCTCTTTCTCTCTTTTTCTGCTGTCGTTTTCTGCTTCTGTTGAATATTGTTTCCACAGCTTTTTGCGGCAATATCAGTGCAGAAATGCAATCCCTTAGATGTATAGGAGTTGCAAGATTGTGATGTCTAAACACACAACTTAAGTGCTGACTTTTTCTCACCCTAAAAAGGTCATTTTTGAAGATGCACATACTGACTATCAACTTAAATGAAGTCGGGATCCACTGTTTATTTCTCTCTCCTTATAATATTATAATGTACTTCCTAGGCATCTGCCTATTATAGAGTTCTCCAATCTTTCTTTCACACATATTATTGCCCTCTGGTTGTTGCTATTAGTTACGAATGACATGCAGCTGATGTCAGATTTATTAGTAATTATCTTTCTGATTGCCGACTAGTTGTATTGCAACATATGGTTTATACACCGGGATTCAATAAAAAGTAAACCAAACTTTTTTCTTATATCTCAAATGCCTGATGATTATTCATTCTAAAATGTTCCCAATATTTATAGAGAATTGAACCAAGAACAATGTTCCAAAAATCATGTCATAAATTTGAACGGATAGAAAGATATGAATATTTCAACTTCATCTCCAGAAATTTCAGTTTTCAGCAAGTTATGTCGGTCGTTGCGTTTTCGATGCTTGATATAGTTTCCAATTTTGGTCTTCAGTGATCCCGAAGTAAAAATTAACGGAGTATATTATCGCAACGTCCTAGCTGTCATAAAATCTTCCACCTGTTATCAGAAATCTATAGCCCCAGAAGGCTGTTTTATTTTTCAACAGAATAGCCCCAGACCACATGTAGAACCAGATAAGCCATCGAAATGCTAACAAGAGAGACACCATACTTCATTTCTCTCACAGTATGGCCTCCGAACAGTCCAGATTTAAATCCTTTCGTTTTTAACATCTTCTCTATGTAAATAATAAAACAATAACTACTTAAAGTTTCTTCACAAAAATTATTAAAGCCATGTTTCATGTTTGAAGTACTTTGTTACAAAACCCAAAAGAAAATTACTGGTAAACTGTAATTTAGGCAGATGAAGTTGAAAGATTCATATCTTTCTATCCGTTCAAATTTATGACATGATATTTTGGAATTATATTCTTGGTTCAATTACCTAAATATTTTGGAAAATTTAGAATGATTACTAATCAGACGTTGGAGATACATGTATATGAATAACAGTTTGGCTTACTTTTTTTGAACCACGGTGTAGTTTTTAAGTGGTATGTTCTGGGTGTCGTTAAGAATAACACTCCCTAATATCCTACTTGGACTAGCTCCACCGCATCTTCGAGAACTCTGTTGTTCCACCTTGGGAGTTCAGCGTCGATCCACCCTTCGATCGGCGAACCAAGCTGAGCTTCTGGTTCCCCGCTGTCGGACTGCTATCCGACAGCGTCGTTCATTCTCTGTTGCAGGTCCTACAACTTGGAATGGTCTCCCTGTTACACTGCGCTTAATTCTCCACTCTGTCTCTTAAGAACCTAAAAACTGTTTTATTTAGCCGTTGTTGGGCCGGGAGCGCTTCTGAGTAGCCTACCTTGAAGAGGCGCTATATAAATTTCTGAAATGAAATCTGTAAAAATCATCTAGTTGTTTTTCGTAATAATTATTCAATTCAATTCAATTCATTTATTGTAACCATCAACCATAAACAATAGTCATTGTATAACACACTTCACATAATCGGATGGCAACAAAGAATACCCCCAAGGGATGAATATCCCGCTAACAGGGACACCTATTTAGATGTGCAATTTTAGGTGATGGTTAGACGGTTGACATCATGAATTGAACAGTAGGCTAAAAAAACAGTATGAGACGACAATTAATGTAGTAAACTTAACTAAAAGGCACAAAACAAAACAATAAATGAAAATAAAATAAAAATCAGAGCCTACAAGGTTAAATATCTTTGCAGTCATTAATCAAGTAGTCGCGTAGCAGTTTTTTTTAGCCCTTTGTAAACTGGATGTTTGCTGAATATGATTAGGAATCGAGTTCCATACACCTGAGCCAGTGTATTTAATATGAGATCTTCTTGAATTAATCGAGCGGATATGGCACGATAGCAGTGGCGGCGCAAGGGAGGATAGGGGGTTAAACCCCCTATAAAAGGCTAAGCCCCCTAAAAAGGTCATTCGGGTTTTTTTACATGCAAAACTGAAATATTTCCACGATTTTCAACAGGATGACTAAAAAAGGTCAGAAATTTTTGCGGATGAAAATCGAAAATTTCCTCCGGGAGGCTTCAGCCCCCCCCCCAAACTGAAATCGTGGCGCCGCCACTGCGCGATAGTGAGAGGAGTTTCTAGTAGAGTAGTAGTGTATAATTTTCAGATCCTTGTTGTAAGTACCCTGTAAAGTTAAGGGGTCTGCATTAGCCTGAATTGTAATGTGAAATGATTAAGAACTATTTAATTTAGTTTGAGTAATCCGCTGACAACTAAGCATCTCGTCTTGTCTTGTCTTCAAGCTCCGAGGGTCGGTCGCGTCATATACAGGTTTTCCAAATCTTTTCCGGTCCCCTGTCTCTGTCATCACCCGATCGAATGACTTTTCCATCCTGGGTTCTGATGTTGGCGATCCACCCCAACATCGGTCTTCCCTGTGTTCGTGCTCCTGGCACTGTACCCAGCATGATCCCTTTTTCCGGGCAGTCTTCTTCTTTCTCATTAGGTGTCCGAAGTAGTAAGTATTCTTCTTATAGTAGAATCTGAACTAAGCATTTCTATTGTGAATTGTAAGTGTAATACTATCACACTTCGTAGTTTGAAATGAAGCGTTTTTACGAAATAATCTGATTTGTTGAATTATGCTTGAAAATTCAACTCATTATTGCGTTGTTAACTTTGAAGTCGGTGGAACAAGCATTGTTGTTCCGCCAGAATGCTGTTCGTTCCCGTTCAGTTACAATGGAACCATCTTCTACAATTGCACCGAGAATATCACCAAGCCATCGGACATCGGATGCTATAGAGCGAAACGCTCTTGGGCAACCTGCTCATCCACGAGTTAGTAAAATATTGTTTCTCTTCTGAAAAATCGTTTCTCTTGTAACAATGAGCGTGACATCTATGGGGCCGTCCATAAAGTACGTCACGCTCCAGGGGGGGGGGGGGTGTAAGAAAGTGTGACAGTTTGTGACAGGGGGAGGGGGTCAGGCCATGTGTGACGTCACACATTTATTTTTTAAATTCTTGTTTATTTTTTTGTTCTTAGTACCTAAAATCCGACCCGGCCTGGCGTGTCTAAAACCCGTCTTGGTGGGATAAAAGTTGATTTCCCGTCACTATCAAAGCATTTAGGGACACACGTCACTATCAGAGGGATTAGGGATAGTATCCTAGGGTTTAGAGGGTTAGGTAAATGGTTATGTTTTTAAAAAAATTGTTCGAAAGTGTGACGTACTTTAGGGGGGGTCCGAGATTTGTGACAGTTTGTGACAGGGGGAGGGGGGGTCAAAAATATTCAAAAATAGCGTGACGTACTTTATGGACGGCCCCTATGGAAAAGGCAACATGTTATTAGACGAAACATGTTTTACAAGGAAAAGCACAAAAGGTTCTTTGTTCATGAGTTAGCGACCTTCATCACAGGACAACTGTGTGAACGTGCCTCGAAATGTCACTGCATTGAATCTTTGCGTACAAACTGAGAGGCGTTGGAAAAGGTATGTGGTTTCGAGAGGGTTTCCAGCTGTAACTGACAAACGCCGGCCAAGTTCAGTTAAAAGTTCAATGCCCGATCTGTTTATGGGGCCAAGTGTTTCAAAAGCAATAGGGACAAAGTCATGTGTTGCGGGGAGGTTAGCATACTTTACATTTTTTCGTGTTGCTGCTACTTCGGCCGCACCCCCCCCCCGGTGTAGTCGATGTCACGTGGATGTATGAGGTGGCGCAAGTGTGGATGCAGATTTATTAATTAAAGGAGCCATTTAATTCGAATAAGAAATTAATGAAGAAATCATAACAAGCGATTTTTAAAAATTGGCATATGGTCTGCAAAATAATGTTGCAGATAAATACCCATTATAGAACTATATTTGTTGAATGAATTAGGCCTACATTACGTCATCATATTTTGTTACTGTGTTGTATTACGATAGATGCTAACAATAAGCATTTTAGCAACATTAGATTCCTAACTTTTTATGATTACACAAAATATAGCGTCTATAAATTATTATTATAGCTTCTTTTCATTTAGTGAAGTTGAATGCAATGCTTCTCTCTTAGCCTTCAAAGCTGATTATGTCAGTCACAACTTGACTATTTCGGGCACCCCGCAGCCAATCCCATCGATATTCATTCACGGATGGTTGATCATCCAGAAAAATGTTCCAGACAACGGTTCAATATTCAACAGATCGTGGATCGAATACAAAAATGGGTTTGGAGATCCAGCTTGGAAATACTTCTGGTTCGGAAACGAGAAACTCTACCAACTGCTGTCAAGTGGAAATTGGAAGTTGAGAATAGAAGTCCAGTCAAACGACACCGGGAAATGGTATTCGGCCGAGTACAAGTCTTTCCGATTGAGCAACGAAGCTAGTAAGTACGTCCTAAACGTATCTGGATACACAGGAGATGCGGGAGATGCATTCAATGGTGCATCTGATCCCAACTGGAAGACAAACGGAATGAAATTTAGCACAATAGATAACGACAATGACAACTATGTGAGCGGAAACTGTGCCATGGTTCAGGGTGGTTGGTGGTTGAACAGTTGTGGAACGTCTTCGCTGAATTCTTTCACGACAAATATGAACTCCTGGGAAACGCTTCAAACTCTTCAACTGGCTCCTACTCGTTTCGTATCGAACGGGCGAATGATGATCAAAAAAACTGATCAGACTTCGCTCTGAGATTTCAATCAAAATATGTCCACTAACTATGGACTGAATATCCAACTGAATACAAAAGCAGATTCATTACCGAAAAAATCGTTGTAATTAGTTAGGATGTTCAAGACAAGACTCTAGGTTATATGATGTCGAATTGTCAGCATAAAGAGGCAGCCAATTAGATCCGGAGTCTATAAAAATCACACCAGATTTGTGACAGAAAGAAATCGCCGTGATTAGTTAAGCTTTTCAGAAATGACAAAACCCATGGGAAATATCAGCATTATGTAGGCTAGCCGAACAATAATTGTAATCCGGCGTCTAAAGCAAGCACGTCGCAACCTCAGTTCATTTAGGGCCTAAACAGCAGCACCACAATAAAACTTACTCTTTTAGAGTATAGCCTACTAAGTGTAAGTAGAATAGGTAATGCCATTATGTAGTCCTAAAACATTTCTTCAGAGATTATTTAAATATCGTGCATGAGAAGCATGTGATGACTCTCAAACACTCCGATAAGCTTCTTTGAAAGAAACGCTCTCAGACTTCATGTTGCCTAGGCCTAAATTATGTAGACTGCAGTAGGCATAGGCGGAGACCTGGGCCGAGACTTGGGGGGGACGGAAAGACGCGAGAATTTCTGATGGACGAATGGCTGGGTGTCCCAGAAAAATTTGCATCTTTTTCCCGGCCAAAATTTCTGACGACCGGCGAAATCTCGAAAAAATGTCTATTTTCGCCGCCAAAAAAAGTTGATGACCTTTTTTTTAGTCATCCGGCCAAATCTTGACGAAATTTCCTATTTCGCCGCCCAAAAAGTTGATGACTTTTTTTTAGTCGTGACGCTCAACGATTGGGGGGGGGGGACAAATGCATGGGCCGTCCCCCCAACACCTCCATTGGGGGGACCGTCCCCCTGTCCCCCCTAGGTCTCCGCCCATGGCAGTAGGCTAGGTCTCTGTTGAGTAGTTAAGTTTTTTTCTTCTTTTTTCATAATTGCTTGTGACTCAGCAGCGTTGAGTTTTTCAGTTTCCATTTATTTCGTTGTGTTTTCTCTTCCGTTTTTCTAGCATAAGTTGCTTGATTGTGCTTTGTCACTTTTGTCAACCTCTATGTTGATTTTGCAAAGATTTCGTCATGGCCACCTCACATCGTCAACTCAATATATTATTTGGTGTCCCTAGACAGCAGGATTATTTGATCCCTTTAGGGCCTCCCCTTTTTGTAACCAATGAGCAGGAGGTGTAAACCTGTCATGTAGCCTATACTTTGGTCGCGAAATAATTTTTTTAATTGATTGATTGATTGATATATAAAGCGTGCTTGCATTAGGCCTAGTTATGTTTCTTGTGGCATTAAATGTGTTGTATGAATAATGGTTTCAATAAAAATTACTTGACTCGATTTGACTTGACTCGACTGTCAAATTTACATAATATTTTATAAAGCTGAATGCTAAGTTTTCTTGTTTTTAAGTTATTAATGTGGTTTGACCAAGTAGACTAGTGGGAGCGCTGAAGAAGAATCTTATTGAAGCGCAAGAGTTACCAAGGCTCCTTTGCATGGTGCGCAGGGGAAACGCAAACAAAGATTTTCGAGAGCAGTATAGTCCCTCGAGTTCCCACTTTCCACCCACTTTAAACCATGGATAATTTTTTAAAAATTTGACGACTCACTACAAAGATGTTCCACCTGGCCCAGGACAGAGGCGGTGGGAAGGAGAGGATGAAGTTGACATTGATGATTGGACACTTACGAGCATACGGCTCATGATGAATGATGATGATGATTTTAAACGACATTGTGATGACTTAGAACAAACAACAAACAATCAATGTCACGTTTCTCCCGGACTATAATTTGAGTGAAATCGCATGTGCTAAGTACTTTATGCCGTTGACACAAGCATGTGAAAATTTGTCTTATCTAGCCTTCATGAAGACTCTTTTGATATCAGCGCGCATGTTAGTGGCGTGTGACGTGGCCTATAATAAAATAATATCATTTGGTCGCATATAAATATAAAGTAAGTAGGTAAGAATATTCTTTGATCTTGCGATGGTAGTAGCTTTAACAACGTCAAACAGACGTTGACCGTGGAAGCCGTGAGCGACCAAAACACCTGGAGCAAACATGGATTGCCGGGCTTTACAGCATATTCTGTCTATGTGAGCCTCAAAGTCAATACGATCAGAGATAGTGACACCCAAAATGACCATCTGCTGTACCCTCTCGATGCCCGAGATAAGGAAGGATTTTCACGGGAGTCACAGGTTGTGACCCCCAGACTAGCACGTGCTTCTTAAACGAGGAAAACCAGCTTTAAGCGGACTCTCACACAGCCAGTGTAGAGAACGAAAAGCTGGTGCGAGTCCAAGACATAGTCCTCCAGCCTAGTGCGTAACTCTTGCTAGAGGATGCAATGTAGCCTATAGGCCTATATATTCGGTTACACTATAAAGTATTGAGCTGCGGTGTAGTCTTGTCACCGCAAAAGCTGTGTTCCGTACGGCGCAGTATATAAATCTAATTAGTAATTCTTTGAATTTCCAGTAATGCAGACTCAACACGCCACAATTTTTCTGCATCTGTTATTAAATATTGCGTGTCCGTTCTTTCAGCCATATCAATAAATAAAACGACAAATATTGTAATTTAAACATTCTTTGCATGATATTACACAATCAAAGAACCTCCAAACAGTGGGTTTTCAGTTCCATTACAAAGAACATGTGCCTGCGTGTCCTCTAAATCACCAAAGTCCGAAATTACATCAGCCTATAATTATAACACAGAAAACTGAGGAGGCATTCCAGAATGTACGAATGTCGCTGGCTTTGGTGATGGTCACCGTTTACTCCAACAAACGGTAGAGGCAGCACGATCACCTGAGAATAGGCCTATGTATAGAAATCAAACACCTTCTTTCACAGTCAGACCAATCAGCAGTATTATAAAGGCATGAACCCTATAAATGGGCAGACAAAAAATTGATCCATTTTAAAAATATCAATCGACATATTTAGTGCACGAAATTCCCTTGTGCACTTCTTTTGAAAACTGACTATCGTCTAATATGCGAAACGTTTCCGTTTGCCCAATAGTTTATAGGCCTACTATTGCCATACTTAAAACTATAACGAGGAGACTCACCATTAATAACCGTATCCATAACCGCCATAACCTCCACCGTATCCACCTCGTCCGTATCCACCGTATCCGTGACCTCCGTATCCGCTTCCATATCCACTACCGTATCCACCTCCGTAACCACCGTATCCGTGTCCATAGCCACCGTCGTATCCGTTGTCGTTACCATAGCCACCGTAACCACTGGACATGACTCCAACGGCAGCCACAACCAATAGGAAGACAGCGATGAATGACTTCATGATGACGTCGACAGTGACGGGGATATGACGAAATTCTATGGTTGGAGACGGAACTAAACTGTAGCGGGTTGATGCAGCTTCTGTTTAAAGCGTTCAACTGATGCTCTATTTATACATGCTCATGCTTGGCTGTCTGTCTGGCCTTGGCCTCTGTGAGACGTGACTTGGCGTTTAAATTCATTGATGCACCGGAGCAGCCATGCGAGGCTAGACGTCTGGCAGGATGTTTCATGTGGCTACGTGAGGCATGAGCATGGTCATGATTATACCTACGCATGCATGCAAATGATGCAGTTTTGCCTCCGGTGCTCACCTTGTTTAGGTCTCTGGGACCTACACAGTTTTCGCGTGGACCTCGTCTCGTCTTGTGCAGCTTAGTGTAAAGCTTCGCATTCAAATAAAATCTAGGTTTACAATTTTTATTACACGATGGCCGAATCTTTGAGCGCTTGTCTGGAAACACAGCTGTCGAGACTCGATAGTCAGTTTTTAAGTAGACATGCATAAGTAATGTCAGTGTGATTGTAAATGAACATTTATACAGCGCCGCTCAAAGTACAAAAGAAACAGTATGTCAAAATTGAAGCCATAACTGCGAACGGAAATCTTTTCGGTTTTCAAGCAGCTGAGATAACTAGAGATTCCCAAAAAAGTAATCTAATCTAATTTAACCTAATCTTGTGCAATCCAATATGAACATCATAAAGCACTTCTCACGGCAAGCTATTTCATAAGCGCTCACAACGTCACAGACCCGTAAAAGGAGAAAGGTCTCTAAGACAATTACATTACCCCCGGACAATTACCCCTGGACAATTGCCTCCCCCAAAATAGTATTTGCACAATTATTTATAGTAATTTATTGGTCTCCGCATTGTAGCATGATAGTATCATGTCTTGCAATAGTAAACAATAACATTATAATCATATAATAGTAAATAACATCACGTTACGTTATAACAGTTCATGTAATACAATGATGCAAACCATTTTCTCAAAAAAAAAATTTTTGGGGGGGGGGCAAAGGCATTCCTAGGAAACTTTTCCTGCCAAAGACGTCTAGATTAAACACTGTCTACTGCACAGAGGACACTCAGAATATCGGTCTACTTGCCACCTTATTTAAATGAAAACTATTTTCATATTTCCATTGCACGAATATGCCTGTGAAATTCATAATTTTGTCACGTTAAGCATGCTCACTTCACCTGCGTGCCTGGAATGCTACAGGACACTAGTTGTTTAAAATACACCTATGGCCAGACACTTTAAAAGGGGCCACATGAGCAGTGCATTTTTGCACGTTATAATACAACACAAATTCCAACAGGAGTCAACATCATTCTTTCTAACTCAGAAACATTGTTCGGCTGCTACATTCATGGCCGATAGAAGTTAACGGCATCAGCTTGAATGCATAGCCTAATGACAATGGAGCAATTTATCAGTGTCGATTTGCCGGTCACGTAGACGCCGTATAACAGTTGCTGCGTATAAATAGCGAAGAGTTGAAAGCAGTCTGCATCAGTCGTCGAAGATCTGAAGATCCAACGAAACAAAGTCTCACATTCGTCTCTTCATTCTCTGTCCGCTGACGTCATCATGAAGTCATTCATCGCTGTCTTCCTATTGGCTGTGGCTGCCGTTGGAGTCATGTCCAGTGGCTACGGTGGCTATGGTAACGACAACGGATATGATGGTGGCTATGGACACGGTGGATACGGTGGATACGGAAGTGGATACGGAGGCGGATACGGAGGTTACGGATACGGTGGATACGGACGTGGTGGATACGGCGGATATGGTGGTTACGGTGGCTATGGATACGGATATTAATGTAAGTGTCCACACTAAAATAAATTTTTACATTATTGCAGCTGCTTTATTTTCTGTCAATGCTTGATTTCGGTTCGAATGTCTTAGCCACTGAGCTCACCCGCTCTTCTATTGTTTCAGTCACTAGAGTGACTAGACCTATAGGTCTACCGGTATGTCATGATGCACAATCGCAATTATATTCCTTTCCTTGACTTTAATGGTTATCACTTAGCTCAGAATTCCTGTAGGCCTATGCGATTCCTCCTGAGCTTTATATTTCGAAAATGGTAGACAATGCTCCAACAGTGCTCAACAATTTAAATATAATATGTTCACTTACAATATAGGACCTATGTTACATTGTTTTAAGACTTATGTGACACAACTTTCTATTTCATAGTATCATATGATCATACTTATAATCGGCATGTTTAGTGTCTCGGTCCAATACTGATGAAGGTAACCCGGTTTTGCCGATACTAATAGCACTTTATGCAATTTTTTTTAAAAAGCTAAACGAGGTCTATATCGCGTGTACAATTGTACATTCACTTAATTTCTGGTGTTGTTGTTTTGCTTTATTACAGAGATTCAAGAGGATATTGTACGGGAGTGAGAATATCGATTTGCCGTCTTTCGTTGACCTGACATGCAGCGATGAGGAAGAAACCTGTTCAGCTAGAATGCACCAAGGATCGTCGACTTTAATCTCATTTAATTCACGAACAGAAATAAAATTGAAATCCGAATAGTTTGTCATCTTCTTGTATGTTATTACATTCAAGCAGAATGCATTTCGCCATCTGATTGTGTGTGAGACAATGAATGACACAATTGTTCAGTGCAAACGTGTATTCATTAAAGTTTCAGATGTACATGTAGGGCTTATTGTAGGCATGCAAAGTGCAATTAAATCGTGTACTATAAGCATTGTCGTAAGTCTTTTTCTGAACCTCTTCAGTGTCTTAACAGAAAAATGGCTTATTCAAAGGCAAAGAAACATGGCCCAAATAATATATCTCCGTATTGTTGTAAATTGACAATATTTTTAGTGTTGAATCGGGATGTGCCCGGATGTCCACTGTTGGTCGGCTGATGAACACGTGATCAGCTCTTTGGCAAGTTTCTACAGTGACAGACGGTGAAAGCCAGTCAGAGGGCACGTAGCGGATCTTCAAAAATGGCGAGAAGGGATCAATTTATAGACTGCTGTGAAACAAAAATTATAGTTAAAACGGTGAATTGTAGGAAAACTGCGGAATTTTTCATAGAAATAAAATGAGAAAATAATGGCGTCGATATAGGCAAGTACAACGGTGAAATGGCGTCTTAATTTTGTAGCGTTGACTAGGCATACCGCATTGAAATTCAGGATTCGTATTAAAATCATACTCATCTCAAAATAGATTTTGAGGGAGGTCTATTCAAAGAGGTAGGCCTATCCACATGGCTCAAACGGTTTACAACATCTTGCTGGACAATAGTCCTACTTCCTGTAACCGTAATAGAAGTCTTTAATTCCAAACATCTAATGCGCCACTCCACTTGAGCTGCGCATGTAGCCTACCCTAGGTCACTGTCTGACGCATTCTATATGCATTTGAAAACTGTTATTTTTTGTCGCGCTAGAGTCGGAAACACTCTGAGTAGTTTCCTTGCAGAGGTGCTAAATAAATACCTGAATGAATGAATGCATGCAGGAATAATGAATTATGGGAAGAATGACCTCTGGAACTCATCAACAGGGCGATCAAACATTTCTTAAAGTCGTTAAATCACACCTTTTATTGAAGTCAAAAAGTAAGACACCTTTAGCAAAAATTAATGTAATTGGTTGCAATGTTTGCCAATAGGGAGAGGTCCCGCGTGTAGACTACCCTAGAGTAGGCTGAAGCCCTGGGGAGAGTCCTAAAAGGGGCTATGCCCCGCGAACAATGTTCACCATAGAATAAGCATTGGATTAAACAATAATATGGTTTAAGGAATATTATTGAAAGTCTACGTTTGAATACACAGATAAGAGAGACGTTTTCACGGAAGAAAGACTTAACTAGTTAACTAGTGTGTACACGAAATAAACTTCACTAACCTGCGAAAAGAGATAAGCACGCAGTATTGAGTTTTCAAACGAAAAGAAACAGTTAGCATTTCTGCGTTGGATCGGGAGGCTATCCAAATTGCAGGACTAGCATATTTTAGACAGAATTACGCGAGTTAGTCGGCCTACTGGTGTATGGACACATCAAACACACCTTCAAGTTGTAAAGAAAAATCAAGTTTATTTGATAAAAATTATTCGAGATGAGACATTGCAAAGTGTTTTTTGTGCTGCTATTTTTCGCTAGGCCTGCACGTTTTGGTCCATCAAAATCGATGGTTGGACCCACTAAAACTCTTGGTCCTTTCAATATTTTTTAGCGAAATTTTGATTTTATATGCAGATACGATTTACACTTAGGCCTACGCTTATTTTTAAATTCTTTACTTTTGGACGAAATATCGCAACAACCATTCGGGATTAATCTGCATGGCTCACCAGGGGTGTAGTAGCCTAGTGGTAAATTTTGAGGTGACTAGGCCCACAAGTTGGGTTTTCCGAGACTAGAGCCTAAGCGTATTATTTTGTCTTCGGATTCTTCTGATGATCTGCCTTTCGTCGTCTGAGTTTCTGGTGACAATAAATTTCGTAATTTTTTGTTTTATTTATTGCATAATCGCTGTCATTCTGCTGTCTTGTGGTCAGAATTTTATTTTTTGCATTTTGAAATCTTAACTCTTTGTTATGTCAGTACTCGCTGTATACCCGCCTACAGGGCCCACCCTCGTTTTGGGTGCACATTGCACAAATATTTTTTAGGTGAGTACACCCTGTATACCCGCGTATACATTCGTGTACAGCCCTGTGGTTCACCCTGTGCAGTGTGCATGGATGTTGAAACTTTTAATCTATTGATGTCAAATTTAATTTGCCGAGTCTAATAATTATAACTAAACGATCTGATTATGGGATGAACCTGCGCATTCATTTGTCATAATGCACCGGTGGCAGAGATGAGATGCATTTAAGGAAACTCTCAGAGGGAAATTCGTCTAGGTTTTCCTTATCATCATTCGCGCACTTGAGACAGAACGAGTACGGGCAATACCAGGAGTCTCGAGAGTTCCCCATGAACTATCGGGTGAATTCAGAATAGACGTTCCGCAATAGTTAAACCACCAGCCTGCTGAAGTGGCACATTGTCCGTTGTTACTTTTGTCATTGTCTTCATCAATTGTACTGAATTTCATTCCGTTTGTCTTCCAGGCTGCTCTTGCAACGTTGAATGCATCTCCCGCATCTCCTGTGCATCCGGCCACGTTTATGACATACTTACTATCTTCGTCGCTCAATTGGAAAGACTCATACTCGGCTGAATACCATTTCCCTGTATCGCTTGACTGAACTTCAACTCTTAATTTCCAGTTTCCAGTTGCCAGCAGTTGATAGAGTTTCTCATTCCCGAACCAGAAGTATTTTCCAGCTGGATCTCCAAAACCATTTCTGTAGTCGATCCACGATGTCTTGAATATTATTGAGCCGCTGCCTGGAACATTTTTCTGGATTATCAGCCATCCGTGAATGAATATCGATGGAACGGGTTGAGTGATGTTTGGAATTGTCAAATTGTGACCCACATAGACAGCCTCGAAGTCTAAAAGAAACAGATTAAGTTGGATTTCAGTGTTATAAAAAAAGCAGACGCCTGCAACACAGCGGTGATAACAGCAGCTTACAAAGCAGGTCGTTCGATCGTTCTCATCACGCTTGTGCTTCAGCGGAAAGATAAATTCAACTCACGACAATAATTAATTGAAGATCATCTTTAAAACCATTCAAAGAAGAACCTCGTGAGTAACCTTTTCGAAACATGTCATGCGCATTCTTATGCAAGGGTAACAATCTTTTAAAAGAGAAACACCATTTTACTTACCCGTAGATAAGCAGGTTGCCCAGGAGCTTTTCTCTCTAAAGCATCCCTTGTCCGATGGGTCCATGATATTCTGCACACAAGCGTAGGAGATGGTTCCGTTGTAACTGAACGGGAACGAGCAGCATTCGGGCGGAATAATAGTACTGGTTCCATTGACTTTAAATGCAAGAAGACATAAATTCACTTATTTTTCAAGCATATCTAGTCAAATTTGATTTGGGGGAAACCTAGAGTCACATTTCGACGAGTGTTTTCCTTTTGAACCACCTTGCCCTACATAAAATAAGCTCACATTTCGACCGTACATAACAAACATTTGTAAATATTGTTTCAATCACATTGGGGCGATACGTCACATCATTTCGGCCCTGACTATGAATATGTCTCAAACCATTGCCGGTTCTCTTGTTTCCTCTCGCCTTGACTATGCTAACTCCGTTTTTGTAGGTCTCTCGGACATTGAGTTCAACAGGTTGCAACGCATCCAAAACTCCTTAGCGCGGGTAACGCTGAGCGTCCCAGTAGGCTATACGAACTAGTTTCTCAGTTCTACCCAATCAGCTGCACTGGCTTCCTGTTCGGAACAAGATAAATTCCTCAGCCCCAACACACCTTCCTACCTTCAGTCACTACTAATTCCTTACATTCCTTCTCGTTGCTTGCCCTACATAAAATAAGCTCACATTTCGACCGTACATAACAAACATTTGTAAATATTGACGTTAAAATAGGCCTATGACGTTTTCCCTCTAGAGGAGGATCGCCCACCATATACACTTGACCTCATGTCATCGATTAGTAGAAGAATCAGACATGAATGACACTTTAGGATGCCTATTTATTAATAACAGAAATAGCTAGAGAGTCATAATATATTTAAAGATATAGCGAAAAAGACAGACATATATGTTTGTTTGTTTGTATGTGCACTCGTTATAGCGCCCCTTCAAGCTCTCTACTCAGAGGCGCTCCCGACTGCAGAGCGGATACAGCATGGGAGTTTCACGCCGAAGCGCTGAGCAATTGCGAGTGAAGGACTTGCCCAGGGTCCCTACGCAGCGACTTGAGGTGGATTCGAACCTCGAACCTTCCGGCTTCAAGGCAACGATGCCACCACTACGCCACCACGCCACACATATAGGGTGGAGAGGGAAGGACGGAGAAGCAGGGAGGGCGAGAAACATATAGGTAAAGGCATCATGAAGTCATCTTCATTCCAAACAAACAGTCCACAGATAAAGATATTTCTACAAACCTCCACTGCAGAAACTGTCACTGGATGAATCGTGTGTCTACAAACAGTAACCATTATTTAAATTTCGTTAATTTAATTTCATTAATTAATTTTTGGTAATTAAATTTCATTGATTAAATTGCGTTGCAATTTCGAGAATAGGCTAATTATTACACAAAAGATCCGTTTAGATTAGTGCATTGTGGATTTATCTGGGCTATTTGTTGAAATCTGCGTAACACATTAATTTGCAATTAGGCCTAACCTATAGAGTGCACAATTATCCCGATCCCATGCAATGCAGCAAGGACCGTGTCGATGTTATTAAAGCATAATCCTTAACGAAGAGAGTGTATTAAGGGTTGGCCATTATGTGGTCACCAGCTGGATATTTTTTTAGCTCTCCAACACACGATCTGGGATCGACTCAGGACCATGACTCATGCATTGCATCACTATCACCAGTCTAGTACACTTAAGTAGACCTACAGACGTGCATCTCCTTGATACATTCCAATACGGTCTGGTTTTATTTATTTATGATACCTCATCGCTTGTATTTTTCTTTACTGGAATATTACACCATACAGTTTTTCAGTAGAAAAGATAATTATAAAGAAAATTTAATTAGGATAACTATTGAAATCTGCGTGTCACAAGTCATGTGCAGACCTATGGAGTGCACAATTATCCCGATCCCATGCAATCCAACAAGGACCGTGTTGATGTTCAAGCAAACTGTCCCGTTTCTCCTCTCGCCATCGTTTATAACTCTCCTTAACGATGAGAGTGTATTAAGGGTTGGCCATTATGTGGTCACCAGCTGGATATTTTTTTTAGCTCTCCAACACACGATCTGGAATCGACTCAGGAGTATAAATCATGCATTGCATCACCAGTCTAGTACCCTTAAGTAGACCTACAGACGTGCATTTCTTTGATACATTCCAATACGGTCTGCTTTTGTTTATTTCTGAGCCATTATCGCTTGTCTTTTCGTTTATTGGAATATTACACGACACGGTTTTGCAGTAGAAAAGATAATTATAAAGAAAAATAGGATTACTTTTGAATAGCCTAATATAAGTCACTATTTGTTTTAGTACATTCCAATGGACGGGATGGACAAACGCTGATAGTGACATTGACAGGCGCCACAAAAATAGACACTTAAAAATAGACACTTAAAAATAGACACTTAAAAATAGACACTTAAAAATAGACACTTAAAAATAGACACTAGCAGCATAAATAGTGGTGGAATAACTGGCAGTAGTATTTTCAGTTTAACGACAGAGTGATAACAGAGATCCTTAGCGTCGCACTCCTTCTTTCAAGGCTTGGGACAGACACTATCAGTGGCTGAGTTTGCATAAAATTAGTGAACATTATGAAAACACTGCATGTGCTGCAGGCCAATAAAACATTTCATCCTCTAGACTTTAAAATTATCCAATGATTATATTTGACAGACCATGTCCTTTGAGATCCTTCTCCTGCTTAATTGTTATGAGTGCATATGCACCTCAGGTTAAATTTATATTCTTCAATGCAGAGCCTATTGCATGGACTATACATGTAGAAACCAGAGCTACAAGAAGCGTCGGTTAAATGAACGCCTACTTTAACTTGTCGATAAGAATCTGTTCATGACTAACTTTACCTTGTAGTGCGCGCATCCTTCGGCAATTCTAAAGAAATCCGTTGGAGGGTAATGGAAGAGTTCGCACTTCCCGGTGTCTGAGTAGTAGTTCGCCGAAAGACAGGCTTTGGTTGGCACACAGTGTTCCATCAGACAACTCACTCGACGCCGAACGCCATAGACGACAACAGATGGCGCGTTCACGGAACAAACCGGTTGACTTTCATTATCTGCAAGTTGGGAGTATTGGCTGGTTGAGATGTCGCCTTCCACCAGCAAGACCTTGAGGAGACCGGTAACAACGATCCATGCGGAAAGAGCAAACATTTTATTTGCAGGACGCTCTGACGAGTGATCCCTGTCTGAAAATGATGCGACTTGGTCCTTACACTGTCAGTCAAATAATAGTTATAGACTATGTTTTCTCCATGCCAACTACTCCCATATGCAGCAGATTACTTTTACCTGAGTAAAAATATCTAATTACTGATATTGATTTCTTGGCTTTGTTTTCATATAACAAAGGTAGCCTACCAATCGATTTCGTGTCGTTTGCACAAAAGCGGATCCGCCATATCTTGCCAGCTCAACAAAATGGCTAGTATAATATATTGGTTATGAAACTCGACACGCCTAGAGAGCATTATGTTCATTTCAATTCAAATTTATAGACTTTAGCTGTGGCTCCATTGAGACTGTGACACTCGGTCGACACAGTTCACTACAAGTTTGAATGACATATTATGTGCATTTCTATCAACGAGCGTTATTCGCGTACGAGATATGGAGCAATCGGAATTAATTATAGATGACGATCATTAGAATTCATGTTCGGTGCGCGAGGACCTTCAATGTCGTGGCACCCAGAGCCTTCTATTCTGTTCTATTCTATTCTATTCTATTCTATTCTATTCTATTCAATTCTATTCTATTCTAATCTGTTCTATTCTTTTCTATTCTATTCTATTCAATTCTATTCTATTCTATTCTGTTCTATTCTATTCTATTCTATTCTGTTCTATTCTGTTCTATTCTATTCTATTCTGTTCTGTTCTGTTCTGCCGGAGCCCATTTACAGAGGGACAAGCGATGATGGAAGATCCCACTCGATCAACTCATTGAAAGCTGTGCGAATGGGTCGACGCCCAATGCGGTCTCTATAGACAAAATATGTGCAGTGTTATTGTGCACGTTTACACACACTAGAATATTATATTCTACATGGAACAACTTATCAGTGGATGACGCACTTACACTGCAGTTGTCCCTGATTAACGTTCAACAGTCCGTAGAGAGTCGACAGAAACGACATGTTTTCCGGAGTTTGTTTATGTGACCACTGTGCGCCTATCGATTAAATAATAAATTACGTACATTGCAAGTTTTAGTCAGGTAGCGCCTTGTGCGGCACTATTACGATGCTTTTATTAAGTATTTCAATGCAAACATACACTCACACGTGCAAAATACGTAAATATATACACGCATGCATAGAAGCCTATATAGACCTACATACACGTACATACATACTAATATAAAAAGAAACATGTATACATACATAAAAAGGCATACATGCATACATGTAGGCCTATGCATACATACGATGCGCTGAGCAATTGCGAGTGAAGAACTTGCCCAAGATCCCTACGCCGCGGCGACTTGAGGTGGATTCGAACCTGCGACTCTCCAGCTGCAAAGCCACGATCTAAATGAAAAATACCTCTAAATTTGTGTCTAAATGAAAAATATTAAAGGTGCTATGTTTGAAAAAGGCCTAAGTTGATTCGTCCAGAAGTGTGAAGCAAATACTGTGCATTACACTTTTTTTTTATTCAATTCATGTAGTTCTGCGTTGTCTTCGTTACCCTTTAATATCCGTATCCATCATTCATTCATTCATTCATTCATTCATTCATTCATTCAAGTATTTTGTCCATGTCCACCGTATCCGCCATATCCACCACTTCCGTATCCGAGGTATCCGTAACTACCGTATCCGTGTCCATAGCCACCATCATATCCGTTACCGTAACCATAGCCACCGTAAACATCGGACATGACTCCAACGGCAGCCACAACCAATAAGAAGACAGCGATGAATGACTTCATGATGACGTCAGCGGACAGAGAATGAAGAGACGAATGTTGCCGTTTAACGACATTGTGTCGCCCTCCCTCCTCCCTTATCCAGGCTTGGGACTGGCACTGTCAGAGTAGAAACAGTGGCGGAGCTTTCAAATCTTCGCTACTTACACGCAGCTTTTATACGGTGACTACGTTACCGGAACAATTCCCGCGACATAAAGTTCAAGTAATATAGTTTGCTCCATTTTCCTTTCGTGTTCAAACTGAGGTCCTTTAATTTAAATATAATTTTATAATAGTTTTCGTTTATTCAGCAATCCGGTTGACAGAACGCAACCGGTTACAATGCGGATCTAGTTGCCAAAAAAGTTATCTGTCAATTTAAACGTAAGACATAAAAGCGTAACAATTTATTGAGAACCTTCAAAGTTACTCAGAATCAATTAATTAGTTAAAAAGCAATATTAGACCATGGATGAATAAAAGAGGACAGATGTATAACTTGATGCCACTCAGGCGTGTTGTAACATGGACAGGGAGACCTGGAGTGGATATGTTGTACAGGCCTATAGAGGTAGAAATTTCAGGAACAGGAATACTCATTTAGCCCAATTCCTAATTTTTTTCTGTTAATATTCAACTCCACAAGACTTTTAGTATAATATTATACATTAAAAATATATACAAACAATACATACATACTTAGCCTCATCGACAGCACTTTATACAGCAGTCTTGAAAGCGTCTACAAAATGTTCAGATGTAGGTCTATAAACGTATCCACAGTATAGGCCCTACGTACATTATATACTTAGTTACCCATCCGTCTTTCTACCTGCCTGCTTACTTATCTATACATGCCTGCCTTTACTAAACCTAATAATATGCGCACTCATGTTTGGAAAATTTGTGCCAACATTGAGACAATGACATTGTTGGCACAAATTTTCCAAACATGAGTGCGCATACATTGTCTCATTGTTTGACTCTACGCTTTCTTGCAATAGCGAAACAGAGGTGGTTTAAGAATTGTTCATCGTGTTTCGCCGACCAGGAACCACACTTTGGGCATAAGTAAGTAAGTAAATATATACTTTAATGGACCGCCTGCAAACGCACTGCAGGAACATCAATCAGTTATGAACAACAATGAATATATATATACATAACTAAATAATCAATAGGCCTAATAAAGTCAGTGAAAATGCAGTTAATTTCATTGTTACATAAAGTATGCTAAATAGCAGAATAAACATATCGATAGTCATTTATATATCATTCGTGTAATAAAACCTTTCCTAGTTAATGTATCAGCATATGGAATCTCTCGATTGTGTGATCGAGGGCGGAGGGAGTAGGTAACATTCTTTATAGGAGGCAACAGGCAATTAAGAACATGGCTAGGATTGTAAAGCACAGACGAAAAAAGAGAAGAGTCAGCACGGCCACAGAGGTCATCAAAAGACTTCTGGTCTTCAGGCAGATACTTGTGTCGGACCATTTTACGTATTATTGAGCTAATACGCGTTCTCTGTGCAGTATTAGCAAAACCATACCATGCAGGAGAAGCATAGAGAAGGCGGAGACTTGGTCCAGAAGTTGAGGGGGGATGAACGAGCAAAAAAATTCTGACGACCTTTTTTAGTGTTTCCTTTGACCTTGTATAACCAAAACTAATCAATGACATTTGGTATTAGACCGAAAACATGCAATATTGCATAACTCACTGACAGAATAAACACGAATGATGCACGAATGAGACATATTTATAAATTACTAATTGATTGACTTTTGCAAGCAGCTTCTCAAGTCCATCCACGTCGGAATCCACGTTGTCACTGACGGTATACGACGTCTTGTTGGAAAGTAGGCTACTTAATCTAATCGTATTATTATAATCAGAAACACCGAACTTTTGAAGATTCGCCTTTTCAATTCAAAATTGTTATTCTGATAATACCAACCATAAATGAAACAAGACAAAAGCAGACGGAAAGATTAAACACTGGTCAGGTAGTTTCTCATAAAGTGACAGGTTCCGCTAACCCTGCATCTCCAATAAAGACTTGCAAATGAAGTTGGTGAAATTGTAGTTGTCTAGAAGTGTAAACTCATGCGGTGGAAAAGCCAGACGAGCGAGTAAAGAAAGGAAAGGTGAATGAAAAGGAAAATCACACGGAACCTGTTGTAAACCTAAGGTAGAGAACTATTAACATAAAACTGTCTATAAATTAATGTCCGTTTTCAAGCACACAATTGAAATGATAAGCCATTAGTGCAGAAGCAATCAATTGCGAATACGAGTAGCATGTGGAGTAGCATGCAATGGGGTGACCGCAATAACATACCATACGTGAAAACTATCTCAAATTTATTATTGCGAGAAAAATCAGCTTCAGCTTATTCATGAGCGCTGCGTCGAGCCAAAGTGGGCATGTCAAAAGGGCATTCGGCTGCCTTAAATATGTATGCTGAAACTGTTAATCCATCGACGCCTCACTTGGTTTACGAGTCTATTTATTCTAACTAAAACGATTGTATAGGCCAACAGCAATAAATCTATGCATAATTACTTGAGTTGCACAGGCGAGAAGAAATTTAAAGAAGTTACCAAAACGAAGTCTGATTACACTTTCTTTACCATCATTCGCCCGCTCGAAACGTAGCGGGTATACGAGCAAGTCCAAGAAGCTCAAGAGTTCCCCATGAGTTGCCCTCTGACGTGTAGTCTATGAATTCAGACAGGACGTTGCGCAATAGTTAAACCACCGGCTTCCATTGGCACAGTTTTCGCCCGGATAGTTACAGAAAAATAAATGTTTTCCAAAGTAGAGCTATATAACTCTCAAAGTGTGGTCGGTCAGTTTTTTCTTATCATCATTCGCCCGCTCGAAACGTAGCGAGTAGGGGAGAGACCAAGAATCTCAAGGGTTTCCCACGAATTTCCCGCTTGCTTGTATGAATTCAGACAGGACGTTGCGCAATGATTCCACCACCAACCTCCAGCGCAGGTCGGGTCGACAGCGCAGTTTCCGCTGGAATAACCGTCATTGTCGCTATCGGTTGTGGTGAACTTCATTCCGTTTGACTTAAATATGCTCCTACTTGCAACAGTGAATGCGTCTCCTGCATCTCCTGTGTATCCAGATACGCTTATGCCGTATTTACTAGCTTCGTCGCTCAATCGGAAAGACTCGTACTCGGCCGAATACCATTTCGTTGTATCGCGTGACTTGACTTCTACTCTTAGTTTCCAGTTTCCAGTTGCCAGTAGTTGGTAGAGTTTCTCGTTTCCGAACCAGAAATATTTTCCAGCTGGATCTCCAAAACCATTTCTATAATCTATCCACGGTTTGTTGAATATTGATCCGCTATCTGGAACATTTTTCTGGATGATCAGCCATCCGTGAATGAATATCGATGGAACTGGTTGAGTGATGTTCGGAATTGTCAAATTGTGACTCACAAAGCCAGCCTTGAAGTCTAAGACAGATACTCACATTGTTAGCAACTATCTTATAATTAAAAACAAAGACGGCATTGCATATATTGCTGAGCAGTATTATACTGCTGTATTCTTTAGTATGTAAACAGAACTGTATAGTATCTAAGCTTATAGCTTTAAAAGCGTCTCTCAAAGTACACATGAATCAGATGCGCTTCCTGTTCGAAAGACACAGAGAAAGAAAGTGGATTTGAGACACCGGAAAGAAGCACTCGTGGTATCAGTTAGTAGACCGAGGAACTTGTCGATGGAGAGAGAGCTGATACCATAGTGCGTGACCAATGCATTCAAAAGCTTGAGCTATGGCCATAATAATCCCTGCTCGTTGGACAAGAAAATCATGCATGTTGAGTGAATGTACACTGTGTCCAGATAAAAAGTAGCCCCCGCAAAAAGTGTAATAACTCGGTCAAAACTCTTAGGATTTGTCTGAAATTCTAAACAGAGCAACAGTGACCATAATATTATTTACACGAGATCTTAAAGCCGATTAGAAATATTCGTGAGTTTGTCAAATTTCTGAGCGTTTAAAATGCAGTACCAAAAAATTGAACTTTCCAACATGTAAAACCTGAAAGAAAGTGAAATTCAGCTATATCCGGTGTTCAAAATGCCCTCCTCGTTCACGGACACACGACCGTAGACGTAGACGCTACTGTTTGATGGTCCGGTCGATGATCACTTGGTCAAACATCTGCCACTCTTCAATCAGACGCGCCCTACGGTTATCGATGTCAAGAATACGCGTGAACGAAACACGCGCCCCTCCAGTAAATGCACCTGGTCGAGGTCTGGACTGCTGGGCGGCCACAACTGCGGGATTGGAAGCCGAGTGTATCCCTGGACAACCACTACGTCTACGGTCGTGTGTTCGTGAACAAGAAGGACATTTTGAGCACCATATATAGCTGAATTTCACTTCTTTTCATGTTTTCCATGTTGGAAAGTTCAATTGTTTGGTGCTGCATTTTAAACGCTCATAAATTTGACAAACTCACGAATATTTCTAATCGGCTTTAGGATCTCGTGTAAATCTGGTCACTGTTGCTCTGTTTAAAATTTCAGACAAATCCTAAGAGTTTTGACCGAGTTATTACACTTTTTGTGGGGGCTACTTTTTATCCGGACACAGTGTAGTGTATGAAGAGAGGAGGTCAAAGTCGGTCGGCAGGCGGATGAAGTCACGAAAATACACCACTGTAAGATCGGTAAATTAAAGTAAGAACCTTAAGTTGAAATCGAATTTATTTATCTATGAAAAGCTTACACTGCGTGACAGTAACCTAGACTGTGGACGCAGGTTCGGGGAATACGTTCAAGTTAAGCAATGGCAGACCTGGTAGCGTTATTACTTGGATAAAAGACAGTATATTGAATTATGGTCCATTTGACCCAGCACAGCTAACCAGTCATGCGACGTCAGAACAATCAGATCAGTAAAAAATCTCTGGGGCAATTGACCAGTGTAAGGCTATTATCAGAAAAATAGGAAAATGTGTCCTGTTGTTCAATCGCTTTCATCAACTAATAGACAACTCAAGATCATCTTTAAAATCACCTAAGGTGGAGCTTGATGCTCTGCATCTCTTATGCATTTTGTTGCATTTTCTTTTCAAGGCAAATAACCTTTCTAAAGAGAAACATCATTGTACTAACTCATAGAAAGGCAGGTTGTCCAGGAGCGTTTCTCTCTAAAGCATCCGATGTCCGATGGCTTGGTGATATTCTCGGTGCAACTGTAGAAGATGGTTCCGTTGTAACTGAACGGGAACGAACAGCATTCAGGCGTAACAATAGTCGTTCCACCAACTTCAAAGTTAAACAAACACAAACGAGTTTGTTTTTCATTTATTCATTCACAGTAGATCCAACCTTCAGTGCAGTTTGCAGTCAGTATGTACATCTTCAAAAGGACCTTTCAAAGGGAGGTGAGGTCAGTAAGAAATCGTATCTAGACACTGCGCTCTTCCAATCCTTATAATCCTACATTGTAAGGATTGTAATTTTGCTGTGATATTATAACAAAAGGCTGCTAAAGCTATAAATAATTACGCAGAGGCAGATAGCGAGAGGAAGTTGTGGTCAGAGATGGAGAAGAAGAGGGAGAGGGAGATGAAGAGCGAGAGGGAGAGAGAAAGGGAGAAGGAAAGGGAGAGGGAGAGGAAGAGGGAGACGGAGAGGAAGAGGGAGACGGTCGGGGGAGAGGTTGAGGAAGAGAGATAGGGAGAGGAAGAGGGAGAGGGAGAAGGAGAGAAAGAGGGAGAGGGGAATGGAGAGGGAGATGGGAAGGGAGATGGGAAGGGAGAGGGAGACGGAGGGTGAGGAAGAATCAGAGGGAGAGAGGGGAGCGGGAGAGAAGGTACAGGGGGATGGGGGATGGAGAGGGAGGGAGAGATGGAGAGGGAGACATACAGACAGACAGACAAAAATGTGCGGAGAGGCATGGAAAGAGTCAGAGAGAGAGAGATATGTAGAATGGCGAACATCTAAATTCTAAAAGTAATATTATTGTGACATTAAAAATCTTCAAACTCCGAAATTGTACTGACCTGCCTCGGAACAATTGACAGTGGGTGAATTGTATTTCTGCAATTAACAACCATAGTGAAATGTTGCTGAAACTACGTCAGCAAATATTATTACGGGGGAAAAAGCAAATGGGTGCACTATAGATATTTCTGAACTATCCATTGAAATCTACGCATCATGTTTGCTCAGTTCTGAGCGCACAATTACGCGGATATACATCACAAGCGGTAAAGATGCAATAGCGTATCCGCCATATATTGTCTTGTAATGGCGTTGATGCAATATCCGCCCGATTGTCTTCAACGTGATTAAGATCCACCCATTTTGCTTTATTCCTTGTAGGCCCACCTACTGCCCTTTCAGTTCAGTCATTGTTGAGCTGCTTTGACGATGTTTGGTTGCTATGACATTGAACGTACAAACAGAGGTGAGAGGTGGGCTACAACGTTTGACAAAAACACAGGCTGCAGTAATCGCTGATGCTTCCAGCCGTAACAATGCTGCTGCTACAACACTCAAGCACAATAAACAGACTAAGACTCATTGTCTCGATTGATATTTATGATGAAAGATCGGACTTAGATAGGAAGTCACCCGCTGCGAATTCTGCACACGCTACTTTCCAAGGTCTGCATTGTCATCAGCTGAATCTCTTTTAGTTCTACAACACACGACTTGCGATCGACACGTATACAGGCGCATGAATCGCGCATTGCATCACCAGCATACTACAGAGTACAGCATACATAGATCCACTTTCCTTTTATGGGCCTATGTAATTATTAGGGCAAAGCGCATGTGTTTATATCTGGTATAGGTCTACCTCATGGGTTTCATTTTGGTTTATTGCTCATTAGCAAAAGGCCTACAGATTTTTAAATCATGCATTACATCACCAGTCCAGTACACACATAGTCTACAACTCTACATATATATCTAACTGTTAGGCCTATAAGCTAATTAGTTTCTCGCCCCTCATCGGTTTGATTTTTTTCATTGGAACACAACACGATGCAGTATCGCGGTAGAAAGGAAATAAAGAAAAAGAAAGAAAACCTACTAGTGTATTCCAAAGGTCGTGGCGGATAAGCACTGGATGTGACAGTGACCCGCGCCACAAAAAGTCACTAACACCATTAGTATTAACCCTTTGAACACTGAGCTCCTGTAACTCTATGGATAACAGGCCGGAAAACCGGCCCGTCGGGTTCAAAAGGTTAAACAAAAAAACTCTATGCAAAGAAGCTTGAAAAAACTGTACGGTGATCATTTTGCTCGCCCAATGACCTGTGACATTTCTGGTCGAAGCTTAATGCTTATGAAAAATAGACCTACATGTACTTGCCTGAAGATGCGTGAACAAAATGAGTCACATTGAACTGTTAGGGTTCTCAGAATTATTCTAAATCTGGTAATTGATATCTACGAGATTTTTAGATAGTAGATTTTGTAATAATTTGAATGCTACAACCAACTGACTGGCACAATTGAGCATAGGCTAATGGTTTGTTGATGCATTATCTCATTTGTGCTTAGAGCTTAAAATTACTGTTCTTCAACCAAGAGATTATTAGGTGAGAATTGATGCTACATGTATTAGAGGCGCTTGATGATCAACATGGAACCTAACTTATACATGTACATCTTTGAGACATAAAAATTACTTCTACCCAAAAATTACCTGGTAATGTAGGCATTCGTTAGCAGATATGACGAAATCAGTTGGAGGGTAATGGAAGAGTTCGCACTTCCCGATGTCTGTGTAGTAATTCGCCGCAAGACAGGCTTTGGTTGGCACACAGTGTTCCAACAGACAACTCACTCGACGCCGAACACCATAGACGACAACAGAGGGCGCGTTCACGGAACAAACCGGTTGATCATCGACATATGTAATTCGTGAGTATTGACTGGTTGAGATGTTTCCTTCCACCATGAGCATCTTGAGCACCCCAGTGATGATGCACATAGACACAGCAATCATTTTGAAATGAAAACACGTTAACGAGTATTACCTGTAACAGTTAGCTAATGCAACACGGTTCTTTCGCTGCCACTGAAATCTCATGCTCTATCTGTTCTTCAACGGTTGCTCTCCTCAGATGCAGTTTCAATTGTTGGCATCCACGGATGCTGCAGTAACATTAGCCTAATCGTCTTTTTACCTGAGTTAAATATTTCAATTGTTTATATTGATTTGCAGTCTTTGTTTTCTATTCCAACAAAGGTGCCAATCGATTTGGCTCGCTTACAGAAATCGGATAGCCAGCATCTTCTCGTCAGCGTAATCAAGCATTAACAACAGTTACGCTTAGGGGCCGTCCATAAAGTACGTCACGCTCCAGGGGGGAGGGGGTGTAAGAAAGTGTGACAGTTTGTGACAGGGGGAGGGGGTCAGGCCATGTGTGACGTCACACATTTATTTTTTAAATTCTTTTATATTTTTTGTTTTTAGTACCTGAAATCCGACCCGGCCCGGCCAGGCGTGTCTAAAACCCGGCCTGGCGGGATAAAAGTTGATTTCCCGTCACTATCAAAGCGTTTAGTGACACGCGTCACTATCAGAGGAATTAGGGATAGTATCCTAGGGTTTAGAGGGTTAGGTAAATGGTTATGTTTATAAAAAAAAATCCCGAAAGTGTGACGTACTTTAGGGGGGTCCGAGATTTGTGACAGTTTGTGACAGGAGGGAGGGGGTCAAAAATGGTCAAAAATAGCGTGACGTACTTTATGGACGGCCCCTTAAAGACTGGTGCTTTATTTGAAATTTCAGGTTTAGCCTAATTCCATGGAAACCAGGGGTGCCAGATTTTTGAATTATTTGATCACGAGATCGCATAAAAAAGCTAAAAGTCGCAAACAGTTGAATGAGTATCTAGTTAAATGAACACCTTGAAAAAGTAAAATATTAACCTAATGCGGTCAATTTATGAGAATTTAAAATATCGCCCTGACGATCGCGAGACAACTCAAAGCTACCCAAATAGCGCGAGATCATGAGGACCACATTTTCAGTTTCGGGCGCGATGAAAAGTAGCCCAACGTGCGTTTTAGCGACGACCTGTCAACCCTGAAGGAACCTACGAGGATAGGTCGATATAGTTAACAATAAGTGGGAATCATACACGTGGCCCCCTTTCAAATAGCGATATTTGCGGACACGATGTATAAGAACGCAAGTTATCGATGACGGTCATTTTCACGGTCCGTCCAAGGGGACCTTGAAATGGCGTCGCGCCAAATCAAAAGGGCACGCGGTAACAATAAACTTCACCAAAACATTTTGGTCGATGAGATACATGTATGGGGTCTCAATGGAATAATGGGTACATTTATATGAACCCGGAACCTAGTCTACGCCGAGCAATTTATTAGCAAATGGAGCACTTAGAGACAAATACATGTGGGTTACACATTGCTTTTAGTAGTGGCCATGAAGAAGCGCAGAAGAGCTCATTGAACTAAACTGGACTGGTTGACTTAGGTTTCATGGTTTAATTGATGCCATGGCTACGGAGAGATTGCCAGAAAGTTAATTTCCAAAGTAAGTTCCGAGTAGTCACCATCATCATCATCATCATCATCATCATCATCATCATCATCATCATCATCATCATCATCATCATCATCATCATCGTCATCGTCATCGTCATCGTCATCGTCATCGTCATCGTCATCGTCATCGTCATCATCATCATCATCATCATCATCATCATCATCATCATCATCATCATCATCATCATCATCATCATCAAATAACGGCGATGCATTACGGTATTGCATGTTTCACAATAGCAATGCTTTATGGATCATTTCGGAAGTTTCTAATGCCGCATAAATATTTTGTGATATGGTAAGAAAGAAGGAGAGCATTAGTCACCACAATTTTGTCTAGTTAGATGCATGTGGGTAAATTGGCTACTTGTTATAGCGCAGGCTATAACATCCAAGGGCGCAGGTTATGACATCAAAGAGCGCAAACGCTTAGGCCTACGTTATACTTAGACTGACTTCGTAACTTTCGCCACAGCAAGTACATGTATAGTTTTGTATACTATAGGAGTTGGTGTGTGCCTACAACTGTACATGCATGTGGATCGGAAGCAGCGGTCCATGCTACACGTCGTTTTCTAAAACCGCAAGTCTAATTTTAAAGAGCGAGATGGTTGTAAAATCAGGCCACGTAAGGTGAGAGATAGGCCTATAATCATAGGCGTACGAGGCGGGGGTCCAGGGGGGGCAAATGCCCCCCCCCCCAAATTTCGGGCGAATGTGTTTTTCGGGCAAAAGAGACACGGTCGGGAAAAAATTCTGAATTTTTGAAAATTTTGGGCGGATGACTAAAAAAAAGTCGTCAGATTTTTCGGACGGGAAAAGCCTTAGGAAATTTTGGGCAAGGTCGTCAGATTTTTCGGGCAAAAATTTTTTTGGGCCCCCCGCTGCCGAAATGTCCCGTACGCCTATGCCTATAATTATGTTATAATTTATTATAATTATGCGACCAAAGTATATTGGATGATAGAGCAAGTTTGGACGCCACCTGCATGCACGCTGATATAAACAAAGACTTTATAAAGGCGAGATAAGACAAATTTTCACACGCGCTTTTGTCAACGGCGTAGAGTAGACTACTTAACCAATGATGCGATATCACTCAAATTATGGTCCGAAAGACACCGTCACACGTGACATTAAATGCTTTGTTCTAAATCATTGCAATAGCATTTAAGATTATTGTAGGCCTACAAGGTTTAAAGTGGGTGGAAAGTGGAAACTCGTGGGACCACTGCTCTCGAAATTCTTTGTTTGCGTTCCAACTGCACATCATTGGGCGAGGAGGTGTAGTGGGTATGTTTGTGGCCTTGCAGTCGGAGGTTTGCGGGTTCGAATCCATCTCAAGCCGACGTGAAGGGAACTTGAGCAAGTCGAAGGACTTGTTCAAGAACATCAGATGTTGGACAACGCTAGGTTGAAATCTTGAAAACCTTACAAACCACTAGCACTCAGTAGAATTGTGTCCTACGGACGCTACGTATTCCCTATAATAGATACTAGATAGTCTCTGATGCTTTTGCGATGGAGAGCTCAGCATTAATGGGCCTCTAATAATCGCAATTATATGAGCAAGTGGAACTTTTGACAAATATAAATTTTAGCATGACATGCTTTCTACTACTTTAGATTTGTGCCCATGCAGTGTTCTGAAACTGACTAAGACTAAGCAGAAGCAGAAGCTTAAAATAAATTATGCTCTCCAAGCTCCAGTCGCAGACCTAATAACTAAATAAATGACATTTGCAATCTGCATGCATGTCATGTAGGCTAATTGTATAAGCCTATGGGCTACCTATGAACTTCGCTCGTCCTGGGCTCCTAAGTCTGATTACACTAGGTCTAGGCTACTGGAATTTAAAAAGCTCTCTTATTAAAGTTGATTCTAATCTTAAATTCAGGCTACTTG
Organism: Lumbricus terrestris; assembly: GCA_949752735.1. Taxonomy (NCBI): domain Eukaryota; kingdom Metazoa; phylum Annelida; class Clitellata; order Crassiclitellata; family Lumbricidae; genus Lumbricus; species Lumbricus terrestris. Next base: position 47,638,393 of record OX457041.1, read on the forward strand.
TATTTTGGCGATTTATCTGCAATTATTGACTATTTCTTGATAGATTGTAGATCCAATATTGGGCAGACACAACATTAATTTGTTACATTATAATACGCAGTTATGTGGTAAGTGTAACCTGTTAGCCTGTAATGCGATATCGAGTGATTGCGGGCGTCCCGGAATGGCAAAATCAAAAACTGACAAGCCTGACAGCCCTACAGTCAAGCCACTTTAAGCATTTAAAACAAGAAACTCAACATTCAGCATGCAGTTTGATAGTCAAGTCAGGTCAAACCGAGTCAAGTAATTTTTATTGCAACAAATTTTCACACAACACGTACATCTAAACAACAAGAAATATATATTCGCGCTTTGAGCTTAGGTAACGTGCAGTCTGAGCGCGTTTCTTTCAAAGAAGTCTATCGAAGTGTTTGAGAGCTATGTCATCACGATCACGATGCTTATTTAAATAATTTCTGAAGAAATGCTTTAGGCCTACATATTGCATTACCTATTCTACTTAGCCTACACTTAATAAAATTATTATCTAAAGGCGCTGCTATAGGCTATGCATTTAGGCCAATGAACTGAGATTTGCGACGTGCTTGCTTTAGACACCGGATTATAATTATTGTTTAGCTTTGTATGCTGATACTTCCCGCATAGTAACCTAGAGCCTTGTCATGTGTGAAAAGCCTAACTAATAACAACGTTTTCTTTCTGTAATTAAACCTTTGCTGCATCCAGTCGGATATAATCTGTCGGTAACTAGTGGACATATTCATTAGTTCATCCCTAAATCTCAGAGCGAAGTCTGATCAGTTTTTCTTGATCATCATTCGCCCGCTCGATACGAAACGAGTAGGAGCCAGTTGAAGAGTTTGAAGAGTTCCCCAGGCGAGTCCAATTGGCGTGAATGAATTCAGCGAAGACGTTCCACAACTGTTCAACCACCAACCACCCTGAACCGCGGCACAGTTTCCATTGGCATTTTTGTCATTGTCGTTATCGATTGTGGTGAATTTCATTCCGTTTGTCTTCCAGGTGTAGTCTAATGCATCGTTGAATGCATCTCCCGCATCTCCTGTGTATCCAGTCACGTTTATGACATACTTACCGACCTCGTTGCTCAATCGGAAAGACTCGTACTCAGCTGAATACCATTTTCCTGTATCGCTCGACTGAACTTCTACTCTTAGCTTCCAGTTTCCAGTTGTCAGTAGTTGATAGAGTTTCTCGTTTCCGAACCAGAAGTATTTTCCACCTGGATCTCCAAAACCATTTTTATAGTCGATCCACGATCTGTTGAATATTGATCCGCTGCCTGGAACATTTTTCTGGATGATCAGCCATCCGTGAATGAATATCGACGGAGCTGGTTGAGCGATGTTCGGAACGATCACATTGTGACTCACGTAGTTGGCATTGAAGTCTAAGACACGTTCAATGTCACTCTAATTAATAAGAAGCTACAATTATAGACGCTATATTGTGGATAGGCTAATCACGGAAACTTCGGAATCTAATAATGCTAAAATGCTTACTGGTAGCATCTATCCTAATAAATCACAGACACAAGTATGATGCCCTAATGTAATTAATTCAAGAAATCTAGTTCTATAACAGGTATTTATATGAAACATTTGCAGACTTAATTAGGCCAAATAAAAAATTCGCCTGCTGTGATTTCTTCATTAACTTCTTGTTGATATTAAATGACTTCTTTAATTAATAACTATGAAAGAGTGACACGACGATGCTAAGCAATTGTGAATAATGTTTCGACTCAATAATCGTCTGTGTGAAAGATTGAAACACAATTCATATTATTACAAGTGGGAACTGAAAACCGCTCTCCACGACTTCGATAACACCACTGTTCCAATGCAGGACCTGTCCCAAACATTCTCTCCTATGTCACGAACTTATTATGTTACAGTGAAAGCCAACATTACAAATGCGATGTGTTCGCAATTTATGGTCGCGTTCACGGTAAGAAATGACAGTGAAGGTGACTACTTGGAGAGGCGACTGTCTTTAGGATTCCGATCAATTTGAGTCGGCGAAGTCCACCATCGATCCGAGATCAAATAATCAGAACAAAATCAAGTGCCCTGTTGTTCAATCGCATCCTTCCAGCATGATCTTAGCGAAAAAATAATTCAAAGCATTTGCAATTCAATATCATCTTCAAGAGCATTTGAAGAAGACTTTGATTCTTTACCCTTTCCAGGGATGTCATGCTCATTGCTGCAAGAGAAGCAATATTTGTCAAAAGAAACACTGTTTTACTAACTCGTGGATGAGCATGTTGCCCAACTGCGTTTCTCTCTAAAGCATCCGCGAGGGACGTGTTAACACGTCCCAAACTGAGTCATTTGACACAGCAAATCAGATGTCACGCGTATTGTAACAAGAGAAACGATTTTTTCCAAAGAGAAACACTATTTTACTAACTCGTGGATGAGCATGTTGCCCAACTGCGTTTCTCTCTAAAGCATCCGATGTCCGATGGGTTGGTGATATTCTTGGTGCAACTGTAGAAGATGGCTCCGTTGTAACTGAACGGGAACGAACAGCATTCGGGCGGAACAATAGTCGTTCCACTAACTTCAAAGTTAACAGTGCAAGAATGAGTTGGTTTTTCAAGCATAATTCAACAGATCAGATTATTTTGAAAAAACACTTCCTGTCAAACTACGAAATGTGATAGTATTACACTTACAATTCACAACTTCAATACTTAGTTCAGATTCTATACCAAAAGAACACTTATTACTTCGGACACCTGACGAGAGAGAGGAAGACTGCCTGGAAAAAGAGATCATGCTGGGTACAGTGTCAGGAGCAAGAATACAGTGAAGACCGAGGATGGGATGGATCGCCAATATCAGAACCTGGATGGAAATGTCATTCGATCGGGCGATGCGAGACACAGAGGACAAGAAAAGAAGGAGAAAACTTACTTATGACGCGACTGACCGAGGATGCTTGAGACAAGACAAAATTAATGCTTTGTTGCCAGCTGATTAACTCAAATCAAATTAAATAGGTATTTATTACTTCACATTAAAATTCATGTTAATTCACACACAATAATTATTACGAAAAACAATCCCTAGATGATTGTGTACAGATTAATGGAGACTAGACAATTGGGAGATCCAATGCGATCCAAGTATCGGATATTAGGAAGAGTTATTCTTGACGACACCCAGGACAGACCACTTAAAAGCTACAAACGAACAATATGTTGCTATACAACTAGTCAGCAATCAGAAAGATCATTACTAATAAATCTGACATCAGCTGCATGTTATTCTTAACTAATAGCAACGACAGAGGGCAATGATGTGTGTGAAAGAAAGGTTGGAGAACTATAAACAGATGCCTAGGAAGTACATTATACAAGGAGAGAGGAATACACAGTGGATCCTGACTTTATTAAAGTTGATAGTCAGTATGTACATCTTTAAAATGACCTTTTGAGGGGGAGATAAAGTCAGCACTTACGTTGTGTGTCTAGACATCACTATCTTGCAATTCTCATACTTCTAAAAGATTGCATATTTCCAATGGTATTGTAGCACAAAGCAGTGGAAACAATATTCAACAGAAGCGAAAAACGATAGCAGAGAGAGAAAGAGAGAGAGAGAGAGAGAGAGAGAGAAAGAAAGGGAAAGAGAGAGAAAGAGAGAGAAAGAGAGAGTGAGAGTGAGAGTGAGAGTGCGAGTGAGAGAGAGATATGGAGAGAGGAGACGCGAGGAGAGTGGAGGGAATCACATGATTATATTAGACATCAGACAGACAGATAGCCAGATAGAGACAGATAGAAGGAAAGAGAGACAGGGGGGGGCAAATGCCCCCCCCCCAAATTTCGGGCGAATGTGTTTTTCGGGCAAAAGAGACACGGTCGGGAAAAAATTCTGAATTTTTGAAAATTTTGGGCCGATGACTAAAAAAAAGGTCGTCAGATTTTTCGGACGGGAAAAGCCTTAGGAAATTTTGGGCAAGGTCGTCAGATTTTTCGGCAGAGGCAGAGTAAGAGATGATAGAGCCAGACACAACGAAAGACAAACATACAGAGAGAAGAGAAACGGGCGAAGAGGCAGAGTAAGAGTAAGAAACATGCATAGAGGGAGGGAGTGACATCTAAGCACCGTGGTCATAGTAACAGGCAATCCTTTCATTATTTCAATGTAATTTTGTCTATCTAAATGTACCAGGTTGCGGTTTGCCAACCTGTTTTTGCTTATTAAACAAATATACATATATATCCTAAAACAAAGACATTTACACGAACCTCCTTTGCAGAAACTGACCGCGGTGGGTGAATTGTGTTCCTGTAAATAACAACCATTAGTTAAATTTGACTGTAATTTTGTGAGCAATTACGCGAGAGATCGTTTTCAATGAGTGCATTGTGGATAGGTCTGAGCTTTCAATTGAATCAACGCATTGCTATAGCGCACCTCTGAGTGCACAATTATTCGGATGCATTACAAGCGGAAACGGCGTTGATCGAATAACATATATCCGCCCGATTGACGTCGACTTCATTCATTTTGCTTGGATCTTTGTATAGACCCCAACAGTCCCCTTACAACTCATTCGTTTGTTCTGCCGCTATTTACGATGTTCGGTCAACATACAAACAGAGGTGAAGCGTTTGCTGTAGTAATTGCTAATGTTTTCAGCCTCTGCAATTATACTGTTGCTAAAACTCTCTAACAATAAGTAAAGCGCATTGTCTCGACTCACGTGTATCAGACCGTAACCCGATTTGCAAAAACAGGTCAGTTAAAAAGAAATGTGCATTAAAAAGAAATGTGCACGCAGTGCGATCAAAAGTCTGGTCAAGTGAGTTACATCTACATCCGTCGACCTTCGAGGTTCCGCGGTCTCCCTGTCATCCAAGCTTGGTCCAACTACGCTCCTGGCCATATACCGCCCTGGATCCTCATTTCCGTCGTCGGCGTTCTTCGAAGAGCTCCTGGCTCTGCTGGAACAATTTGCGCTTCACAACGCGCAGCTGGTTCTCACCGGAGACCTCAATCTACATCTAGAGGACTCGTCGCTCTCGCAATCCATGGATTTTGCTGCGGTTTTGGAACAGTTCGGGCTCAAGCAACATGTCACTGAACCCACTCACTTGCTGGGTGGGTGGCTTGACGTCATTGTCACAAGAGATGACTGTCGGGTGTCAGATGTGACCGTCTTTCCTCCCGTTATCTCCGACCACGGCCTCGTCGTCGCGTCAATTCCCTTCATCTACGAACCTCTTCTCCTAGCCATTCGTCAGATCCGTCGATGGAAAAGTCTTGACCATTCTGCATTCCGCTCAGTGATCCGAGCTCTGCCACTCTTCGCTGATCTTCAGTCATCTGCCGGGCTCTTTACGTCAGAGCTGTTCAGCTCTTATGAGACTGCGTTGTCACTTGTCTGGTCTCCTAGACACCTTTCTACCTAAGCGCAACGTCCAGTCGCGCTACCGTCCATCTTCTTCGTGGTTTGATGCAGGGAGCCGGAAGCTCCGACGGCAGGCAAGAAGACTTGAGAGAATCTGGATAAGAACGCGTTATCCTGCTGATCGGGCCTCGTGGGTCCGCTTCGTAAGAGAAATTCATACCTCGTACCGTGCCATGGCAGAGAACGCGAATACTGGGAGACCATTATCACTCACCAGTCTAAGCAGCCGAAGACACTCTGGACCACTTTCAACAGCATACTGGGCCATTCGAGGGGTGGTCGGCAGTCGGAGTCTCCTCAGCCGTTCTCTGCGGAGGTATTCTTGCAGCGATTCTCTGCCAAGATTTCGTCCATTCGGAGTTCCACCGCCGAATCGCCACCGCCTACGTTCTCTACCACCGAGCATCGGCTTTCTGCACTCCAGGAGATTGCGAGTGAGGAGCTGCGGCGACTCATGCTCTCTTCCGCCGCCAAGACGTGTGAACTGGACCCTGTACCGACATTCTTGGTTCAGGAACTGATCGAGGATCTCTTCCCCTTCTTCACTATCATGTGCAACTCTTCGATTCGTGAAGCGTGCCTTCCTGCCTCGCAGAAGCGCTCCGTTCTTCTACCTGTCTTGAAGCGCGACGGTCTGGATCAAAGTGATCCAGCAAACTATCGCCCTATTGCTAACGTTACATTTCCATCTAAGATACTGGAACGCATTGTTGCCAACCAGCTGATTACTTATTTGGAGGTGAATGATTTGATTCCGTCGCAGCAGTCGGGTTCCCGTCGAAATCATTCCACGGAGACTCTCCTGCTTCGACTTTTGTCTGACTTCTATGGCGCAGTTGACCGTGGTCAAGGCACTCTCCTCGCTCTCTTTGACGTGAGCTCTGCCTTTGACTCCGTAGACCACTCAATTCTCCTGCAGCGCCTCTCCACTTCTTTCGGCTTAGTGGACCAACCTCTTGATTGGCTTATGTCTTTCTTAACTGACCGCTCAAACTGTGTAGTTCTTGGGTCGTCCAGGTCTGGTTGGGTCCCTGCCCCTCTTGGGGCACCCCAGGGTTCCGTCTTGGGTCCGCTGCTGTATCTTCTCTATACTGCTGATATCTGTTCCTTACTATCATCTCAGGGGCTTCTGCACCAGCTATTTGCCGATGATGTGCAAGCCTACATCCACACTTATTCGGCTGATGAGTGGGCGCTGTCAGCCAGATGTGTATGAAAATGGATGCCCTCTCTCTCTGGATGGCATCCAATCGGCTACTCTTAAATCCCTCCAATACACAGTTTATTTGGTTGGGTGGCCGCAGGCAACTCCAGGGTATTGACCTTTTCCAACTTGCTCTGCTCTTTCCTCATATCTCCTGTCCTTCACAGTTCGTGATCTGGGTCTCACCCTCGATTCTGAACTCACTCTGTTCCAGCATGTGAACTTGGTTGCGCGGAGTGCATATTACCAGCTTCGTCATCTACGGGTGGTCTCCCGCGCTCTCTCTCTCTCTCTCTCTCTCTCTCTCTCTCTCTCTCTCTCTCTCTCACGATGCGGTCGTCGTCCTTGTAAACGCCTTTGTTACAATTCGAATCGACAACTGTTGCTCCTTACTTGCTGGTCTTCCCCTAGGGGTTCTAGGGCGACTTGATCGTGTCCTGCGCTCGGCTGCTCGCCTTGTTGGCGGCTTCTTAAATTTGCTCCTGTCTCTGCCTATAATTATGGCTATATGCGCGATGTGCTGTGCTGGCTGCCTGTGTCCCAGCGGATCGCATACCGCATTGATGCTGTGGTCTCTCGCTGTGTCCTTGGCTGTGCTCCGTCATACTTGCGTGATCTTTGCTGTCCAGTCTCTGACGTTGCAGCGCGTCGTGTACTTCGCTCTTCGGCTAGGGGTGAGCTTCTGGTCCCGCGGGCTCGCTTGGCTATTAAGCAGCGCCGTGCTTTCTCGGTCGTGTGACCTACTGTCTGGAACGACTTCCCGGTTACGCTTCGTTCTCTACTTGTGGTCCATCCGGCTGGGTTCTACAAGTCTCTCAAGTCATGTTTATTTGTTCGTGGTTGGGCTGTGAGCACCTCTGAGTAGTTTGTTGAAGGGGCGCAATATAAATGCTCTGAATGAATGAATGAATGAATGAATGAATGAATTCACATAATTTTACACATTCGTAGAATGGGGAACACGTGACACTCCGCATATGGGTATATAAAAAATGGCATGAAAATGACATCTCTAGTGCTGGTCATTCCGTACAACATTGAGTATAAAATGAGGGCGCTGATTTTTCTTCACGTCAGTACCAGTGGTCCAGTATATATTGCAATGTACCATGCGGTTTACACTGCATGCAAATATTACGGACGGTGACCCGTCAAAAGGGCGCACGATAAAAGGGCGCCGACAAAAGAGTGCCCGACAGAAGAGCCGCGCTCTTAAAAGAAATTATATCGCCAAAGATATCGCAGATGAAATAAATGATTTGAATAAGATAAGTGATCCACCACTATACTAGCCTACATAGGCTATATGACTTTAATGTTTAACGAGATGTGGTAGGTAAGAAAGGTAGCACGGCATTTAATCCCGCGACACCTAATACCGCGACAGTTAATCCCGGACACTTAGTCCCGGTGACATTTAATCCCGCGTCAGTTAATCACGCGACAGTTAATCTCGGCGACATTTAATCCCGGGGACACTTAATCCCGCGACATTTGATACCACGACACTTAATACCTGTACATACGTGAGTACGAGTATTTGTACGACTGTTCAAAGTGTTCAGGTTTTCTGTTGTACATCCGTAGACTACATAAAACAATCATTATACAGGATTTTAAACAGGATTTACGAAGTTCAGTCTACTATAATAGGGCAGTGACATGGAGGCGAATTTCGGCTGCAGTAGCAAACGCAAACAAACTGATACATGGAAATTACGAATACATTAAACATCGCGACAATGCAAACGGAGCTCTTTTTTTATGAAAAACAGAGAATAACTTATTGCTGTGAATATTTCTTTTATGGAATTTTACTGCTTTTATAACATTTAACTACAAAGGCTAAACTCTTTTGAGCAATAGTGAATATTGCTTTGAATATTACTTTGTATAGAATTTAACTTTTTTAAATGTTATTTTACTTTCCCGGTATTAAGTGTCGCGGGATTAATTGGTCGCGGGATTAAGTGTCGCCGGGATTAAATGTCGCCGGGATTAACTGTCGCGGGATTAATTGGTCACCTCTAGGCCGACTCTTGATCGATAATATTTCTTTTAAGAGCGCCGCTCTTCTGTCGGCGCCCTTTTGTCCTGCACCCTTTTTGACGGGGTGCATTACGGACGCAATGGCAGATTCGTTTAATTTCCAAGTAAGACCACCAGGGTGACATAACGCACCAAGTTACAGGTCAGAGATGTAAAATAATGCACAGAAGTAATAATAAAGCTTAGTAGCCTAATAATAATGAAATAAAGTTGTGCCTGGAGTTTGTTGGGATATTTGTGCATAGATTCACAATTCACCTACCTCTCAACATCCGTACCGGTACCTGGTACCTCTAATAATATCTCTTCCTTTAAGCGTACTTTAAGAGCACACACACTTGAGCATGTATCATAATTGTTTGCTAAGTTAGTTAAGGTTGTTATTTTGCTCTAGTGCTTTCTATAACAGTTATTGTTGTCACTAAAGTTTGCAAAGTTTGTGATCCCCAGGTCTATCGTTCTGAAAACTTATGACATCTTTAATTTTTCAATACATAGTTAAATAGGCCCCTCTTAGCGGGACTTTATTCCTTTGGTGGACCTGTTGTTCCCAATCCTTTGCTATGATTGCTATTTGTTTGATAAATTTGCTAGCTCACATAACTTAATCTCCTAGCAAATTTTCTCATTGCACCACATGTACATGTATGTTGTTTTATTATACTATGTGATCATAATTTCTTGAGCGTTGTACGTTGATGATGGAATCAATAAACTTGAATTGACTTGACTAGAAGAAAAAAATACTTCTACCCAATAATTACATTGTAAGTTTCGCATCCTTCAGCAGTGCTGAAGAAATCAGTTGGAGGGTAATGGAAGAGTTCGCACTTCCCGTTGTCTGTGTAGTAATTCGTCGAAAGACAGGCTTTGGTTGGCACACAGTGTTCCAACAGACAACTCACTCGACGCCGAACACCATAGACGACAACAGATGGCGCGTTTACCGAACAAACCGGTTGACTATCGTCATCTGTAACCAGGGAATACTGGTTGATTGAGATGTCTCCTTCCACCATGAGGACCTTGAGCAGCCCGATGATGATCCAAATTGAAACGACGATCATTTTCAAATGAAAACGCGTTAGCGACTAAAGCCTAGTTTGAAATGCAGCAAAGTTCTTTCATGCAATGTCACTCAACATTACATCTGTTCTTCCACTCTTGCTATCCCTAGGTGCTGCACTAACCTAAGACGTTAACAATTTGTTTTACCTTAATTAAATGCTCAAGTGCTGATATTGATTTGCAGCCGCTGTCTTGTTTAAATGCCGATCGAATTAGATTGGTTTGCCGCAGTGGATCAGTCCGCGGAATTCAACGCATTTAATAGTTACGTTTAAAAGTGAAGCTTTAGCTTTAATCTCAGCTGTAGCTTGGAGGAATCTGCCAGGATCGGTCTACACAGCAAGGAGTAAGCGGAATTCATATGCATGGCGTTTAAACAGCGTTTTTCTCTTACGCGATGCAGGACAACAGACTATTGACCTAATTAATAGATGACGACCGTGATTCGCGCTCCGCCATGCACGGCAGTCCTGAATGCCGTGGCGCACATTGAAAAGGGCAAGCGGCTATTAAAAAACATTATCGATTCAAATCATTTTAACAAACTCCGCCATTGGTTGTTCTCTGTTTCCAAGCCTGGATAAAGGAGGAGGGCGACACTAATCGTCTTTGATAATTATGGCAGTGTCGTTAAACATGTAACAAGCGAGCAAATCATTTCACATTATGAACCGTGCGTTCATGAGGACGACTTTTCAATAGCGACTTTTGGATTGCGCAAATGTCTTGGTACTAAAGCACTTAGGCTAATTATACAACGTATATTTGCCTACACAAATGAAACTGAGAAATTTACATTTGGCAATCTTCACGTAATGTTCTTAAGCTCCTGCTTTGCATTTATCGAGTCCTTGTTAAAACAAACGATCCGCGTGTTCCTGGCCATTGCGGCTTGCCTCCCACTTGACAAAAGATGCGGGCGTCCATGACCAGGTCGAAGCCAGCTGCGGTGTCTAAAGAAAACCGTGTACATTTACACCTACATAAACCCGAACCTATTCCACATGCATGGAACAACTTATGACCGGGTTAGAGGCAGCTATACGACGTCTCGGAGCAGCTCTAGATTTTTCAACAACAGCATTATCATCATTGTCTTAGTCATCATCATCATCACCACCACCACCACCCCACCACCACCACCATCATGTGACGGGATATTTTATTGCATGCCGGGGGTTTGTCCGGAGGTTTTGTCCAGGGGAAAATATCCTACACTCATGATACTTAATGTCTTGCGCTGGCTATAGATCTATCACTGAACGCAGTCACTACAAGATCCTCTTTCTGTTTTCCAAAGCACAGCTGGGAAATACCACTCAGTAGAAGCATATAATTTATAAGCTTCAAATAAATTATACTCTCCGAGCTCCAGTCGCAAACCTAGTAATTTAATAAATGACATTTGCAATCTGCATGCATGACGTGCATTATTATATAAGCCTTTGGGCTGCCCATGAACTTCGTTCGTCCTGGGCTCGTAAGTCTGATTACACTAATAGGTCTAGGTTACTGGAATTTAAAAAGCTCTCTTATTAAAGTTTATTCTATTCTTAAATTCAAGCTATTTGTCTTTTGGCGATTTTATCTGCAATTATTGACTATTTTGTGATAGATGCAGATCCAATATTGGGCACAACAGTATTGTAACATGCTAGCCTAATGCGATATCGAGTCATTACGGGCGTCCCGGAATGGCAAAATCAAAAGCTGACAGCAGCCTAGTGCATGAGCATGCTAATTGCAGCTGGTGAGATTTAAAAGTATTCTGAAAAAGTATTTTGATATCATCATAACTTTAAGTACAAAATACTATTTAAAAAGTATTGTGTTTCAAGCCACAGTCAAGCAACTTTAAACATTTAAAAACAAGAAACTCAACATTCAGCATGCAGTTTCATATTCAAGTCAAGTCAAACCGAGTCAAGTAAATTTTATTGCAACAAAGTTTCACGCAACACATCTAACAAAACAAGAAATATAGGCGCGCTTTGAGCCTAGGTAACAGAAAGCGTGTCTTTCAAAGAAGCTTATATCGTAGTGTTCGAGAGCTATTAGGCCTGTATGTCATGCACGATCACGTTCTTATTCAAATAGTGATTTAAGAATGGCTTTAGGCCTACATAATGTCATCATCTATTTACTTATACTTAATAATATTATATTATCTAAAACAATAACGTTTACCTATTCTACTTAGCCTACACTTAATAATATTATCATCTAAAAGAGTAAGCTTTTAGTGTGGCGCTGCTACATGAATTTAAACCCTAAATGAACTGAGATTGCCGCGTGCTTGCTTTAGACACCAGATTATAATAATTGTTTAGCTCTGTATGCTGATACTTCCGGCACATAGCCTAGAGTCTTGTCATGTGTGAAAAGCTTAACTAATAACAACGTTTTCTTTCTGTAATTAAATCTTTGCTGCATCCAGTCGGATGTAATCTGTATGTCGCTAGTAGATTATATTTTAGCTTAGGCCTGAATCTCAGAGCGAAGACTGGTCAGTTTTTCTTGATCATCATTCGCCCGTTCGATACGAAACGAGTCGGAGCCAGTTGAAGAATTTGAAGCGTTTCCCAGCAGTTCTTACTTGTGATGAAAGAATTCAGCGAAGACGTTCCACAACAGTTCAACCACCATCCACCCTGAACCTTGGCACAGCTTCCGCTCAAATAGTTGTCATTGTCGCTATCTATTGTGCTAAATTTCATTCCGTTTGTTTTATAGGCGTAGTTTGGTGCATCGCTGAATGCATCTCCCGCATCTCCTGTGTATCCAGTCACGTTTATGGCATACTTACGAGCTTCGTCACTCAAGCGGAAAGACTCGTACTCAGCTGAATACCACTTTCCTGTATCGCTTGATTGAACTTCTACTCTTAGTTTCCAGTTTCCAGTTGATAGCAGTTGAAAGAGTTTCTCGTTTCCGAACCAGAAGTATTTTCCACCTGGATCTCCAAAACCATTTTTATAGTCGACCCACGATCTGTTGAATATTGAACCGCTGCCTGGAACATTTTTCTGGATGATCAGCCATCCGTGAATGAATATCGACGGAACTGGTTGTGTGATGTTCGGAACGATCACATTGTGACTCACGTAGTTGGCATTGAAGTCTAAGAGAGACACATTGCGTTCAATGTCACTCTAATTAATAAGAAGCTACAATTATAGACGCTATATTGTGGATAGGCTAATCACGGAAACCTCGGAATCTAATATTGTGAAAATGCTTACTGGTAGCATCTATCGTAATAAATCACAGAGACAAGTATGGTGCCATAATGTAATTCATTCAAGAAATCTGGGGTCCAGCCATTTGCGCGCAAGACGTTTGCGCGCAGTCATTTGCGCGCCGACGTTTGCGCGCAACGTCATTTGCGCGTTGGACGTTTGCGCGCCGTCATTTGCGCGCCGTCACAATATGCAAAATAAAGAATCATATAAAAAACTGTATTGTTTTTCTACAAAATTACTACTTTAATTTAGCAGTAAGTTAAGCTAGGTATCAATGTATTCTGCGAAATGAGCGTAAGGTATCAATGTGTTCTACGAAATGAGCGTTAGGTATCAATGTTTTCTGCGAAATAACTACATAATAGTTCAACCGAATGTTGCTCCGAGTTTGTTGATTGTCTTCAATAACAAATTGAAATGTTATCCGCAATTCCTTTGCGATATTTTTACAATGTTATGTTGCCGTAACGTAAACAGGAGTACACATCAAAGTGCAAATAAAATAGGCGTACCCATCATACTGGAGTTCGCTGTTTGATCATACGAAGACGGTGTCACGAAATAGAGTATCCCCCGTATTAATTGTATCCCCCAAATTAAAAAAAGTCGAAAAAATCGCTTCCGCGTGTCTTTTTTGGGGTAAATTAATTTTCATCTGCTTTATGTTGAACAATGACACTAACAAGTATGTTTATTCTTACTATAGGCTATAATTTCTTTTGCCCTGTTTTTAGTGCACTTAAAACTTTTAAAACACTTAAAAACACTCAGAGTCACTAAATAAATTCGAGTTGCCTTTATCTGAGCATTGCTTAGGACACTTAAAACAATTAGAGTCACTCTAAATTTTGATTACAGCATAATTTTTTTTATTATGCTCATTTTTCAAAAAAAGTGGATAAAATGTTTTATCCCCCCGGATAGTATAGACCAGTTAATTCCTTCCGGGGGGATTGATTAATTCATCCCCCCGGATAGCTTTCAGAGGGGATACTCCGTTTCGTGTCAACGGCAGACATAATAGTACAAGTCAATCCACACTGCGCGCGCGCAAACGTCCTGCGCGCAAACGACAGGGCGCCAAGAAATCTAGTTCTATAACGGGTATTTATATGAAAATATTTGCAGACTTTAGGCCTATTTAAAAAATCGCCTGCTGTGATTTGTTCATTGATTTCTTATTGGTATTAAAATAATGACTTAATTCTTTAATTAATTGCTATGAAAGATTGAAACGATGATGCTAAGCAATTTTGAATAATGTTTCGTATAATAATAATCGTCTGTGCGAAATATTGAAACACAATCCATATTATTTCAAGGGGGAACTGAAAAGCGCTCTCCCCGACTTCGATAACACCACTGTTCCAATGCAGGACCTGTCCCAAACATTTTCTCCTATGTCACGGACTTATTATGTTACAGTGAAAGCCAACAGTACAAATGCGATGTGTTCGCAATTTATGGTCGCGTTCACGGTAAGCAATGACAGTGAAGGTGACTATTTGGAGAGGAGACTGTCTTTAGAACTCCGATCAATTTGAGTGAGCGCAGTCCACCATAGATCCGAGATCAAATAATCAGAACCAAATCAAGTGCCCTGTTGTTCAATCGCATCCTTCCCGCATGATCTTAAGCGAAAAAATAATTCAATGCATTTGAAATTCAATATAATCTTCAAGGGCATTTGAAGAAGACTTTGATTCTTTACCCTTTGCAGAGATGTCATGCTCATTGCTGCAAGAGAAACGATTTTTTTCAAACAGAAACACTATTTTACTAACTCGTGGATGAGCAGGTTGTCCATGAGCGTTTCTCTCTAAAGCATCCGATGTCCGATGGGTTGGTGATATTCTTTGTGCAACTGTAGAAGATGGTTCCGTTGTAACTGAACGGGAACGAACAGCATTCGGGCGGAACAATAGTCGTTCCACTAACTTCAAAGTTGACAGTGCAAGAATGAGTTGGTATTTCAAGCATAATTCAACAAATCAGATTATTTTGAAAAACACTGCCTTTCAAACTACGAAATGGGATAGTATTACACTCACAATTCACAATTTCAATACTTAGTTCAGATTCTATACTAAAAGAACACTTACTACTTCGGACACCTGATGAGAGAAAGAGAGGAAGACTGCCTGGAAAAGAGATCATGCTGGGTACAGTGCCAGGAGCAAGAATAGGCCTACATGGAAGACCGAAGATGGGTGGATCGCCAACATCAGAACCTGGAAGGAAATGTCATTCGATCGGGTGTTGACAGAGACAGAGGACCGGGAAAGATGGAGAAAACCTGTCTATGACGCGACTGACCCTCGGAGATTGAAGACAAGACAAGACCAGATGCTTAGTTGTCAGCCCATTGCCCCAACAAATTAAATAGGTCTTTATTATTTCACAATTCACATTACAATTCATGTTAATTTACACACAATAGTTATTACGAAAAACAATTCCCAGATGATTTTTACAGATTTATAGGAAACAATTGGGAGATCCAAGACGGTCCGAAGTAGGCCTAGTATATTAGGAAGAGTTATTCTTGATGACGCTCAGGGCAGACCACTTAAGAGCTATGAATGAATGATATGCTGATATACAGCTAGTCAGCAATCAGAAAGATCATTACGAATAAATCTGCATGACGTCATTCTTAACTAACAGCAACAACAGATGACAATAACACGAGTGAACTCTAAACAGATGCCTAAGAATTACCGGTAGCCTACATTATAATATAAGGAGGGAGGAACACAAAGTGGATCCCGACTTCCTTTCAGCTGGTAGTCAGTATGCACACCTTACAAATGACATTTTGAGGGGAGATAAAGTCCCGTTGAGTGTTTAGACATCAAAATCTTGCAATTTTGATACCGGTACATCTAAAAGAATGCATATTTTGGTATTGCAGCACAAAGCTGTGGAAACAAAATTCAACAGAAGCAGAAAACGATAGCAGAGAGACAGACAGAGAGAGAGAGAGAGAGAGAGAGAGAGAGAGAGAGAGAGAGAGAAGACAGAGAGAGACGCGAGGAGAGGGGAGGGAATCACATAAGGAGTATATTAGACAGACAGACAGATAGATAGAAAGATAGAGCCAAACACAACGAAAGACAAACAGAGAGGAGAGAAACGGGTGAAGAGGCAGAATAAGAGTAAGAAACATGTATAGGGAAGGAGGGGGAGGGAGGGAGGAATGGAGGGAGGGAGGGAGGGAAGGAGGGAGGGAGGGAAAGAGGGAGGGAGGGAGAGAGGGAGGGAGGGAGGGAGGGAGGGAGGAAGGGAAGGAGGGAGGGAGGGAGGGAGAGATAGGAGGGACATCTAAGGACCGTGGTCATAGTTACAGGCAATTCTAAAACAAAGACATTTATACGAACCTCCTTTGCAGAAACTGACAGCGGTGGGTGAATTGTGTTTCTGCAAACAATAAACATGCATTAGTTACATTTGACTGTAATTCTTGAGCGGCTGTTAAGGAAGATGAAACGCAGACAGTACCTTCAATCTCAATCCTCCTGTGCAGCAGAGATAAGATGGCTGAGGAAGCTGATGAACGCCTTTTCAACGCAATTCGCAATAATAAATTCCATGTACTCTACCAACTATTCCCCCCGCCTCGCCCCTCTTGTGGTCATGAGCTCCGTCCTCGGGCTCATGAATTCTCTCTCCCGGAAAAAGATAATTGCAATTTTATTCCTAGAGTTCTTTTCAAAAACACTTGTATAAAGTATAAAGTATAAAAACATTTACTATAGGCTTTATCCGCTGCTCCTTTGTGCTTGTTAACTGTCGCGTTATGTCGATCGGTTATTTTGTCAATAAAACGAATATCTATACTTTTTAAACCTAGCTAGACCCCAAACCCAATATTTAGCCTATTTATGTCACTTATAAACTGAACTTTTTACATAAAACCTTACTAAAATTTGTTATGTGTAACATGCTGCGTTCTGTCCGCATCAAGTGTCGATTAAACGAAAATTGATTGATTGATTGATTGATTGAGTTACATTTGACTGCAATTCTTTGAGCAATTACGCAAGAGATCGTTTCCAATGAATGCGCTAATAAAAATAATAGGCCTAGTATAATTATTATTTATATAATTATTAATTATATAATAATAGTTATTAGTTATATAATTATTAATAGTAATTCACAGGAAAGCGCTGAAACAAGAAACTGGTTTCTCTTGGTTTGCCTGATATTTGGCTCAAGAGACGACCTAGGTCGGCAAGAAATGCCTGTCCCTTGGCGTTGATTGGTCCCATTGTTTCAAAAGCCAGTGGGACAAAGTGGTACGATTGCATCAACTGTGCATATTTTGTGTTCTTCCTGGCTTCAGCCAGTTCAGCAGCGCCAGTGCGCCACCCATCCGATTGGAGGTTGTGGCTAGATAAGAGGCAGCCACAGTGTCTGCCACTGTGACGTCCCAGGTCAAACAACGACCCGAGCGCCAGGGAATCAAAGTAAGACCGTCTGGTCTTTTACCGTCCGACCTTGACAAACCAGGTGGTTCCTTAACTGCCGGGATGCCCACCTGAACTAGACCCCTACAGATAAGGTCATTCAGGACCGCATGTCGGGCCTGACGACCTGGACCAATAATAATAATAATAATAATAATAATAATTATTATTATTATTATTATTATTATTATTATTATTATTATTTTTACCCGAGGTATTTATGATCCCTCGGGAATTATGAATCTATTAGCTGATAGCCATTCTTCAACAAGCCACTGACCTTCTGACAACAAAATAATGACTATGTCACCTTGATATCTCTTGATTTTTCAAAAGCGTTTGACTCTGTGCGCCATTCTACCTTAGCACAAAAACTATCTCAGCTGGAAATTCCTGACCACATCTACAACTGGCTGGTTGAATTTCTGCGTGATAGGATGCACGTCACTCGTTACGCTAAGCTGATATCAACTTTGGCTTCAATAAACGCCTGCGTTGTTCAAGGATCAGGAATCGGTCCTTCATCATACATTGTCGGCGCCTCAGACCTGCATCCGATACATGCACAAAACAAAATGAAGAAATATGCAGATGACACTTATTTACTCATTGGCGCCTCAATGCGAAATACAACTCAAGAGGAACTTGATAATGTTTCCGATTGGGCCGAGCGAAACAATCTTAGACTTAACGCAGGAAAATCCAAGGAAATGATTATCTTCCGTCGCAGTTCCAAAGCAAAAATTGCTCCTCCCGAATTGGAAATCGAGAGAGTAACTTCAATGCTCATACTAGGCGTGACCATCAATGATGATCTTGGAGCAACATCACATGTCAATGCCGTTCTAAGTACCTGCTCTGGGTCGCTCTTCGCGCTTAGAGTCCTACGAGCCCATGGTCTCCCCTCTTCTGCCCTCCACGAGGTAGCCCGTGCAACAACCATCTCTCGTCTTCTGTATGCCTCCCCTGCTTGGTGGGGATACACCACCGCAATTGATCGCCTCAAACTTCAACGCTTCCTACAAAAGGTCAAGCGATTGGGATACCTCCCTTCTCATTACCCTGATCTTGACCGCTTGATTGATGATGCAGACGTTAGACTTTTAAAGTGTGTGATCTGGAATTTAAATCATGTACTCCGAAGTCTATTTCCACCTATTGTTAAAAGGCCTTATGCTCTGCGTTCGCGACCACACAACTTTGAACTGCCTAGAAAAGATGACTTTAATTTCATCTCTCGTGTACTTTTTAAGACTGTTCGCAGTGTAAACTCTATTAACTAGAAATTAATCTATCTTTCGCATGCTGCCAGCCTGAATTCTGCGGACAATCGTTACTTTAGCCTATTTACTTCTTTAAAATACTTTTGTTTTTGTTTCATGTAATAAGTTGCGGTGTGTCAACTTAGTTTTTCTTGAATAAACGAAGTATATATATATTCTATGACGTTAGTGGTCCTCGTCCTCGGTGAGTAGTGCGAACGTGCCTCTGAATGCTATTATTATTATTTTATTTTTTTTGCCCCGAGGTATACAGGATCCCTCAGGGACTTCACTACCGCCTAATATAAAATCACAGTCTGGAACGGCCCTGTTCATATTCCGTGTTCTGATCGGCAAAAGTGCCCCTGAAGGCAACTGCGTTGAAGCGTTGTATCACCAGCGAGATTCGCTGATTATTATTATTATTATTATTATTATTATTATTATTATTATTATTATTATTATTATTATTATTATTATTATTATTATTATTATTATTATTATTATTATTATTATTAATCTGTCATTTTTAACGCGCGTAGACAACAATAGAATCTTGCACAAAGGCGCGTAACAGGAAAGTCTACTTCATTACGGTAGCCTATGTCTACTCATAATACATATTGAACACAAATACGTCCTTGGACTTTTTGAAGTGATAATTATGACGAATAGTCTATTTTGTCCGCAGTTTATTCCATTTAGTGGGCAGACATGAAATATTTGTATTCAATGCTCAGTGGTTAAAGTGGTTTGAGTGATCGAGCAGTGGGACGTCGAAGCAGAGTTCAATTAGAACGCAAGTGTTTCCAGTGTTCCACTCATGACGAGCAGTGGAAACGCAAGCAAGGAATTTAGAGGGAACTGGGAACACCGTTTCCACCCACTTTAAACCCTGCTGAATGCTGATACTGCATTCTATGGGTTAGAGTGGGCCTTGAACCAAGTGCTTGATTCTACCAGTTAGTGTAGATGGGTCCACGGTAATATAAGACAATAATGTTTTCCATAACATGTCGCAACACATTGCAATTTCGATCTGCGATTCTCACTGTGGATAGCGTACACTCAACCAGGCCTGCTGATTTGGGGAAACATGTTACAATTTTGAAACTAAGCCTGGGAAGAAACCATTTAGTTGTACGGTCATTATACGAGTATTTCTGGAGCTAAATGGCTTGACAAAATGGCTATCGGCAAAAATGTAATCGACATTATTTTGTCTGATCCCGCTTAGTTCTGGCAGCAGTCTTATTGCAGCTCACTTCATATACCGGTATAATAGGCCTTACGACAGCGGTTCTCAATCTGTGGATCGCAACCAGTGATTCCGTTAAGGTCTGAATTCTTGGAGTCATGGACGCACCGCATCAAAAAAGTTGGAGTCCACACCAAATGGATAAGAGTCATGGACTCCACACCTATCCATTTTTGGAGTCCCATCGGGCCATAGTAGACCAAACGTAAAAAATTCCGAACCTCTTATATTACAGGCGACAAAGGGCCCAACCATTAGGCCTATTATTACGTAACCCACGCAAAATTCGTATTTTTGACCCTCTCATTCTGTTGCAACTCGTACATTATTACAGGATTGCATCACCAGCATAGGCCTACTACTGTATTAACAGAATACATAGATCCACTTTTCTTTTATAGGCCTAGATAATTAGTATGGCAAAGCGCATGTGCTTATTTCTGGTACCTCATGGGTTTGATTTTGGCTTATTGCTCATTAGCAAAAGGTCTACAGACTTTTTAAATCATGCATTACATCACCAGTCCAGTACACACATAAGTCACATAGTCCACAGCTCTACATATATCTCACTGTCATAGGCCAATTAGTTTCTCATCCCTCGATAACATTACGATAACAGTTTAGTAATTATATTATAATTTAACTTGTGATTTTAATTTGCACTTTTTTTATTACCTATTATTACTTCGATGTTTTATAATGATGTTCTGTGTCCCATTGTGCGTTTGCAAGTGGAGTAATAAAGAAAATACTTACTTACTACTTACTCATCGGTTTGATTTTTGTTCATTGGAACACAACACGATGCAGCATTGCCGTAGAAAGGATATAAAGAAAAAGAATGAAAACCTACAAGTGCATTCCAAAGGTCGTGGCGAAAAAACACTGGCAGTTACAGAGACCCGCGCCACAAAACGTCACTAACACCATTCTATAGTATTAAACAAAAACCTCTATGCAAAGAGGCATAAATGCAGTATGCTGAAACTTTTAATCCATCACTTAGTTTCCGAATCTATTGATTCTAACTAAAACGACATGCTTGAAAATAATTGTACAGTGATCATATTTTATTCGCCCAATGACCTGTAGCATTTCTGGTCGAAGCTTAATGCTTATGAAAAGTAGGCCTACTTGAATGAAGAAGCGTGAACAAAATGAGTCACATTGAACTGTTAGGGTTCTCGGAATTATTCTAAATCTGATAATTGATATCTACGAGATTTTTAGATAGTAGATTTTTTAATAATTTGAATGCTACAGCCAACTGACTGGCACAATTGAGCATGATGGTTTGTTGATGCATTATCTCATTTGTGCTTAGAGTTTAAAATTACTGTTCTTCAACCAAGAGATTGTTCCGTGAGAATTGATGCTACATGTATTAGAGGCGCTTGATAATCAACATGGAACCTAACTTATATATGTACCCCTTTGAGACATAAAAATTGCTACTACCCCAAAATTTACCTGATAATGTAGGCATTCGTTAGCAGATATGACGAAATCAGTTGGAGGGTAATGGAAGAGTTCGCATTTTTCGGGATCTGTGTAGTAGTTCAGCGAAAGACAGGCTTTGGTTGGCACACAGTGTTCCAACAGACAACTCACTCGACGCCGAACACCATAGACGACAACAGATGGCGCGTTCACGGAACAAACCGGTTGACTTTCATTATCTGCAAGTTGTGAGTATTGGCTGTTTGAGATGTCTCCTTCTACCATGAGGACCTTGTTGAGCAACCCAATTATGATACACATTGAAACGGCAAGCATTTTGAAATTAAAGCACGTTCACGAGTATTACCTATCAGCAAAATTGAAACACGGTTCTTTCGCTGTCACTCAAATATCATGCTCTATCTGTTCTTCAGCGGTTTCTCCCCTCAGATGCAGTTTCAATTGTTGGTATTCACGTATCCCGAAGTAACATTAACCGTCTTGTTTTACCTGAGTTAAATGTTTCAATTGTTTATATCGATTTGTAGACTTTGTTTTCTATTCTAACAAAGGTGCCAATCGATTTGGCTCGCTTACAGAAATCGGATAGCCAGCATCATCTCGACAGCATAATCAAACATATTAACAGTTGCGCTTAAAGACTGGTGCTTTATTTGAAATTTCAGGTATAATTGCATGGAAACCAGGGTTGCCAGATTTTAGAATTATTTGATCGCGAGATCTCATCAAAAAATAGCCAAAAGTCGCAAACAGATAAATGAATATCTATTTAAATGTACGCAAAGAAAAAGTAAAACATTAACCTAATGCGGTCAATTTGTGAGAATTTAAATCTTAAATTTATTTAAGTAATCGCCGTGGCGATCGCGAGACAACTCAATGGTACCCAAATAGCGCGAGATCGTGAAGACGTAATTTGCAGTTTCGGGCGCGTTGAAAAGTAGCCCAACCTTTACTTTAGCGACGATCTGTCAACCCTGAAGTAATCTACGAGGATCGGTCGATATAGTTAACAATAAGTGGGAATCAAACACGTGGCCTCCTTTCAAATAGCGATATTTGCGGACACGATTTATAAGAACGCAAGTTATCGATGAGGGTCATTATTCACGGTCCGTGCATAGGGACCTTGAAATGGCGTCGCGCCAAATCAAAAGGGCACGCGGTAACAATGAACTTCACCCGATCTGTTCACCAAAACATCACGGCAGCAATGCCTGGAGGGGCAGCCGAACACGCCGCAAACCGGAAGTGCGCCAAATATTCAACCCTTCCGGCCACCCACGACTTCGTCCCCGTCGCCATCGAATCGATGGGCCCCGTCAACCGGACAGGACGCGAATTCTTGATTGAGTTGGGGTGTCGCATGACCGCCGTTTCTGGAGACCCTCGTGAGACTGTGCACTTGTTCCAACGGTTATCTATATGCACTCAAAGATTCAACGCCATAGCATTCAGGGGCACGTTCACACAACCAACCGGGATCGAGGACGACCATCCATACTAACAATGAATGCACTGTTACTTTTGATTTAGTATGCTATTGTGGGAAAACTATTAACACACTATGCTAGGGTTTTGCTAAGCGTTCAATGTTCATCTTTCAAATAGCGATATTTGCGGACACGATTTATAAGAACGCAAGTTATCGATGAGGGTCATTATTCACGGTCCGTGCATAGGGACCTTGAAATGGCGTCGCGCCAAATCAAAAGGGCACGCGGTAACAATGAACTTCACCCGATCTGTTCACCAAAACATTTTGGTCGATGAGATACATGTATGTGGTCTCTATGGAGTAATGGGTAGGCCTACATTTATATGAACCGCGAACCTTGTCTACACCGAGCAATTTATTAGCATTATGGAGCACTTAGAGACAAATACATGTAGGTTACACATTGCTTTTAGCAGTGACCATGAAGAGGCGCTAACGTCTGCATTGAATTAAACTGGACTGATTGACTTAGATTCCATGGTTTAGCTGATGTCATGGTTACGGAAAGATTGCCAGAAGGTTAATTTGCAAAGTAAGTTCTGAGTAGTGATCATCATCATCATCATCATCATCATCATCATCATCATCGTCGTCATCGTCATCGTCATCGTCATCGTCATCGTCATCGTCATCGTCATCGTCGTCGTCGTCGTCGTCGTCGTCGTCGTCATCATCATCATCATCATCATCAGCATCAGCATCATCAAATAACGGCGATACATTATTGCATGTTTCGCTAATCACAACAGCAATGCTTTATGGATCATTTCGGAAGTTTTTAATGCCCTATAAATATTTTGTGATATGGAGAGAAGGAAGGAGAGGATTAGTCACCACAATTTTGCCTGACTAGTTACATGTAGGTTAATTGGCTACTTGTTATAGCGCAGGCTATAACATCCAAGGGCGCAGGTTTTGAGCTTATGACATCCTAGGGCGCAGGTTTTGAGCTTATGACATCCTAGGGCGCAAACGCATACGCTATTCTAAGACTGACATCGTAACTTTCGCCACAGCAAATAGGAGTTGGTGTGTGCCTACAACTGTACATGCTTGTGGATCGGAAGCAGCGGTCTATGCTACACGTCGTTTTCTAAAACCCGAAGTCTAATTTTAAAGAGCGAGATGGTTGTCAAATCAGTCTACGTAAGGTGAGAGGTATAGCCTACAGGCCTATAAGTGGGAACTCGTGGGACGACTGCTCTCGAAATTCTTTGTTTGCGTTCCAACTGCATATCATGGGGCGAGGAGGTGTAGTGGGTATTTTCGTGGCCTTGCAGCCGGAGGTTTGCAGGTTCGAATCCATCTCAAGCCGACGTGAAGGGAACTTGAGGAAGTCGAAGGACTTGTTCCAGAACATCGGATGTTGGACAGCGCTAGGTTGAAATCTTGAAAACCTTACAAACCACTAGCACTCAGTAGCATTGTGTCCCACTCTCAATTGCTCAGCGCCTCGGCGTGAAACTCCGATTCAGTGTCCGCGCTGTAGTCGGGAGCGCTTCTGAGTATATCTCCTGAAGGAGCGCTATAACAATAGCCTATGCAGTTATGTGGTCAGCGTAAACTGTTAGCCTAATGCGATATCGAGTGATTGCGGGCGTCCCAGAATGGCAAAATCAAAAGCTGACAGCCCCACAGTCAAGCCACTTTAAACATTTTAAAAACAGGAAACTCAACATTCAGCATGCAGCTTGATAGTCAAGTCAAGTCAAACCGAGTCAGGTAATTTTTATTGCAACTAATTTTCACGCAAGACATCTAACACAACAAGAAATATAGGAGCGCTTTGAGCCTAGGTAGTTACCAACTGAGCGCGTTTCTTTCAAAGAAGCTTACCGAAGTGTTTGAGTTTAAGTTAAAGTGTTTTTCATGCACGATCCCGTTCTTGTGCAAATAATGATTTAAGAATGGCTTCAGGCCTACATATTGCATCATCTATTTTACTTATACTTAATAATATTATATTATCTAAAACAACAACGTTTGCCTATTCTACTTAGCCTACACTTAATAATATTATTATTATCTAAAAGAGTAAGTTTTAGTGTGGCGCTGCTACATGAATTTAGGCCCTAAATGAACTGAGATTGCCGCGTGCTTGCTTTAGACACCGGATTATAATAATTGTTTAGTTCTGTATGCTGATACTTCCGGCACATAACCTAGAGCCTTGTCATGTGTGAAAAGCCTAACTAATAACAACGTTTTCTTTCTGTAATAAATCTTTGATGCATCCAGTCGAATAATCTGTCTGTCGCTGGTGGACATATTAATTACATGTAGTTCAGGCCTAAATCTAAGAGCGAAGTCTGATCAGTTTTTCTTGATCATCATTCGCCCGCTCGATACGAAACGAGTAGGAGCCAGTTGAAGAGTTTGAAGAGTTATCCAGGAGTGTCCAATTGGCGTGATTGAATTCAGAGAAGACGCTCCACAACTGTTCAACCACCAACCTCCCTGAACCTTGGCACAGTTGATCATGTCATTTCTGTCATTGTCGACATCTATTGTGGTAAATTTCATTCCGTTTGTCCTCCAGGTGTAGTCTGTGACATTGTTGAATGCATCTCCCGCATCTCCTGTGTATCCAGTCACGTTTATGGCATACTTGCTATCTTCATTACTCAAAGTGAAAGACTCGTACTCGGCCGAATACCATTTCCCTGTATCACGTGACTGAACTTCTACTCTTAGTTTCCAATTTCCAGTTAACAACAGTTGATAGAGCTTCTCATTTCCGAACCAGAAGTATTTTCCAGCCGGATCTCCAAAACCACTTTTATAGTCGATCCACGATTTGTTGAATATTATTGAGCCGCTGTCTTGAACGTTTTTCTGGATGATCAGCCATCCGTGAATGAATATTGATGGAACTGGTTGAGCGATGTTCGGAACGATCACATTGTGACTCACGTAGTTGGCATTGAAGTCTAAGAGAGACAAATTGAGTTCAATGTCACTCTAATTAATAAGAAGCTACAATTATTATAGACGCTATATTGTGGATAGGCTAATCACGGAAACTTCGGAATCTAATATTGCTAAAATGCTTACTCGTAGCATCTATCGTAATAAATCACAGACACAAATTTGATGCCATAATGTAGGCTAATTCATTCAAGAAATCTAGTTCTACAACGGGTATTTATATGAAACATTTGCAGACTTAATTAATTAGGCCAATTTAAAAAATCGCCTGCTGTGATTTCTTCATTAACTTCTTGTTGATATTAAATGACTTCTTTAATTAATAACTATGAAAGAGTGAAACGATGATGCTAAGTAATTGTGAATAATGTTTCGACTCAATAATCGTCTGTGTGAAAGATTAAAACACAATTCATATTATTACAAGAGGAACTGAAAACCGCTCTCCACGACTTCGATAACACGACTGTTCCAATGCAGGACCTGTCCCAAACATTCTCTCCTCTGCCACGGACTTATTATGTTACAGTGAAAGCCAACATTACAAATGCGATGTGTTCGCAATTTATGGTCACGTTCACGGTAAGCAATGACAGTGAATGTGACTACTTGGAGAGGGGACTGTCTTTAGAATTCCGATCAATTTGAGCCAGCACAGTCCACCATCGATCCGAGATCAAATAATCAGAACAAAATCAAGTGCCCTGTTGTTCAATCGCATCCTTCCCGCATGATCTTAGCGAAAAAATAATTCAAAGCATTTGCAATTCAATATCATCTTCAAGAGCATTTGAAGAAGACTTTGATGCTTTTCCCTTTCCATGGATGTCATGCTCAATGCTGCAAGAGAAACAATATTTGCAAAGAGAAACACTATTTTACTAACTCATAGATGAGCAGGTTGCCCAGGAGCGTTTCTCTCTAAAGCATCCGATGTCCGATGGGTTGGTGATATTCTCGGTGCAACTGTAGAAGATGGCTCCCTTGTAACTGAACGGGAACGAGCAGCATTCGGGCGGAACAATAGTCGTTCCACTAACTTCAAAGTTAGCAGCGCAAGAATGAGTTGATTTTTCAAGCATAGTTCAGAAAATCAGATTATTTTGAAAAAATTAATACACTTCCTGTCAAACTACGAAATGTGATGGTGTTACACTTACAATTCACAATTGCAATGCTTAGTTCAGATTCTATACTAAAAGAACACTTACTACTTCGGACACCTGATGAGAGAGAGAGAGAGAGAGGAAGACTGCCTGGAAAAGAGATCATGCTGGGTACAGTGCCAGGAGCAAGAATACATGGAAGACCGAGGATGGGATGAATCGCCAACATCAGAACCTGGATGGAAATGTCATTCGATCGGGTGATGCGAGACACAGAGGACAAGAAAAGATGGAGAAAACTTACTTATGACGCGACTGACCGAGGATGCTTGAGACAAGACAATTGCTCTGTTGTCAGCTGATTAACTCAAATCAAATTAAATAGGTATTTATTACTTCACATTACAATTCATGTTTATTCACACACAATAATTATTACGAAAAACAATCCCTAGATGATTGTGTACAGATTAATGGAGGCTAGACAATTGGGAGATCCAATGCGATCCATGAATCGGATATTAGGAAGAGTTATTCTTGACGACACCCAGGACAGACCACGTAAAAGCTATTTAAACGAACTATATGTTGCTATACAACTAGTCAGCAATCAGAAAGATCATTACTGACATGTTGCATGTTTTTCTTAACTAAAAGAGACAACAGAGGGCAATAATGTGAAAGAAAGGTTGGAGAACTCTAGGCAGATGCCTAGGAAGTACAAGATATAAGGAGAGAGGAATACACAGTGGATCCTGACTTTATTTAAGTTGATAGTCAGCATGTAGCCTACATCTTTAAAATGACCTTTTGAGGGATGGATAAAGTCAGCACTTACGTTGTGTGTCTAGACATCACTATCTTGCAATTCTCATACTTCTAAAAGATTGCATATTTCCAATGGTATTGCAGCACAAAGCAGTGGAAACAATATTCAACAGAAGCGAAAAACGATAGCAGAGAGAGAGAGAGAGAGAGAGAGAGAGAGACAGAGAGAGAGAGAAAGAGAGAGAGAGAGAGAGTGCATGAGAGAGAGATATGGAGAGAGGAGACGCGAGGAGAGTGGAGGGAATCACATATGATTATATTAGACATCAGACAGACAGATAGCCAGATATTGACAGATAGAAGGAAAGAGAGACATACTGAGAGATGATAGAGCCAGACACAACGAAAGACAAACATACAGAGAGGAGAGAAAAGGGCGAAGAGGCAGAGTATACTAGTAAGAGTAAGAAACATGCATAGAGAGGGAGGGAGGGACATCTAAGCACCGTGGTCATAGTAACAGGCAATCCTTTCATTATTTCAATGTAATTTTGTCTATCTTAATGTACCAGGTTGCGGTTTGCCAACCTGTTTTTGCTTATTACACGAATATACATACAATTATATCCTAAAACAAAGACATTTACACGAACCTCCTTTGCAGAAACTGACCGCGGTGGGTGAATTGTGTTTCTGTAAATAACAACCATTAGTTAAATTTGACTGTAATTTTGCGAGCAATTACGCGAGAGATCGTTTTCAATGAGTGCATTGTGGATAGCTCTGAGCTACCTATTGAAATCAACGCATTGATAATAGCGCACCTCTGAGTGCACATGCAATTATTCGGATGCATTACAAGCGGAAACGGCGTTGATCGAATAACATATATCCACCCGATTGACGTCGACTTAGTTGAACTCCATTCATTTTGCTTGGTTCTTTCTATAGGCCCCTACATTAAGCTTACCATTTCAAATCATTCGTTTGTTCTGCCGCTATTTACGATGTTCGGTCAACATACAAACAGAGGTGAAACATTTGCTGTAGTAATTGCTGATGCTTTCAGCCTCTGCAATTATCATCAATATCATTGGGCTCAATGCCCGTAAGAGTCCGACGCCACTCTCTGTCGGAGTCTGTCTCGCGTCATGCTGTCCAGCATCAACATGTCCGGTCAGCAGGTCTGCTCCATACCCTTAGCATCTTGGAGCAGCTAGACCACCTTGTCTGAATGAAGAGAATATTGGGAGAGAGGCATGAAGGACAACCTGGGTCAATGCCCGTATGTGTCCCACGCTCTCCCCCGACTCTCTCCACCGGTCTGTCCTGACCGGCCTGTGCATGTCTGCTCCACATCATAACACCTTGAAGCATCTGGGTCGCTCTGTCACTTGTGTCGTGGTTTTTGCGGATTTCAATCGTCTTGGTCTTTTACTGCCAGCGTATCGCCACCCATCTGGCAAACCTTCCTTTGTCCGGGCTTAGGACCGGCACAGGGAAGTTGTTGGTTCCCTGTGGCGGAGGATGGATGCAGTTTAACGTCGTGCCCAGGACCAATTATACTGTTGCTAAAACTCTCTAACAATAATTAAGCGCATTGTCTCGACTCACATGTGTCAGACCGTGACCCGATTTACAAAGCGGGTCATTTAAAAAGAACTGTGCATGCAGTGCGACAAAATTCTGGTCAAGTGAATAGCCTACATAATTTTACACATTCGTTTAATGGGAAACACACGTGGCACTCCGCATAATGGGTACACAAAGAAATGGCAATGACAATGACATCCTTAATACTGGAATTCATTCAGTTAAGTATAAAATGAGGGTGCTGATTTTTCTTCACGTTGACCGTATAATATTCGTGGGATAAAAATTGCGTTCATCGTTTGCTGGCAGCGAATAGCTTAATTGGTGGTCGTTGTCGAAAGTTATAGCAGCGCCGAGCCAGTGGGGCAAACATATGCATTCTGTGCAGAACATAAGTGTCGTATCGCTTAATATGTTATCCTTATGGTTCTTAAGAAGAGGAAGAAATGAGACAGAAAGACCAATTCCGTTGACGAATTGTTGACGAAGGATATCACTTCGAGCTCATTCCAGGTTGCAGGGCCAGCCATGGAGAAACGCTCCCTGACTGCAGTTCGTGAGCGGGGAACAATAAGTTCGCTTGTGCAGCTGAACGGAGAGAGCAGCGGCGCTGGACGTGCGTGGTGGAGCAGCAGAGCTCTTGCAAGAATAAAGGGGGCTAAACCCTCAAAATGGCTCCGGACCAAGACATAAATTCTGTAAGCAATGCGTTGTGGGTAAGGGAGCCAGTGGAACACAGTGGAGCCAGTTGTTGAAACTGGACCACCAACATGGTGAATAGGATGGTTAACTGATAAACTTGAAACAGTGGGGTACCATAGAGGCTCTGAGTTGATCCAGAAAGGAGTCCAGATTGCGAGCGCTGAATATAATAATGGACGACAAAGAAATTCTTCAAATCTGCCTATAGCAGCGTTCTGTCTAGATGTCTCGATGGCTTCCTATAGTATACATGTACCTGTCTTCTGCAGGATCATCTAAGCTGAACTAAACACTGAAAAAACTTAAACAATATTGCAGTTATGTCTTCTTTCAAGACATTTGAGCCTCATGCATTGCCCAACATTAGTACCAGTATATTGCAATTGGCAATATAGGCCTACCATGCAGTTTACACTGCATGCAAATATTATGGACACAATGGTAGATTCCTGCTATTTGTATTATTACTTGCAGTTTGCTCACGAGTCGTCAGTTTGTTGAAGCATGATTTCGTTTGAGATTCAGCTGAAATTTCTTCAATTCAAAATGAGCATTTACCCTAACTTGCCTCTTATTTATAAGAAAAAAATACTTCTACCCAATAATTACATATACCTGGTAATTTTCGCATCCTTCATCAGTGCTGAAGAAATCAGTTGGAGGGTAGTAGAAGAGTTCGCACTTCCCGGTGTCTGTGTAGTAGTTCGCCGAAAGACAGGCTTTGGTTGGCACACAGTGTTCCATCAGACAACTCACTCGACGCCGAACACCATAGACGACAGCAGATGGCGCGTTCACGGAACATAACGGTTGACTTTCATTATCTGCAAGTAGGGAGTATTGACTGGTTGAAAGGTCTCCTTCCACCACGAGGATTTTGAAGAACCCAAGTATGATGCACATCGGAACGGCAAGCATATTGAAATGAAAACGAGCTTACAACTGAAGCCTATTTGAATATGAAACAAAGTTCTTTCATGCAACGTTTTCAAATCTATACCTGTCCTTCCGCTCTTGCTATCCGCATGTGCTGCGGTATACCGTAACCTAAGACGTTAGCAATTTGTTTCTTCTTAATTAAATGCTCAAGTGTTTATATTGATTTGCAGCCGCTGTACTTTTTAAACGCCGATCGAATAAATTAGATTCGTTTTTGCCGAAGTGGATCAGTCCGCGGAATTCAACGAATTTAATAGTTAGACCTACGTTTAAAAGTGAAGCTTTAGCTTTAATCTCAGCTGTAGCTTGGAGGAATCTGCCAGGATCGGTCTACACAGCAAGGAGTAAGCGGAATTTGAATGCATGGCTTCCTTTTAAACAGCGTTATTCGCTTACGCGATGCAGGACAACAGACAATAGGCCTAATTAATATATGACGTCCGTGATTCGCGGTCCGCGCACCGCAGTCCTGAATGCCGTGGCGCACATTGAAAGGGTAAGCGGCTATTAAGAAGCTTATCGAATCAAATCACGTAACAATGAACCGTGTGTTCATGAGGATAACTTTTCAATAGCGACTTTTGGATTGTGTCAAATTTCTTGGTCCTAAAGCACTTAGGCTAATTAGTAATTATAAAAACTAACCTATAACCTATGCCTACAGCCTACACAAATGAAACTGAGAAATTTACATTTAGCAATCTTCACGAAATGTTCTTAAACCCTTGCTTTGCATTTATCGATTCGTTGTCAAAACAAACGATCCGCGTGTTCCTGGCCCATAGTTGTAAAAAAAACTTTTTCCCGTGTTTTATTCTCTCCCAAAAAACGTGGTTTGCTCGTTTTTTATTTTTCCCATCGTTTTTTATCGTTTTTTATTTTTTCTTTAACTTTATTTATTCATTTACTTTCTGTTATTATTTTCCTCAATTTCAATTTTTTCTGATATTTCTTGTGTTTTCCGCCAACTCTCAAGGATTCAGCTAACTAAAGTCATTATTTCATCGTTTAACATCATCCTTTAAGAGATAGCCTGCGTGTAGTAGGTTCCTAATCAATATTTTCAAGGCTAAAATGCGGTTTTAGATGTAGCAAAGTCAAAATTACATGGCCAATGCATATACACAGATAGGCCTACGCTGGAATACCTCAAAGTCCAGCATCCTAGGTCTAAATGGATCAACATATCACACTCCTACCGTCATTCGAATCAATTCTATGCACATGTTACACTATTACAGGCTATTGAAAACCAATTCCTGCGTTCACTCATTTCGTGTGCGTCAGAAACTGTAGACCAACAGCTGGAATCAAACGTGTCTGCTGCTAATATCAACAGAAACTGTCATATAAAGAGACAAATCACCAGCAACTGAAGACGAGCTCGATTGACGCTGGCTAAACCCATCGATTTTTCAACCTGAAGCATTGTCCCACAAGACGTTGCAAACTGACATGGAAGCAATTCGGAATCGACTTCTAAGATTAGCAAGATTTCTATCAAACAATTAAGTCTTCGGACGATCAAAAAGGGCACAATTGCATAATAATCCAATCGATCACT
The DNA here is from genome assembly GCA_949752735.1 of Lumbricus terrestris. Classification (NCBI taxonomy): domain Eukaryota; kingdom Metazoa; phylum Annelida; class Clitellata; order Crassiclitellata; family Lumbricidae; genus Lumbricus; species Lumbricus terrestris. The sequence continues at coordinate 47,670,961 of OX457041.1, forward strand.
GTCAACGTTAGTCAATTTGGATTTATTAATTGAGATATTATAGTTGTGTATCTGACTGAAATGGATTGAAGAGACTGACTTGATGCCGCTAAAATCGTTTTGTAAATCTGTACAGACTTATCACGTGAATAAATGATATTTGGGGGAAATTTCAGGAGCACGCTTATTTATATAGACCTATAGCTCAATATAATATTATTGTCTTCTTCAATAAAGGTCCAACCATGTAAACGTTTAGGCAACCTTATCAATAGCACTTTCTAGCTGTCATTTAAAGCGTTTTCAAATGGACCTACCAAATTATCTACATACCTACTTACCAACCTACCTACACACATATGTAACCAGCCAGCCTGAAGGCCTACTTAAATATCTCCTTATCTACATAATCTATGTATACATAGTACATACCTAACATCCAAATGCACTGTACCTACCAAAATACTGACAAAAAAATTATGATGTGCACATTGACCTTTTTTTATAAATACATTACATGCACACATGCACACATGATTGTATAAACATATCCAAATCCAAATCGTTACACGCCCTTTCAATCAGACCTGAATGCTTCGGCTATTCGTATAGATCGAGTGTTCACTTTGTCAATATTTCTACATAGGTCTTTAATGCTTGAAGTTTTGCACCATGGGTATACCCTCGCAGAACGCAATCACTAAAATGTTCTTTTTCTGGTATCCAAGGCACAGCAGTCAAATGTAGGCCTAAATACCTCAAACTAGTCTTATGTGTAAAACCCGCTACCTGCATCTTCATCTCGCTCAATGGGTTGTGCTGATCGTCTTGATCTTTTTGTTCCCAACACAAGGACTTCTCTTGAATAACAACAGCGAGCCTTTGCTGAGATTGTCCCCCCCCCCATTTAGAATGACCTTCCTCGCGCCCTATAGGACAAAAATAATGACTGGATTCTCCTCGTCTGTCTCTCACCTTTAAAATGCATCTCCTTTGCCCCAGATTGTTCGGCTGAGAGCAGCTCTGAATGGCCAATTTAAGTCAGGCGCTAAATAAATTTGTAGATACAATAAAAATGCAATACAATGCTTCTGTGACGTAACTGCATTGTTACGCCATTTGTATCAATTGCGAAATCGTTTTAGTGGTCACAATAAATGTCGAGTAATAGTGTGGCTTGTGGGATATACCTCCAGCATGCGTCCATATTGCCTACAGTGGCTGTAAGTAGGAGACATTAACTAGCATTAACTAACAGTGCAACAGTTTCAACAAAATAGACGCACCAATAGCCAGCTGCGTAGAGGTTTTCGTAGTATCTCAATTTGCTTAAATAAACGGTAGACATTCATTCTGCAAATCCATGAAGGATTTCAAATCAAGCATTTCAATTTTCTATTTTGTCTACACCAACACCATGTATAGAATGCAAGTCTTACTTTACGTTAAGATATTGGGCCATTTATGCGCGAATCATCGTTGAGCGAATAGCTCGGATTCATAGCGGCAAGTGTATGAGGAAGACTGACAAATGTTCCTCCTTTTCTGGTGAATTGAAACCAGATAAACACCGAAACGGTACCTGGTCGGGGATGGGTCGTATTCATGGACGCACCATTTGATGGACTCGTGTGGCATCACTTCGTGGGCCCGTGTGGGACGCATTTGTGAGCGTTCGTGAACACAAAGGATGTCGTCTTCCCAGCAACTTAGATTGCTCTGTTTCTCAATGATTTTATGGACTGTTTTGAAGACGCCAAATCTTCAAAAAGCGTCCGATAAACGTTCAGAAACGATAGCATACACTAGCTCGGACTTTCACAGATATAAAGTACTGATGTCCCCCCTCAAGATTTCAAGCTGTTCCTGTAACCACCCAAACCATTTCTGTCGTCTGGATCCGCTATCGGATCAACTTGTTTCTTAAAGCACTTATTATAATTCTGTCTTAAAGTTAATTGAGCGAGCTATATTTAACGACAGTGATACATGGGAGTTTTATGGTCTGACCGGATGCCCTTTCATATGCCAACTCAGCAGCATTACAGTAAATAAAAAGGGAATAGAGTGACAAATGGAATAAAGTAAGAAAAACAATTGCAACTACAAGCAATTGTTTTTTTAGATATTCAGGTGGATAAATAACCTTAAAAAAACTTTTTCCTAGGCCAATGGAAGGTTTAGCCCCTGAAACCACTTTTCAACTTTTGTCTGCGCCACTGGGCCTATCGCTCCTCGAGGTATTCTAATCACTTGCGACTCAAAAAATTGTTTGAAAGTTTCAGATTCACATGGCACCCTTCAACATCACTACTCTGAAGCGCTCCAGACCCGATCCCCGGCTAAAGAGAGCAGTCTTAAGAGTAGAGTAGAATGTGGTCTCAAGGGCTCTATGCATTAGACATACATGTAGCCTACTATAGGTCAACAGGGAGCCCATTCCAGATTGCATGGCCAGCGACAGAAAAGACACGCCGCTGCATAATAGAAATGCGCGACAAGCTGACAAGAGGCTCAGCTTGCTTAGAAGAGCGGAAAGTGCCACCTGCGTCCCTATTTCTGCATTGGCTACACCGCAGTCTGCCGACGATCTCTCTGAATTAAAGCCTATAGTTTAAATGTGATCTAATACTCCTCTAGGCGATTACATCAATCTTCATAACTTATTCTTAACACTATTCACGTCCGACTGACCCTCTTTGGTCGTTCGGAAAACTAGAACTGTGCCGGGATGGCAAGTTTTTCGGTAGCTTTGGCCAACAAATAATTTTGATATTTGTTTGTAATATCTGTTAGTTGTGCTAAGTCTCTTATAATATAATTTCGTCCTCCACTAAAACCTGGCTAGTAGTTGACCTTTCTCTTTCCAGTTGCCTTTACTCCATAGACTGTTTGTCTAGGTAGGCCCTATAGATTTTATCCCTCTGGTTCGTTACCAGACTAGGACATGGACTTGCAGAACCATCGGACTATATATACATATAGATATCCAATTTTATCCATCTGGTTCGTTATATACCAGACTACTAGTCTACTATACATGGACCTGCAGAACCATCGGACTATATATACATCGTGCATTAGACACTGGCATTGTTAAAGCTACTAATTAGTAACAAGAAGATAGTGATACATGTAGATCAGTACCAGCACATCTCTGTAGCTCATTTAGTAGACCGCTACTGCTCTGTTTGAGAATGTAAAAGTTCTGTGAACAAGGATGAACATTTAATGTTTGTAGGGTATACGGTGCACCATAGCAGAAAACGAAGAAAAAGAATCTCGAACCATATAAAAAAAATGCATTTAATGATTTAATCACTGCAGGCTTACGAAAAATAAAGCATGCTTTTGATGGCATAAAATTATAAATTCTTCGTCTTCAATTCACTATGTTCAATCAATTCAATATTTTAAACAATTCAATGAAATCTGTGCTTAAAAAGTTCGTTTTATTAAAATACGCATGCCTTCTATTGGAGCCGTCCTATCTACAGGGCAGAATATTCCTACCCTTTATTCGTCAGAATGGACGTGCTTTAAGTGTATGCTCAATTGCTCATGTCACTGGCAGATTTCGAGGTGCATCAACGCTGCAGGGATCCAAATGGCCCGGACGGTTTATAATGTCTTGATGGCCAAAACTTCATCTTAGAAATTGAATGGATGAATTACTGTGTCGGAGAAAGAAGACACATCTGCACCACTGGTTCACCTGTTCAAACTTCAAACACGAGTTGCATTTTGAAAGATGTACCTCGGCTGTTGTCCTCGTTGTTGTCTGTTGCATGAAATAAACCAACGCAGAACTTGCTTTTGCGTAGAATAGCCTGTGCTAAAAATTACGATCATCCACGTTTCGTAGACAGCGTAATTTCGTGTTGAGTAAACTACGTGGTTAAATAAGTTGAAAGACATGTGCAGGTGTTCATTCTCTATAATTATAGGTCCATTTCGCATTGTCTCTGAAGTATTCGAGGGTATTTTATAGGGAACGTATAGGCTACTCGGTGATCCAGGCATGAGCAGCGTCTTGTAAGAGGATAATTATACTGAGACATCGTTAAACGTCGTAGGGCGCGGATATCATCTGCAAATAAAAGCACACAATTTTTGTTATGCGTCTAATCTGATGACCAAGAACATCGCGTTCTATAGCAAGACACAAACAGCAGTCGATAGCGCACAACTATAATAATTGCGATCAAGAAAATTAATTCACGCATTTCTTGGATCTAACTGAAATTAACACTGGATCCTGAAGATGTATAATGGTCTGGGTGTTGGAAAAATTTTGGAGGTCAAATCATTGCAATCCGCTCTGTAGGCTCTATGTCAAGATAATTAATTAATAATAAAAGCTACTAAAACAGTGATCGCAGTGCCGAGATTTCTACAGCGTCTAATCGAGAAGAGGTCACGGGAACAAGAAAATGACTCTCAGTTTCAGGATCATTGCGTCTGATGCAGACCAGTCTAATGACAAAGTATGATCATAGCCGTAAATATTTAGGATACGCGCACGTGCAATTTCTAAAACCCTATATTCTTGTACAAGTAATTATTCTGGAGCGCTACACTGCCCTATGAAACGAATGTACAGTGGTTACCGTTTAATAGCCGTTGCCGTATCCTCCATGCCCATATCCACCATATCCACCGTACCCATAGCCTCCGTATCCGCTTCCATATCCACTTCCGTAGACTCCGTATCCGCCTCCATATCCACTTCCGTAACCACCGTGTCCATAGCCACCATCATATCCGTTGTCGTTACCATAGCCATCGTAACCACTTGACATGACTCCGACAGCAGCCACAACCAATAGGAAGACAGCGATGAATGACTTCATGATGACGTCAGCGGACAGAGAATGAAGAGACGAATGTGAGACTTTGTTTCGTTGGATCTTCAGATCTTCGACGACTGATGCAGACTGCTTTCAACTCTTCGCTATTTATACGCAGCTTTTGAAACGCGTCTACGTGACCGAAACACTTGCGGCATTGCCTGCATGGCATCGCATGCATTTTCACGCCTTTAGTTGGCAAACTCTTTATCAAGAGAAGGCAGATACGTGATGTTGGCCTATGCGAGTAATGTATGCAATCAGTCAATGCAAATTATAATGCTTCAGTTACTTTGTGCAATTGCCAACTGTCACACAGACGCAGAATGCTTTAACATTCAGTGCACGTGTGACATTGGGACCGGGCGACCGGCATATCATGTACCTGACACATTTCCCCCATTGTTACATGCACGCTCTTCGTGATTTATAGCGATTGTGTCAGTCAAACACGTGCGAAGGCATGACGGCTGACCTACAGTATGCCTTCGACATAACTGCAGAGTTGCAGTCATGGAGAGTCCGTAGGTGTACAAGCTGCGTATAAATAGCGAAGAGTTGAAAGCAGTCTGCATCAGTCGTCGAAGATCTGAAGATCCAACGAAACAAAGTCTCACATTCGTCTCTTCATTCTCTGTCCACTGACGTCATCATGAAGTCATTCATCGCTGTCTTCCTATTGGTTGTGGCTGCCGTTGGAGTCATGTCCAGTGGTTACGGTGGCTATGGTAACGACAACGGATATGGTGGCTATGGACACGGTGGTTACGGAAGTGGATACGGTAGCGGATACGGAGGTTACGGAAGTGGATACGGAAGCGGATACGGAGGTTACGGAAGTGGATACGGAAGCGGATATGGTGGATACGGACATGGAGGATACGGCTACTAAAATAATGGTAACTGCACTACATTCGTTGTTTATTACCACAGATGTCTTGTGGCACCAGTAAGCGATTTAATCAATGCATAGTCGTGCAAGGTAGGCCTATGCGATTTTTAGACTCTGATCACACTGTAGTATGAACGTCAGACAGAGGACTGCAAATAACAACCTGTTTCCATGATTGAGTCTTTTGGTGCCCCATTGCATAGTGTTTACCATTACAAACATCTATTCGATTAGCAATACGTTTTATAGCGCATTTTTTGCAGTTCGCTCCCAGTCAAATCTTGTATCGACTGGATTATTTCGCCGGATACCGCTTTGATTGCAGATCTATGTGAATTCGTGAAAATAATTGTGTGAAGTCATGAAAATTATTGTGTGAAGTCATGAAAATAATTGTGTGAAGTCGTGCAACTAATTATTTGTGAAGTCATTATTTTAACTACCAGTTATTAATGTGAAGATGTGAAAATAATTATGTATAGACATAACCAAAATATGTCTTGTTTCTGTTCATAATTATGCAAATGCAAGTTTTAAGCTCTCCACTCTAGGAGAGACTCGTCAGAAAAGCCTTATGAAATCATTCCAATTTTCTTTATAATTTTTGCAGATGCTGTTCGCGTTCCCGGAAGAAATCACAAGCAGAAAGTGTGACAAATATCTCAGTATTTATCCCTAATTAAACGTTTTACCCCTTCGTCTGGATCAATTGTATGGCCATTGCATACACAGATAGGCCTACGCTGGGATACCTCAGAGGCCAGTATTCTAGGTCTAAATGGATCGACATATCACGCTCCTGCCGTCATTCGAATCAATCCTCTACACATGTTACACTATTATAGGCTATTGAAAACCAATTCCTGCATTCACTCATTTCGTGTGCGTCCGAAACTGCAGACCAACAGCTGGAGTCAAACGTGTCTGCTGCTAATATCAACAGTAACTGTCATTTAAAGAGACAAATCACCAGCATCTGAAGACGAGCTCGATTGACGCTGGCTAAACTCATCGATTTTTCAACCTGAAGCATTGTCCCACAAGACGTTGCAAACTGACATTGATACGTAAACATGGAGGCACTTCGGAATCGACTTCTAAGATTAGCAAGATTTCTATCAAACAATTAAGTCTTCGGACGATCAAAAAGGGCGCAATTGCATAATGATTCAATTGTCAAATAGTCAATTGGGATTTATTAATTGAGATATTATACTTGTGTATCTGATTGAAATGGATTGAAGAGACTGACTTGATGCCGCTAAAATCGTATTGTAAATCTGTACAGACTTATCACGTGAATAAATGATATTCGACGCAAATTTCAGGGGCACGCTTATTTATATAGGCCTAGCTCAAAATAATTATATTGACGTCTTCTTCAATAAATAAAGGTCCAACCATGTAAACGTTTTGGCAGCCTTATCGATAGCACTTTCTAGTCGTCATTTAAAGCGTTTTCAAATGGGTTCTCAAATTATATACATACCTACTTTCCAACATATAGGCCTACATACACACATAATTATGTAACCAGCCTACCTGAAAGCATACTTAAATATCTCCTTATCTACATAATCTACCTACATAGTACATACCTAACAGCCAAATGCACTGTACCTACCTAAATACTGACGAAATATTATGTGCACATTGACTTTTTTATAAATACATTGCATGCATACATGCACACACATATATACATATCCAAATCCAAATCGTTACGCGCCCTTTCAATCAGTCCTAAATGCTTCGGCTATTCGTATAGATCGAGTGTTCACTTTGCCAATATTTCTACATAGGTCTATAATGCTTGAAGTCTTGCACTGGCTGCCTATCGCAGAACGCAATCACTAAAATGTTCTTTTTCTGGTTTCCAAGGCACAGCAGTAAAATGTCCCTAAATACCTCAAACTAGGCTTATGTGCAAAAGCTGCTATATATGCTACAACTTCATCTCGCTCAATACGTTCTGCTGATCGTCTTGATCTTTTTGTTCCCAGGACAATGACTTCTCATGAATAGTATAGCGGGCGTTTGCTGTGGCTGGCCCTTCATTTGGAATAACCTTCCTCCTGCCCTAAGGACAAAAATAATGACTGGATTCTCCTCGTCTGTCTCTCACCCTTCAAAAGCATCTCCTTTGCCCCAGATTGTCCGGCTTAGAGCATCTCTGAATGGCCATTTGATGAAAGGCGCAATATAACTGTATAGATACAATAAAAATGCAATACAATGCATCTATGACGTAACTGCATTGTTACACCATTTGTATCAATTGCGAAATCGTTTTAGTGGTCACAATAAAAGTAGCGTAATAAAGTGGCTTGTGGGATATAGCCTACCTCCAGCATGCGTCCAAATTGCCTACGGTGGCTGTAAGTAGGATACATTAACTAACAGCGCAACAGTTTCAACAAAGTAAACGCACCAATAGCCAGCTGCGGAGAGGTTTAAGCAGTATCTAAATGTGCTTAAATAAGCGGTAGACATTCATTCTGCAAATCCATACAGGGTTTCATATCAAGCATTTCGATTTTCTATTTTGTCTACACCTACACCATGTATTGAATACAAGTCTTACTCTACGTTAAGATATTGGGCCATTTATGCGCGAATAAGCGCGGCAAGTGTATGGGGAAGACTGACAAATGTTCCTCCTTATCTGGTCACTCGAAGCCAGATAAACACAAACACGAAACCGAAACGGTACCTGGTCGGGGATGGGTCGTTTTCACAGACGCACTATTTGTTGAGCCCGTGTCGCACCATTTGTGAGCCCTTCTGGCACCATTTGTGAGCCCTTGTGGAACGCATTTGTGAGCCCGTATGGCACCATTTGTGAGCGCGCGTCGTTCCATTTGTGAGCGCATGAAAACACAGGATGTCGTCTTCCCAGCAATTTAGATTGTTCTGTTTCTCAATGATTTATGGACTGTTTTGAAGACACCAAATCTTCAAAGGTCGTCCGATGAACGTTCAGAAACGCTAGCTTACATTCGCTCGGACTTTCACAGATATAAAGTACTGATGTCCCCCCTCCAGATTTCAAGCTGTTCCTGTAACCACCCAAACCATTTCTGTCTTCTTGATCTGTTAATGGATCAATTTGTTTCTTCATGCTCTTTTTCTGTCTTCAAGTTGATTGAACGTGTTTTCGAAGTTAAATGACATTGATGCAACAAGTCCTAAATAGAAAAGAAAAATAAATAAGGTCGTGGTATGAAATTTCATACCGCTACCCTGAGGATCATTTTACGACTTGCTATTATTATGATCATTATTAATCATTTACAACATTAGTATTTTAGATCATCTTTATAATAAAAATAAAAATAATAATAGTTACTATTATTATTATTATTATTGTTAGTAGTAGTAATAGTAGTAGTGGTAGTAGTGGTAGTAGTAGGCTAATTGTAGTAGTAGGTCTATCACTCCTTAAGGTATTTTAATCACTTGGTAGTCAATGAAATTTGAAGACATGCAGTTAGTAGCATCCAGAACGGCTGTGCTTCATCTGGCGCATAACACGTATGCAACGGCGTTCAATATCATCCTCATCATCATCATCATCATCATCATCATCATCATCATCATCATCATCATCATCATCATCATCATCATCATCATCATCATCATCATCATCATCATCATCATCATCATCATCATAATCATCATCATCATCATCGTCATCATCATCATCATCATCATCATCATCATCATCATCATCATCATCATCATCATCATCATCATCATCATCATCATTAAATCCTTCGGACTTTACGACACTAAATAACCGCGCTGTGTGTAAATTCAAGCATCTGTAATGTGCATTCTACAGTCTACATGTGTAATTGTATATATTATAATTATAATTATGATCGATGAACGGTGCTTCAGATAATCTCCTATTCTTCTTATCTACATGTACATAATATACCTACATAGTACATACCTAACATCCGAATGCACTGTACCTACCTAAATACTGACGAAATATTACGTGCACATTGACTTGTTTTTATAAATAGCCTACATTACATTAATTTGTAACAAGAAGATAGTGATACATGTACATGTAGATCAGTACCAGAACATTTCTGTAGCTCCTTTAGAAGACCGCTACTGCTCTGTTTAAGAATTTCAAAGTTCTGTGGACAAGGTCGAACATTTAATGTTTATAGAATATAAGATGCGCCGTATATAAGAAAATGATGAATAAGAATCTTGAACCACAGAAAAATTGCATTTAATGATTTGATCACTGTATACGCTTACAAAAGATAAATCATGCTTTTGATGGCATAAAATTATAAATTCGTCGTCTTCAATTTATTGTGTTCAATCAATTCAATATTTTTAAACCAATCAATGAAATTTGATAAAAAATAAGGATTTATTAAAACACGCATGCCTTCTATTGGAGCCGTCCTATCAACAGGGCATAATTTTTGCTACTCTTTTAGCGTCAGAATGGACGTGCTTTAAGTGTATGCTCAATTGCACGTGTAACTGCTATAGATTTCGAGGTGCATCAACGGTGGGATGGAAATAGCCCTGACGGTTTATGATCCAGTGATGGCCGGAGTTTCATTTTAGAAATTCAATGGATGAATTGCTGTGTCGGAGAAAGAAGACACATCTGTACCACTGGTTCATCTGTTCAAACTTCAAACACGAGTTGCATTTTGAAAGATGTACATCAGCTGTTGTCCTCGTTGTTGTGTGTTGCATGAAATAAACCAACGCAGAACTTGCTTTTGCGTAGAATAGCCTGTGCTATAAATTACTATCATCCACGTTTCGTAGGCTGCGTAATTTCGTGTTGAGTAAACCACGCGGTGAAGCTAGTTGAAAGACTGCTAGTGTTTAATTTCTATATGTCCATTTCGTATATTGTCTCTGAAGTAGCCTATTCGAGCGTATTTTTTTTAGAGAACGTATACTCGGTGATCCAGGCATGAGCAGCACCTTTGTACGAGGATAATTACAATGAGACATCGTTAAACGTCGTAGGGCGCGGACATCATCTGCAAATGAAAGCACACAATATTGTTATGCGTCTAATCATCTGATGACGACGAACGTTCATGCAAGACACAAACAAATAGTTGATAGCGAACAACTACAATTGCAATAAAGAAAATTAATCCATGCATTTCTTGGAACAAACTGAAACTAACACTGGATCCAGAGGATCCAGAGAATGCAATGGTCTGGGTTTCGTCAAATCTTTAGAGGTCAAATGATTTCAATCCGCTCTCTAGGCCCTATGTCCAGATAAGTAAAATAATAATAAAAGCTACTAAAATAGTGATCGCGGGTACAAGAAAATAACTCTCAGTTTCAGAATCATTGCGTCTGATCCAGACCCGTCTAATGACAACGTATGATCAATGCCGTGAATGTTTAGGATACGAGAATATGCAATTTCTAAAACCCTATGTTTTTGTGCAAGTAGGCCACTTATTCTTGTGCAAATACTTATTCTTGTGCAAGTACTTATTCTTGTGCAAGTACTTTTTCTTGTGCAAGTAATTATTCTTGTAAAATTATTTATTCTTGTGCAAGTTATCTGGAGCGCTACATTGCCCTACGAAACGAATGTACTGTGGTTACCGTTTAATAGCCATTGCCGTATCCTCCATGCCCATATCCACCGTATCCACCGTACCCAGAGTCTCCGTATCCGCTTCCATATCCACTTCCGTAACCTCCGTATCCGCCTCCATATCCTCCGTATCCACCGTGTCCATAACCGCCATATCCGTTGTCGTTACCATAGCCATCGTAGCCACTGGACATGACTCCAACGGCAGCCACAACCAATAGGAAGACAGCGATGAATGACTTCATGATGACGTCAGCGGACAGAGAATGAAGAGACGAATGTGAGACTTTGTTTCGTTGGATCTTCAGATCTTCGACGACTGATGCAGACTGCTTTCAACTATTCGCTATTTATACGCAGCAACTGTTATACGGCGTCTACGTGACCGAAACACTTGCGGCATTGCCTGCATGGCATCGCATGCATTCTCACGCCTTTAGTTGGCAAACTCTTTATCAAGAGAAGGCAGATACGTGATGTTGGCCTATGCGTGTAATGTATGCAATCAGGCAGTGCAAATTATAATGTTGCAGTAACTTTGTGCAATTGCCAACTGTCACACAGACGCAGAATGCTTTAACATTCAGTGCACGTGTGACATTGGGGCCGGGCGACCGGCATATCATGTGCCTGACACATTTCCCCCATTGTAACATGCACGCTCTTCGTGATTTATAGTGACTGTGTCAGTCAAACACGTGCGAAGGTATGACAGGCTGACCTGTAGTATGCCTTCCACATAACTGCAGAGTTGCAGTCATGGAGAGTCCGTAGGTGTACAAGCTGCGTATAAATAGCGAATAGTTGAAAGCAGTTTGCATCAGTCGTCGAAGATCTGAAGATCCAACGAAACAAAGTCTCACACTAGTCTCTTCGTTCTCTATACTGTGACGTCATCATGAAGTCATTCATCGCTGTCTTCCTATTGGTTGTGGCTGCCGTTGGAGTCATGTCCAGTGGTTACGGTGGCTATGGTAACGACAACGGATATGGTGGCTATGGACACGGTGGTTACGGAAGTGGATACGGTAGCGGATACGGAGGTTACGGAAGTGGATACGGAAGCGGATACGGAGGTTACGGAAGTGGATACGGAGGAAGCGGATACGGTGGATACGGACATGGAGGATACGGCTACTAAATGGTGACCTCACTACATTCGTTGTTTATTACCACAGATGTCTTGCGGAACCAGTAAGCTATTTAATCAATGCATAGGCGTGCAACGTAGACCTATGCGATTTTTAGACTTTGATCACACTGTAGTGTGAACGTCAGACAGAGGACTGCAAATAACAGCTTGTTTCCATGATTCAGCCTTATGGTGCCCCATTGCATACCGTAGTGTTTACCAATACAAACATCTATTCGATAACGATTAGCAATACGTTTTATAGCGCATTTTTTACAGTACGCTCCCAATCAAATCTTGTAACGACTGGATTACTTCGCCGGATACCGCTTTGATTGCAGATCTATGTGAATTCGTGAAAATAATTGTGTGAAATCATGAAAATAATTGTGTGAAGTCATGAAAATAATTGTGTGAAGTCATGAAAATAATTGTGTGAAGTCTTGCAAATAATTATCTGTGAAGTCACGAAAAATAATGCTCTCTTATCTATATTTCAGAAGTTATTTTAACTACCAGTTATTAATGTGAAGCTGTGAAAATAATTGTGTTACAGTCTGATAGACTGCTATGTATAGACATAACCAAAATATGCCGTGTTTCTGTTCGTAATTATGCAAATGCAAATTTTAAGCTCTCCACTTTAGGAGAGACTCGTCAGAATAACCTTATGAAATAATTCCAATTTTCCTTATAATTTTTACAGATGCCGCTCGCGTACCTGGAAGAAATCACAAGCGGAAAGTGTGACAAATGCCTCAGTATTCATCCTTAATAAAACTTTTCACCTCTTCGTCTGGATAAACTAATTATATGGCCAATGCATATATACACAGATAGGCCTACGCTGGAATACCTCAGAGGCCAGTATCCTAGGTCTAAATGGATCAACATATCACATTCCTACCGTCATTCGAATCAATCCTATGCACATCTTAGGGGAGGGTGCCCCAAGACGGGACGGTGCACAAGATGAGACGCTTCAGTTTTTTCGCAGTCGTTTTGCGCGTTTCTTTCTTATTAGCCTTCAATGAATCGACGATTACCTCGGCTATGTATGTACGAGTTTCAGTTCCTGTGTTGACGATATCAGATATACAGATAAACATTTTTTGTTTTGAGCTAGTTAGCTTAAGATTTTGCGAGTTTAAATAATCGCATAAAGTCATCACTGTACGGACACATTTTGAAACGTGTTTGGTGGCAAGACACAGTAAAATATATTACCAAACGCATGTATTTTGAGATGAGCGATAATACGTTGTGTTTACATCAAAAATTGATGCGTTCACACATCACGCATAGAGTGCACAAGATGGGACATGCTTTGTGTGCCCAAGACGGGACGCGTCCCGTCTTGGGCACACGTCATATCCCAATGGTGAACTACTCGTCCCATCTTGGGCACCCGCAACACACCAGCTGTACAGTATGCACAGTAAAACAATTTCTTAGTCAGGATATTATATAGGTCGGTGCATTCAAGCTTTAGACCACGCAATCAATTAGTGGTCATGGCTGCGCTGACTAGTGTTGTGTTAATTGTAAATCATTTTCTCGTGTGCTCGTTCGATGTGGGATCCTTCCCCCCATTTGTCAATTCAGCCTTGTCCTGTTTGGTGAGAACAGTGCGATGACGATGCATGTGCTAAAACTGCTTGTTCACAGTGAAATCATTAATCTTCTGAAGTTGATAAATTAAATTATGATGTTTAACATGGGATTTTTTTTGTTATTTTAATGTCCCATCTTGGGCACCCCGGTGCCCAAGATGGGACGATTTGTAGGTCAACAAAAGTTAATTGTTTCGTTTAAGTCATACATTGTTTTCTTGCAAATTGCTTGCCAGATGGTGGTTAAAGGACCAGTTTAAAGGAAGGAAGAAGTAGCGAATATGTAATGTCATCAGCAAAGGTGATTTGGAGGAAATACTGCGAATCGTCCCGTCTTGGGGCACCCTCCCCTACACTATTTTAGGTTATTCAAAATCAATTCCTGCATTCACTCAGTTCGTGTGCGTCAAAAACTGTAGACCAACAGCTGGAGTCAAACGTGTCTGCTGCTAATATCAACAGAAACTGTCATATAAAGAGACAAATCACCAGCAATTACTGAAGACGAACTCGATTGACGCTGGCTAAACCCATCGATTTTTCAACCTGAAGCATTGTCCCACAAGACGTTGCAAACTGACATTGATACGTAAACATGGAAGCACTTCGGAATCGACTTCTAAGATTAGCAAGATTTCTATCAAACAATTAAGTCTTCGAACGATCAAAAAGGGCACAATTGTATAATATTTCAATAGAGCACTGTCAACGTTAGTCAATTTGGATTTATTAATTCAGATATTATAGTTGTGTATCTGATTGAAATGGATTGAAGAGACTGACTTGATGCCGCTAAAATCGTATTGTAAATCTGTACAGACTTATCACGTGAATAAATGATATTTGGGGGAAATTTCAGGAGCACGCTTATTTATATAGAGTTTATAGACCTATAGCTCAAAATAATATTTTTAAATGAGCCTCCCAAATTATCTACATACCTACCTACCTACCAACCTACCTACACACAAATGTAACCAACCTGTCTGAAAGTCTACTTAAATATCTCCTTATCTACATAATCTATCTACATAGTACATACCTAACATCCAAATGCACCGTACCTACCTAAATGCTGACCAAATATTATGTACACATCGACTTGTTTTTTATAAATACATTACATGCATACATGCACACATGTATATACATATCCAAATCCAAATCGTTACACGCCCTTTCAATCAGTCCCAAATGCTTCGGCTATTCCTATAGATCGAATGTTCACTTTGCCAATATTTCTACATAGGTCTATAATGCTTGAAGTTTTGCACCATGGGTATACCCATCGCAGAACGCATTCACTAAAATGTAGTCTTTCTGGTATCCAAGGCACAGCAGTCAAATGTACCTAAAAACCTTAAACTAGGCCTATATTGTCACAACCATCAAAATCTAGGGTTTTAAATCTAGTTTTAATAGGGAACTTTATGCTCAGAGGCCTTTGGGTGATCAATATTAGAATGAGCTAGGACCTAAAACAAATGTAGCTGAGATTCGTTTAAAGATTATATTATAATAAAACAATATCAAACAGTAAAATACAATCAATAATCCTATCTACTTATTTGTGGCGTATTATCTAATAATATTATAGCTTGTTTCTTATCTTCCACGTTGGACTTTTCCAGCGTAGATGTAGAAGTTCTTCAGTTCGTATGGATTGGAATGAAGGTTCGAAGAGGAAGGAAGGTCACCTTCTTCTTGCTTACCGTCGTTTCCAATTCTCTTCTGTAGCTGTGCAGACGGAGAATGCTGTAGTTGGCACAGCACTCGGTAGTTTCTTCCGCCTCGAATTTCTTCACAAGCAACGGTAGCTTCTCGTCGCTTGCCCGTCTTCTCAACCTCGTCTTGTTGTAGTTTCGCCCCTTCTTTCTGCCGTCGAACTCCAATCGCAATTGTAGTTCCGAATTCGTCCTTCTCCCGATGTCGATCGCAATACACTCGCAAGTGTCACACCAAACTTCGCAAAGTTTCGTTCGACACGCCCTGGTATCTCAATTCCCAAGGTCTTATAGTCTCTAGTGGGACAGGCCGACAGCGTGTCGCCTTCCACACCCAATTCACCGTCAGATCTTCTGAATTACCGACGAGAACGCCACGTTTGACTAATGGCCGTTCTCGCTCAGAAATCTACGTCTTCTTCCTCCGCCATCTTTTCGCTGTCTAACATTTATCGTCTGCCGTTGTTGCCGTCTGCTCAGGTTGACGCTGCTTTCTGCCCTCCGTTGTATATCGAGAATTGTTGTAGCGCGTGTTCAAGAATTGTTGTAGCGCTATTATTATTATCTAACTTAATGCCACAAGTAATATTAATTATAATCTACAATACGCCACATATTGTCTAGCTTAATTCTTACCTATTTAATACTTATACAATGCATCATTTAATAGGTTTGTTTGATAAGAAGCATTCTACCGCTACAAATGCCCCTCCTTCAAAAGACTGTTTACAGGCTTTAACAAACTCACCTACTTAACAAACTAACCTAGTAAACTAATTCACTTACTATACACGACATGACAATTAATACGCTTTACTCGCTGGCTTACACTTCTTCATTTACTTTATCTCAACTTATACTACACAATCCCTCTACTTAAATAGTCGGACATAACATTTTCGGACCCTTTAATATATCTAATGTTAAAGGAATAGTTTTGGAGTGCCAAACTCCATCTCATCACCCTTGCATTTTTCATTCGACCCTCTTTCATATATTGCAATCCGCAATGGTCTGTCTCAATTGTAAATGTCTTTCCACAAAGATATCGGTCGAACCTGCTTATTCCCCACATGATTGCTAAGCACTCTCTCTCTTCCACTGAATATCTTCTCTCTCGCTCTAACAACTTCCTGCTCGCATACGCTATGGGATGATTCGTCCCCTCGTACTGCTGCATTATCACACATCCGATTCCACTCCCACTTGCATCAGTTTGTAGGATGAAATCCTTCTCTAAATTTGGAAGTCTCAGAATTGGTTCTTTCGCCAATTCGTTCTTCAACTTTGTAAAACTATCTTCCAGCTCTTCATTCCATTCTACCATTCCAGGTGCTATCTTCTTCGTTAAGTCACTTAACGGTGCCATGATTTCCGCACAGTGTGGTATGAATTTCCGATAATAGTTTATCGCTCCAAGAAAACTCCTGACTTGTTTCTTTGTCTTTGGACGTGGCATGTCTACTATTTTATCCACTGATTTCTCCTTTGGACTTATGTCATCCTTGTTCAACGTATGTCCCAAAAAGTCAATCTTTCCATATCCTATTGAACACTTCTTCGGCTTCAATGTCAAATTCGCTTGTCTCACTCTTTCGAAAAATATCTCCAATGTCTTCAAATGTTCTCTCCATCCTTTATTATGCGCTAGAATGTCGTCGACATAACTTTCAAGATTTTCTGTTCCTTGAAGAATCTTCCTGATTAAACGGTTGTAACTTGACGCACTATTGATCAATCCAAAAGGTGCTTCACATTGCCTCGACTCACTTAACTCACTATTATTATTAACTTAGTTCTACTTATTATATATGTGTTACCTTCTCAACACATGGCATTCATCCATCCTAGTTCTCACAATGAATGACCTTTGTCATTTCACGAACATCTCATTATCTTAACTATGTAATACCCACAGTATTTAGCTCACTGAACATAGTATTTCCTCTTAACTACTTTCTCATCACTCAACTGTTTTCTATTTATCTAAGTGACTCACCATCACACTCAGATACTATGGTCAAATTAATCTCATCCTAGTCCTTAACTACTACACAACTATAATAATTTTACTACTACCTCACTTGATCCTAAAATTCACCTTATCACTTAACATAACTCACTGAACTACTTAAAATAAGCAACTCAACTTCACTTATCTCATACTGTATTCTATTTACACTCACTCTTGATTAAATATTCTCCACAAGCTAATGTCAGCTTCTATCTACAGCATCTTTTCTCCTGCTTTGATAGTTCCTCCTTTCTACATCTAATATTCTACCGGTATCTCTTTTCACCTTCTTGTACAAATTCAACGTAATGCCATTCTTTGTCTCTAGTTCATCTGTGTGTTCCTTTTCAACACTCAATGCATCTGCATCAACATCAGATTTCCACTTAACATCTTCTGTTTCATTTTGTTTACTGACATACGAGTCCAGTATCTCTTCTTCCTCATTTTCTCCTACTTTTCCATCATGTACAACTGCCGAAATGCATGTCACTGTCTTGACATCTTGCATTTCTCCACATTCTCTTTTGTAGTCTTCACTACTTTTCCACTTTTCAACATTACTGTTAGGACATGACCATTCTCTGTCATTCCATAACCTACTTTTCCATTTACTCGTATAATTGTATCCTCTACAATTCTCATTCTGTCTTGTTCCAGAATTATCGCCTTGTTCTCTTCTGTACCATGGTCTACTATTCCAATGGTTTCCACGACTTCTATTCTCATCTCTTCCACTTCTAAATCTCCAATTTAAATCACTAGGTCTCTCATACCTAACTCCATAATCACTACTAGACTCTCTCATCACATGTCTATAGTTTTTCCAGTTACACCTATTTGTGTCACCCATGTTCCACCTTGTATTTCTCCTATCCACATTTGGATTCTCTTTGTATCTTCCATACATCCACTCATTGGATCTTCTTGACTGAGTCTCATTAGACTTATCTCTATACTCCCTATTTCTCCAGTCTTCTCTTTGCTTCCACCATTTATTCTGATTTACACGACTATTATTCAATTCACTTCTTCCACCTGTGATTAAATATTTATTATGCGTCTCTACCAATCTCAATGGTTTATTTCTGAAGTTCTTCTTCATCGTTTTATTAAAACTTGGCTTCCTGTTATCTGTATCATCTTTATCCTTTGTTACATCATCAGTGAACCTTACTGGTTTCTTCACACATGGTTTCTCCTCATGTTCTGTTCTTCTAGTTAATATTCCTTTGTTCTTCATTTCAGTATTATTCTCACAGATTATTTCTTTCGGTTTATCATTTGTTGCATTCTCGGTTCTCTCATTTTTAACCATGTATTTCAAACCTTTGATTTTCCCAATTATCACTGGTTTCACCGGTTGCTCCATTACCATGGCTTGCACTTCGCCGTTAAAATGTTCACTCTCTATGTATATATTAGCCAGTGGAAAACATTTTACGCTTCCATCTCCTAACATACAATGAGTTTCTTCTCCAGTTAATGCTTCGTCATTTATCAATGATCGCTTCACAATACAACAGGTTGCGCCTGAGTCGTACATGCATTTTACATTGTTGATCCCATTAACTGTTACTTGATGCTCACTTTCATCCTCTAGACTGATACAATCATCACCGGCTCTTGTCATCATGACACTGGCTGCCATGTGCATATGTGTAGGTGGCATTCTGGTGTGTTCACCTTGTTCTTTTCCAACAACATCACCTATTCTCTGCATTTCACTTTCTTGCATACTCCGGTGTGCTCGGTTCTCAAATATTTGCACTGCTGCTGCAGTGTGTTTAACAACTCCTCTGTTTTTATGTGGGCAGGAAACTGCTTTACGGTTTTGTTCTCCACAGAAAAAACAAGTAATCTTATGTCCAGTTGCAACTTCTCTTTCCCTGCTGAACCCTCGGTTTTGATGTGCACCCTGATTTATCTTCACATCGCTTCTACTCCTGTTCAGATTGTACCCAGACTGTTCCTTGGGTCTGTGTTCAAACGGTCTACCGTTCAACCTGTCGCTATGGAATTTCACATCTGGTTTTGCAGACTGCTCGCTGTATTTATAACCGTGTGCTTCAATGTGTGATTCCGCACAAACTAACATGTCCTTCAAACTCATCTTACCTTTCTCTTTAATGAACATACGAAGTTCAGGACTGCATGTCAGGTAAAACTGATCTTTCAACAAAAGATCTTCCACTCCTTCGTAAGTTCTTTCAAATCCCGCTTGTGCTATCCACTGCTGCAAGTACCTTCTCAATCTATGTACAAAACTAGAAGGTGTCTCTCCGGATTCCATTTTACTGGTTTTGAACCTGTTTCGGTAACCACCTTCAGTCAGTTGAAATCTTTTCAACAGCTGAGTCTTCAAACACTCATAATCTTGCACTTCTTCTGCAGACAACCTTTGGTATACTTCCAGTGCTCTACCTTCCAAATGTCTAGCTAACGTCAATGACCAAACTTCTCTTTTGACTTCATACGCAACACAGGTTCGCTCAAATCTCAGTAGATAATCATCCAAACAATCCTTGTTCTCATTGAAGATGGGAAATTTGATGTCCTTCATCCCTTTATTATTCCCATTTCGATCCACTTGCAGTGGGTTGTCACCGACCATTGTAAATGTGCTTCCACTGTCTCGAATCTGTTCTCCGCTGAATTCGTCCTCACGCATTCTCACTTGTGTCTCCATTTTCTTCAGTTCTAACTGCAACTCACGGATCTGTTTCTTTAAGTCCGCAGCTTCACGAATCTCCTTTTCCTCTGTAGCTAAGCGAATTTCTCTTGCTTCTACTTCTTCAACTCGTCTTAATGCTGCTTCACGGTTTAATCTGGCTTCTGCTTCAGCACTCCTAATTGCTTCCAATTCCACTTCAGCCTTCTTTGCTTGCATTGCAGCCTCTGTTTCAGCTTTTCTCATTGCTGCTTCTGCCTCAGCTTTTCTCGTTTCTGCTGCCGCTTCAGCTTTTCTCGTTTCTGCTGCCGCTTCAGCTTCCATCTCTGCTTTTCTTGTCTCAGACTCAACTATCTGAGCTCGTTTTTGTACAACTGCCCATTCAAGTCTTTTTACTTCTGCTGCTGCTTCTATTTCAGCTAGCTTTGCTTCTTTTGCAATCTTTTTGTCAACTGCTCTTTCTTGTCTCCATTCAGCCAGTCTTTTTCTGACGAATGTATTAAGTTCATCCCCTTCCATGTTCATCCGTTTGGCAATTTCTAACCAAGCTTCAAAATCACTTACAGACATACTTACTGTCTTACTTGCTGACTAGCAACTTATGACAAAAATATTGGCAACCACGTGCGCTATTTAAATTTCTAACAAATAGAAATTGTTCAACTCTGCAAAGTGTCAATTCAGTTCCACAACAACAACTAATCTATTAAACTATTAGTTCATGCAACCTACTGCAGTATCTTCAATCTACAATTTCCGATTTAGTCTCTAACAATCTCCTAGCTATAATTGTTCAAAGCTTTTCTAATACTGTTCAAAAGACAGTTATCTTTACTGACTTAAATCTTTCTAACTTAAATCTTTACTGACTTAAATCTTTCTAACTTAAATCTTTACTGACTTAAATCCCGGACGGGCCCCCACTCTTGTCACAACCATCAAAATCTAGGGTTTTAAATCTAGTTTTAATAGGGAACTTTATGCTCAGAGGCCTTTGGGTGATCAATATTAGAATGAGCTAGGACCTAAAACAAATGTAGCTGAGATTCGTTTAAAGATTATATTATAATAAAACAATATCAAACAGTAAAATACAATCAATAATCCTATCTACTTATTTGTGGCGTATTATCTAATAATATTATAGCTTGTTTCTTATCTTCCACGTTGGACTTTTCCAGCGTAGATGTAGAAGTTCTTCAGTTCGTATGGATTGGAATGAAGGTTCGAAGAGGAAGGAAGGTCACCTTCTTCTTGCTTACCGTCGTTTCCAATTCTCTTCTGTAGCTGTGCAGACGGAGAATGCTGTAGTTGGCACAGCACTCGGTAGTTTCTTCCGCCTCGAATTTCTTCACAAGCAACGGTAGCTTCTCGTCGCTTGCCCGTCTTCTCAACCTCGTCTTGTTGTAGTTTCGCCCCTTCTTTCTGCCGTCGAACTCCAATCGCAATTGTAGTTCCGAATTCGTCCTTCTCCCGATGTCGATCGCAATACACTCGCAAGTGTCACACCAAACTTCGCAAAGTTTCGTTCGACACGCCCTGGTATCTCAATTCCCAAGGTCTTATAGTCTCTAGTGGGACAGGCCGACAGCGTGTCGCCTTCCACACCCAATTCACCGTCAGATCTTCTGAATTACCGACGAGAACGCCACGTTTGACTAATGGCCGTTCTCGCTCAGAAATCTACGTCTTCTTCCTCCGCCATCTTTTCGCTGTCTAACATTTATCGTCTGCCGTTGTTGCCGTCTGCTCAGGTTGACGCTGCTTTCTGCCCTCCGTTGTATATCGAGAATTGTTGTAGCGCGTGTTCAAGAATTGTTGTAGCGCTATTATTATTATCTAACTTAATGCCACAAGTAATATTAATTATAATCTACAATACGCCACATATTGTCTAGCTTAATTCTTACCTATTTAATACTTATACAATGCATCATTTAATAGGTTTGTTTGATAAGAAGCATTCTACCGCTACAATATGCAAAAGCCGATATCCACATCTCCATCTCGCTCAATGCGTTCTGCTGATCAGATCGTCTTGATCTTTTTGTTCTCAGGACAAAGACTTCTCTTGAAGAGCAGCGGACGTTTGCTGTGGTTGACCCTTCATTTGGAATGACCTTCCTCCCGCCCTAAGGACAAAAATAATGACTGGATTCTCCTCGTCTGTCTCTCACCCTTCAAAAGCATCTCCTTTGCCCCAGATTGTCCGGCTTAGAGCAGCTCTGAATGGCCAATTTATGAAAGGCGCTATGTAAATTTATAGACACAATAAAAAAAATGCAATAGTGTGCAATACAATGCATCTGTGACGTAACAGCATTGTTACGCCATTTGTATCAATTGCGAAATCGTTTTAGTGGTCACAATAAAAGTCGCGTAATAGTGTGACTTGTTGGATATACCTCCAGCATGCGTCCATATCGCCTACGGTGGCTGTAAGTAGGAGACATTGACTAACAATGAAACAGTTTCAACAAAATAGACGCACCAATAGCCAGCTGCGGAGAGGTTTACGCAGTATCTAAATGTGCTTAAATAAGCGGTAGACATTCATTCTGAAAATCAATAAAGGATTTCAAATCAAGCATTTCAAATTTCTATTTTGTCTACATCTACATCATGTATTGAATACAAGTCTTACTCTATGTTAGGATATTGGGCCATTTATGCGCGAATAAGCGCGGCAAGTGTATGGGGAAGACTGACAAATGTTCCTGCTAATCTGGTCACTCGAAGCCAGATAAACACAAACACGAAACCGAAACGGTACCTGGTCGGGGATGGGTCGTATTCACAGACGCACTATTTGGTGAGCACGTGTCGCACCATTTGGAGCCGTTGTGGCACGCATTTGTGAGCCGTTGTGGCACGCATTTGTGAGCCCTTGTGGCACCATTTGGAGCCGTTGTGGCACGCATTTGTGAGCCCGTGTGGCACGCATTTGTGAGCGCGCGTCTCACCATTTGTGAGCGCATGAAAACACAGGATGTCGTCTTCCCAGCAACTTAGATTGCTCTGTTTCTCAATGATTTATGGACTGTCTTGAAGACAACAAATCTTCCCAAAGCGTCCGATGAACGTTCAGAAACGCTAGCATACACTCGCTCGGACTTTCACAGATATAAAGTACTGATGTCCCCCCTCCAGATTTCAAGCTGTTCCTGTAACCACCCAAACCATTTTTGTCTTCTGGAACCGCTATCGGATCAACTTGTTTCTTAAAGCACTTATTGTAATTCTGTCTTAAAGTTAATTGAGCGAGCTCTATTTAACGACAGTGATACATCACGACCTTCAGGTTCGCGGTATAACATTTATACCACGACCATGAAGATCATTTAACGAGTTGTTATTATAGACTACTATGATTTTTATCTTTATTATTATAATCATTATTATTTCTTATTAACATTATTATTATTTATAGATCACCTTTATGATAATAATAAACATTAGTTATTAGAATCATTATTATTAGTAGTAGTAGCCTAGTAGTAGGAGTAGTAGTAGTAGTAGCAGTAGTAGTAGTAGCCTAGTAGTAGTAGTAGTAGTAGTTGCAGTAGTAGTAGTAGTAGTAGTAGTATTGTAGTAGTAGTAATGGTAGAAGGCCTATTCATTGGCGTAGCCAGGAATTTATGATAGGGGGGTGGTTTGGGGGTTTTATGGCCTGGCCGGATGCCCTTTCATATGCCAACCCAGCAGCATTACAGTAAATAAAAAGGGAATAGAGTGACAAGTGGTATAAAGTAAGAAAAACAATTGCTACTACAAGCAATTGTTTTTTAGATATTCAGATGGATAAATAACCTTTAGAAAACTGTTTCCTAGGCCAATAGGGGGGGGGGTTTAACACCCGAAACCCCCTTTTGTCTGCGCCACTGGGCCTATCGCTCCTCGAGGTATTCTAATCACTTGCGACTCAAAACAATTGTTTGAAAATTTCAGATTCACATGGCACCCCTTCAAAATCACTACTCTGAAGCGCTCCAGACCCGATCCCCGGCTAAAGAGAGCAGTCTTAAGAGTAGAGTAGAATGTGGTCTCAAGGGCTCTATGCATTAGACATATAGGTCAACATGGAGCCCATTCCAGATTGCTTGGCCAGCGACAGAAAAGACACTCCGGTGCATAATAGAAATGCGCGACCAGGTGACAAGAAGACCAGCTTGCTTAGAAGAGCGGAAAGTGCCACCGTTGTCCCTATTAATTTCTGCATTGGCTACGCCCCGGTCGGCAGACGATCTCTCTGAATTAAAGCCTATGGTTTAAAATGTGATATAATTATTCTCCTCCAGGCGATTACATCAATCTTCGTTACTTATTCTTAACACTATACGTCAGCAGGGTCATCCGACTGACTTTCTTTGGTCGTTCAGAAAACTAGAACTGTGCCGGGATAGCAAGCTTTTCTGAAGTCTCCGCAAGCAAAATTTTGAAATTTTTCCTAATATCTGTTAGTTGTGCTAAGTCTCTAATAATATAATTTCGCCCTCCACTAAAAACTGGCTAGTAATTGACCTTTCTCTTTCCAGTTGCCTTTACTCCATAAACTGTTTGTCTAGGTATAAGGACATATAGATTTTATCCTTCTGGTTCGTTACCAGACTAGGACATGGACTTGCAGAACCATCGGACTATATATACATCGTGCATTAGACACTGACATTGTTAAAGCTACTAATTAGTAACAAGAAGATTACATGTAGATCAGTACCAGAACATTTCTGTAGCTCCTATAGAAGACCGCTACTGCTCTGTTTAAGAATTTCAAAGTTCTGTGAACAAGGCTGAACATTTAATGTTTGTAGGGAACCCGGTGCACCATAGCAGAAAAAGAAGAAAAAGAATCTCGAACCATATAAAAAAATGCATTTAATGATTTAATCGCTGTAGGCTTTCGAAAGATAACGCATGCTCTTGATGGCATAAAATTATAAATTCTTGGTCTTCAAATCATTATGTTCAATCAATTCTATATTTCTAAACAATTCAATTAAATCTGTGCTTAAAAAGTTCGTTTTATTAAAATACGCATGCCTTCTATTGGAGCCGTCCAATCTACAGGGCAGAATATTCCTACCCTTTATTCCTCAGAATTGACGTGCTTTAAGTGTATGCTCAATTGTTCATATCATTGGTAGATTTCGAGGTGCATCAACGCTGCAGGGAATCAAATGGCCCGGACGGTTTATGATCCATTGATGGCCGGAGTTTCATCTTAGAAATTCAATGGATGAATTACTGTGTCGGAGAAAGAAGACACATCTGCGCCACTGGTTCATCTGTTCAAACTTCAAACACGAGTTGCATTTTGAAAGATATACCTCGGCTGTTGTCCTCGTTGTTGTCTGTTGCACGAAATAAACCAACGCAGGATTTGCTTTTGCGTAGAGTAGCCTAGGCTATAAATTATGAGCATCCACATTTCGTAGGCTGCGTAGTTTCGTGCTGAGTATAAACCACGCGGTTAAGTTAGTTGAAAGACTGCAGAGAGATGTTCAATCTCTATATTGGTCCATTCTTTCGCATTGTCCCTGAAGTATTCGAGCTTATTTTTTTATAGAGAACGTATACTCGGTGATCCAGGCATGAACAGCATCTTTGTAGGAGGATAATTATACTGAGACATCGACGTCGTAGGGCGCGGACATCATCTGCAAACGAAAGCACACAATATTGTTATGCGTCTAATCATCTAATGACGACGAACAGTGCGTTCTAGCAAGACACAAACAATAGTCGATAGCGCACAACTATAGATCTAATAATTGCAATCAAGAAAATTAATTCACGCATTTTTTTGATCTAATTGAAATTAACACTTGGTCCAGACGATGTAATGGTCTGGGTGTTGGAAAATGTTTGGGGGTCAAATCATTGCAATCCGCTCTGTAGGTCTTATGTCCAGATAAGTAAAATAATAATAAAAGCTACTAAAACAGTGATCGCAGTGCCGAGATTTCTACAGCGTCTAATCGAGAAGAGGTTACAGGAACAAGAAAATAACTCTCATTTTCAGGATCATTGCTTCTAATCCAGACCAGTCTAATGACAATGTATGATCATAGCCGTGAATGTTTAGGATACGTGCATATTCATTTTCTAAAAACTATATTCTTGTGCAAGTAATTATTCTTGTGCAATAATTTGGAGCGCTACACTGCCCTACGAAACGAATGTACAGTGGTTACCGTTTAATAGCCGTTGCCGTATCCTCCATGCCCATATCCACCGTATCCACCTGACCCATAGCCTCCGTATCCGCTTCCATATCCACTTCCGTAGCCTCCGTATCCGCCTCCGTATCCACCGTATCCGTGTCCATAGCCACCATCATATCCGTTGTCGTTACCATAGCCACCATAACCACTGGACATGACTCCAACGGCAGCCACAACCAATAGGAAGACAGCGATGAATGACTTCATGATGACGTCCGCTGCGGACAGAGAATGAAGAGACGAATGTGAGACTTTGTTTCGTTGGATCTTCAGATCTTCGACGACTGATGCAGACTGCTTTCAACTCTTCGCTATTTATACGCAGCTTTTGAAACGCGTCTACACGAAACACTGGCGGCATCGCATGCATGGCATCGCATGCATTCTCACGCCTTTAGTTGGCAAACTCTTTATCAAGAGAAGGCAGATACGTGATGTTGGCTTATGCGTGTGATGTATGCATTTAGTCAATGAAAATTATAATGTTGCAGTAACTTTGTGCAATTGCCAACTGTCACACAGACGCAGGATGCTTTAACATTCAGTGCACGTGTGACATTGAGACCGGGCGACCGGCATAATTATCATGTACCTGACACATTTCCCCCATTGTAACATGCACGCTCTTCGTGATTTATAGTGATTGTGTCAGTCAAACACGTGCGAAGGTATGGCTGGCTGACCTATAGTATTCCTTCCACATAACTGCATCCAGTCATGGAGAGCCCGTAGGTGTAGAAGCTGCGTATAAATAGCGAAGAGTTGAAAGCAGTCTGCATCAGTCGTCGAAGATCTGAAGATCCAACGAAACAAAGTCTCACATTCGTCTCTTCATTCTCTATACCGTGACGTCATCATGAAGTCATTCATCGCTGTCTTCCTATTGGTTGTGGCTGCCGTTGGAGTCATGTCCAGTGGTTATGGCGGCTATGGTAACGACAACGGATATGGTGGCTATGGACACGGTGGTTACGGAAGTGGATACGGTAGCGGATACGGAGGTTACGGAAGTGGATACGGAAGCGGATACGGAGGTTACGGAAGTGGATACGGAAGCGGATACGGTGGATACGGACATGGAGGACACGGCTACTAAATGGTAACCGCACTACATTCGTTGCTTATTACCACAGAGGTCTTGCGGAACCATTAAGCGATTTAATCAATGCATAGGCGTGCAGCGTAGTCTTATGCGATTTTTAGACTTTGATCACACTGTAGTATGGACGTCAGACAGAGGACTGCAAATAACAGCCTGTTTCTATGATTTAGCCTTTTGGTGCCCCATTGCATAGTCTTTACCATTACAAACATCTATTCGATAACGATTAGCAATACGTTTTATAGCGCATTTGTTTGCAGTTCGCTCCCAGTCAAATCTTGTATCGACTGGATTATTTCGCCGGATACCGCTTTGATTGGAGATCTATGTGAATTCGTAAAAATAATTGTGTGAAGTCGTGAAAATAGTTGTGTGAAGACGTGGAAAAATCTGTGTGAAGTCTCGAAAAGTAATGCTCTATAATCAATTTTAAAGAAGTTATTTTAACACCAGTTATCTAGGTTATGTGAAGTGTAATGTAATGTAATTCAGACAATTTATATATAGCATCGTCAGAGGCAAGCCACTTCTAGGATGCTTTACACGCATAATGTCAAATGTCAGAGTAAATGCCATGAGCTCGAGAGCAAGCGCAGCTTCAATTGTTTTTTGTTGTGAAAACATTATCGTGATGTCCTGAAAATAATTGTGTTATAGCCTATAAGCTATATACTATGTACAGACAAAACCATAATATGCCGTGTTTCCGTTCGTAATTCAGTAATTGCAAATTTTAAGCTCTCCACTCTAGGAGAGACTCGTCAGAAAAGCTTTATGAAATAATTTCAATTTTTTTTATAATTTTTGCAGATGCTGTTCGCGTTCCCGGAAGAAACCACAAGCGGAAAGTGTGACAAATATCTCAGTATTTATCCTTAATTAGCCTTAACGTTTTACCCCTTCGTCTGGATCAATTATATGGCCATTGCATACACAGATAGGCCTACGCTGGGATACCTCAGAGGCCAGTATTCTAGGTCTAAATAGATCGACATATCACGCTCGATCCTGCCGTCATTCGAATAAATCCTATACACATGTTACACTATTATAGGCTATTGAAAACCAATTCCTGCACTCACTTATTTCGTGTGCGTCAGAAACTGCAGACCAACAGCTGGAGTGAAACGTGTCTGCTGCTTATATCAATATATCAACAGTAACTGTCATATAAAGAGACAAATCACCAGCAACTGAAGACGAGCTCGATTGACGCTGGCTAAACCCATCGATTTTTCAACCTGAAGCATTGTCCCACAAGACGTTGCAAACTAACATGGAAGCGTAAGCACTAAGCATGGAAGCACTTCGGAATCGACTTCTAAGATTAGCGAGATTTCTATCAAACAATTAAGTCTTCGGACGATTTCAAAAGGCACAATTGCATAATAATTCAATAGGTAACTGTCAACGTTAGTCAAATTGGATTTATTAATTGAGATATTATACTTGTGTATCTGATTGAAATGGATTGAAGAGACTGACTTGATGCCGATAAAATCGTATTGTAAATCTGTACGGACTTATCACGTGAATAAATGATATTCGACACAAATTTAAGGAGCACGCTTATTTATATAGGCCTAGCTCAAAATAATTATATTGTCTTCTTCAATAAAAAAGCAAACAAAGCGACTGGAAAGCGACTGGAGGCGGCACATCATAGGTGGCTGAGGCGAATATTACACATCTCATGGAGAGATAAAATAACAAATAAAAGCATCAGAGAAAGGACTGGACAGGGGAAAATGGAGTTTACCATCAGAAAGAGGCGACTGAAGTGGATGGGGCATGTATCAAGAATGGGACAAGAGAGGAGAGCAAAACAAGCAACAATTTGGACTCCGGAGGGCAAACGTGGTAGAGGGAGGCCAAGGAAGAACTGGATGGCGACCATTCGAGAGGATTTGCGGGGTCTGGAGATGACGTGGAACGATGCTGTGGAAGTGGCGAGGAACAGAGTGGAATGGAGAAACTGCATTGCCCGATGTGCAGAGCTGCACGGGAAGGACTAAGGTCTAAGGTAAGGTCTTCAATAAAGGTCCAACCATGTACACGTTTAGGCAGCCTTATCGATAACACTTTCTAGTCGTCATTTAAAGCGTTTTCAATTGGGCCTCACAAATTATCTACATACCTACTTACCAACCTACCTACACACAAATGTAACTAACCTGTCTGAAAGCCTATTCTTAAATGTCTCCTTACCTACATAATCTATCTACATAGTACATACCTAACATCCAAATGCACTGTACCTACCTAAATACTGACCAAATATTATGTGCACATTGACCTGTTTTTATAAATACAATACATGCTTATATGCACACAAGTAGGCTATATACCAGGTAAATATCCAAATCCAAACCGTTACACGCCCTTTCAATCAGTCCTAAATGCTTCGGCTATTCGTATAACTCGAATGTCCACTTTGCCAATGTTTCTACATAGGTCTATAATGCTTGAAGTCTTGCACTGGCTGCCTATCGCAGAACGCATTCACTAAAATGTCCTCTTTCTGGTATCCAAGGCACAGCAGTAAAATGTCCCTTAATACCTCAAACTAGGCTTATGGGCAAAACCCGCTACCTGCATCTTCATCTCGCTCAATGTGTTCTTCTGATCAGAACGTCTTGATCTTTTTGTTCCGAAGGCAAGGACTGCTCTTGAATAGCAGCAGCTGGCATTTGCTGTGGTTGGCCCTTCATTTGGAATAGCCTTCCTCCCTCCCTAAGGACAAAAATAATGACTGGATTCTTCTCGTCTGTCGCTCACCCTTCAAAAGCATCTCCTTTGCCCCAGATTGTCCGGCTTAGAGCATCTCTGAATGGCCATTTGATGAAAGGCGCAATATAACTGTATAGATACAATAAAAATGCAATACAATGCATCTATGACGTAACTGCATTGTTACACCATTTGTATCAATTGCGAAATCGTTTTAGTGGTCACAATAAAAGTAGCGTATAAAGAGGCTTGTGGGATATAGCCTACCTCCAGCATGCGTCCAAATTTCCTACGGTCGCTGTAAGTAGGAGACATTAACTAACATTGCAACAAAATAGACGCACCAATAGCCAGCTGCGGAGAGGTTTACGCAGTATCTAAATGTACTTAAATAAGCGGTAGACATTCATTCTGCAAATCAATAAAGAATTTCATTTCAAGCATTTCAAATTTCTATTTTGTCTACACCTACACCATGTATTGAATACAAGTCTTACTCTACGTTAGGATATTGGGCCATTTATGCGCGATTAAGCGCGGCAAGTGTATGGGGAAGACTGACAAATGTTCCTCCTTATCTGGTCACTCGAAGCCAGATAAACACAAACACGAAACCGAAACGGTACCTGGTCGGGGATGGGTCGTATTCACAGACGCACTATTTGTTGAGCCCGTGTCGCACCAATTGTGAGCCCTTCTGGCACCATTTGTGAGCCCTTGCGGAACGCATTTGTGAGCCCGTATGGCACCATTTGTGAGCGCGCGTCGTTCCATTTGTGAGCGCATGAAAACACAGGATGTCGTCTTCCCAGCAACTTAGATTGCTCTGTTTCTCAATGGTTTATGGACTGTTTTGAAGACACCAAATCTTCAAAAGCGTCCGATGAGCGTTCAGAAACGATAGCATACACTCGCTCGGACTTTCACAAAATATAAAGTACTGATGTCCCCCCTCCAGATTTCAAGCTGTTTCTGTAACCACCCAAACCATTTCTGTCTTCTGGATCCGCTTACGGATCAATTTGTTTCTTCAAGCTCTTATTATAATTCTGTCTTCAAGTTGATTGAACGTGTTTTCGAAGTTGAATGACATTGATGCAACAAGTCCTTCAGGAGCGTGGTATAAAATTCATACAACGATCCTGAATGCGATTTTACGAGTTATTATTATTATTATTACCATTGTTTGTGCCTGTTAGGCTATTTATTATTACTAGTATTTTCATCTTTCTTCTTCTTCTTATTATTATTGTTGTTATTTCTATTATCATCATCATCATCATCATCATCATCATCATCATCATCATCATCATCATCATCATCATCATCATCATCATCATCATCATCATCATCATCATCGTCATCGTCATCGTCATCGTCATCGTCATCGTCATCGTCATCGTCATCGTCGTTGTCGTCGTCATCATCATCATCATCATCATCATTTCTCATAAACATAATTATAATAGTTATTTGTAGTAGAGGTATAAGTGTGGCAGCAGCAGTAGTTGTAGTAATAGTTGGAATTGTAGTAGAAGTAGCAGCAGTGGCATTGCTCGAGGTATTCTAATCCCTTAGGCGTAAAAAATTGAATGAATACGGTCAGTAAACCTCTTGAACGGCTGTTTCATCTGGCATGTTACACGCACAGCGGTAAACAACGGTGTTCAATTTCATCATCATCATCGACATACTGTGGGCTATGCAAACTAAATAACAGCGCGGTATGTATAGGCCTATTGAACAGCCGCACGATAGTATCGTTGGCAGCCTGATGTCGAGTCTCGTGGAAGGGTTTCGAGTACGAGGAAGACCGAGGATTGGGTGACTCGACAGCATCTCGCAACGTGATGGACTCGAGGGCACATAATTTATACCTACGGTTCGCGACAGAAGACATTGCGCAGTGCAGCCAACAGTCGCGAAGTGACGATGGCGATTTGACATAAGACGTTCTATGTGTAAATTGAAAGCTTCTGGAATGTGTTCTATAACTCCCTTGAATCGCAAGAAACAGAGGCACCATGCAAGGCGGCCCAGCTCCAAGCTGCAACTACGCTTGTACATTCCTTTGTCTCAGCTCGTCTTGACTATTGCCTATCCCTTTATGCTGGTTTACCATCTGGTCAATTATCTTCTCTTGACCGTATTCTGCGCGATGCAGCACGCCTCATTGGTCATCTGCCCAAATTTGGTCATGTTACAAATTACATGCTGGAGGTTCTGCATTGGCTCCCTGTCCGTCAGCGCATTGAATACAGAATCTCTT
The DNA here is from genome assembly GCA_949752735.1 of Lumbricus terrestris. NCBI lineage: Eukaryota > Metazoa > Annelida > Clitellata > Crassiclitellata > Lumbricidae > Lumbricus > Lumbricus terrestris. Next base: position 47,703,775 of record OX457041.1, read on the forward strand.
CCTTGATATGGCGATGCCAACTAGGTCTTGCTCCATCTTACCTACTCGATCTTTGTCGACCTGTGTTAAGTGCTCGGACTGGTCGGTTCCTACGCTCGGCTGATAGGGAAGTACTTTTTGTCCCGTTTGCTCGTACCTCCATCATGCAGAGTCGTGCTTTTTCTGTGGTTGGCCCAGTGGTATGGAATGCCCTCCCACTTGAGCTGCGCCTGTTCCCTAGATCACTCTCTGACACATGTTATAAGCACTTAAAAACTGTTTTGTTTGTCCGCACTGGAGTCGGGAGCGCCTCTGAGTAGTTTCTTTGAAGAGGCGCTATATAAATACTTGAATGAATGAATGAATGAATGAATAAGAACTTCCACAGGCGCCATTGATGTTTCCCATTATCTCGGCTACGACCGGCACGAGCTTGAGAGAGCCAGGAAGAGAGGCAAGGAGTGAGGCGGACTTGGTGCACCTCTGATTATATTCAGCAGCCCATCCGAGTACCAATGGACATTGGAGGCCGTGTGCAAATATTTTGATGGCTGCGAAGCCTCAGACGATGTAAGCTTACTTGTCTCTGGTTGATGGGACGAAGGAAACGCTCAGTTTTGCAATAGGCCATACTGATATAGACTTCAACGTCTGCTCGAGTGTGCTGCGGTAGTCATACATGTACCCTGATACATTGTGCGCCTCTGATTAGATTGCACTGTGATAGGCGCTTTATAAATCACAAAATAGAATAGAACCTATTAGAATTTGCTACGAACATTTAAACAATTTCGGAAGACAGATGACGTCATGGTGAAAACGTCACAATTCTACTTGGTATTTGGAACAATGAAAGAAATCTTTGCAAAATAAAATCAAAATCAAATCATATATTAACAATTATAACAAACTGCCAGGACGAATTGAAAAAAATGTACAAACAAACAGTCAAGAAGAATTTACTAGCGTACGCAGACATTATGAACCAATGGATCTAACGATGGCACACTGAGACACACTAAATTATGTCGTATTATCATCGATCGGGCAATGTTATTAGTATTATTATTCAGCAGTCTAGGTGCTACATAACGGATTGCTTGCATTTTTAAGTTTTATCTTTTAGACCAGATTTGTAGGCAGTGACCCAGACTATAATATTATTACATTAACTATTGTAATTATGACGGAGTAGTGGGCTATATCGTGAGTCGGATATGAGATGGTACGGTAGCCTACTAGTTGGGTGGTACGGCAATATAATATTATATATCGGTATATTCCAAGATTTTTAGTGATTTTATTTTATATAGTTTTATGTGCCCTTTCCAGAATAGGCATAGATTTTAAAAAAGAGAAAAAAACGACAGAAAAAGGCAGAATAAAACGTCGTATTTAAAAAAAAGAAAACAAAAAAGACTCAAGACGAAAATGATTTGACTTTGTTATTTCTTGCGCTGCATTTAAAGTTAATAACCCTGTTTACGCAGTTCAATTTTGATCAGCAAATAGCATGGCCCTATTTGGTAAACAGTAAATCCGCCAAGGCAATCCTGGGAACGGCGGTCATAAATTCCGAAACATGTATTTTCGTCAGAGAAAGAGCCAACTACAGTTAAGGCTGCATTTATTCACTTGTTTTCTTCATTCTTTACTTATTCACTTACTTACGAGCTTCTCGGGCTTTTTACGTCATTGTTTACGTTGTTTTGACGGCATTCCGTTGGGAAATAAATCAACCTGACGTGTCGTAATAGCGCGGTGTAAGCTTATAGGATGGGCGCATAGAAACCACGCTTGATAAATAGAAGCTGGATGAAGACCTTTTACAGGTGAAATGGAGGCTGGATTGATGAAAAAACGCAAGAGAATAGGAATCTGGATGAAGGTTCTTCTGCAGGTGAAATAGAAGCTGGATTGACGAAAATAACGCGTGAGAAATAGAAGCTGGATGAAGGTATTTCTAGATCTGAAATAGAAGCTGGATTGATGAAGAAACGCTTAAGAAATGGAGGCTGGATGAAAAACCCACACTTTTTGCCCATCCAATACTCCGCACTATCGATTTATGGAATTTTATAATTTATGACCGCCGTTCCCAGGATTGCCTACGCCAATATTAAACCTCAACAATCATTTTATTTAACATAACTTTGGTTCAATAAAAAATTGAAAAATTTTGAATATTGAAATAATTTTGAAATTTAAATTGTAATCATAAGTTCTCACAGTGCACGCTGGCATAATCACTAACAGGCAAAAACTAAACTTTTTATGTATAACCTATAAATGCACTTAATAAAAATGTGCTTAAAATTTTATTCACACACGAACTTAATATCAAATAATTTTGTAATAGGGCCTACGGTTTATTTCTTGCACTGTGCAAATTAAGTTGACGTTAAACGACTAAGAAATGACGTAGGGCTATATTAGTTGAATCCTTTAAAGTAGGCTACGGAAACAATGTCAGGGATTTCAGATGATAATAAACTGAAGAAATGACCATGGACAGCAAATAAATAAATTAGGTTACATAGAAAAATAAAAAGTGAGAAAAACCTGACGAAAAAAGCCTGGAATTTTAGTAGAAGAAAAAAACTACTTTTGCAACAGTTACTGTAAAGGCTTAAGGCGCATTGACTAGTTCACCTCTGATGCCTATTAGGCCTATATGCAAATATCATTTCAATAAATTATTGTACGCAGGCAATTTTTCTAGCGTCCATATAATTGCCTTCCCCTGCAGCCATTAACACATGACATTCATTGCACGCAGGAAACTCATTGTTCGAATTTTTAAACGGCAATGTAATTTTCTGACGCAACCGGTGTTACGGTCACGTAGACGCCGTATAACAGTTGCGTATAAATAGCGAAGAGTTGAAAGCAGTCTGCATCAGTCGTCGAAGATCTGAAGATCCAACGAAACAAAGTCTCACATTCGTCTCTTCATTCTCTGTCCGCTGACGTCATCATGAAGTCATTCATCGCTGTCTTCCTATTGGTTGTGGCTGCCGTTGGAGTCATGTCCAGTGGCTACGGTGGCTATGGTAACGACAACGGATATGGTGGCTATGGACACGGTGGATATGGTGGTTACGGAAGTGGATACGGTGGTTACGGAGGCGGATATGGAAGCGGATACGGAGGTTACGGACGTGGTGGATACGGCGGGTACGGTGGATACGGACATGGTGGATACGACAACAGTTATTAGACGGTAACCACAGCAGGCCTATTATACATTCGTTTCGTGAGGCACCCTTGCGCTTCAGAGTTCTTGCACACGAATTATATTATAGGGCTTTGGAAATTGCATAATTTTATGTACGTATATATCTAAAACATACACGACACTGATCGTGCATCGTCATTTTGTCTAGATCAGCTGCAATGAATCTGAAATCATAATATACTTGAGTTGTTTTCTTGTTCCCGTTACTATAGGTTCAATGAGGCCTATAATTATGATTTAAGTTTAATAATAGTGGCTACTAATTTCTTGATTGTACATGTTGTTTTTATAAAAGTGCGCTATCAACAATTGTTTGTGCCTAGCAGGCTAGTTAGAGTGCACTGCTTTTGTTAATTAGTTGTATTGTTGTGTGTTTTTATTTACAGATGACGTCCGCGTCTGACGACGTTCAACAATGTCTCAGAATAGTCTACTAACTCATTACACAAGATTTTGCTTCTGTCTGCACTTCATGGATCACCTGTAAAGTAGGCTTAAGCGTCCTTTACACGATCGAATACTTCAGAGAGAAGGCGAAAATATTGGACCTAGATATTAAGCAACAGTGCAGTCTCTCAACTAACTTCGCCACGTACATGTAGCTTACATAAAACGGAACTAGGCTTATAGACGACGCTACTTGGAAGCGTGTAGCGCACACTACATATTGTATGTATACCCAAAAGCAAGGTCCTGCATCCTGCATTGTGTTGGTTCATGCAACGGACAATTATTACGCGGACAACTGGAGTGCGTCTTTCAAAGGCAACTCGTGTTTGAACAGATAGAACGGTTACGCAGCGTATCTTTTTTCTCAGACAGTTTACCCATTCACTTTCGTAGATGACATTTTGACCATCATGACATTTTAAATCGCCAGAGCTACGTTGATCACTGCCTGGATGTAGGTCTACATTGAGCTAGAGATAAGCATCCCGCATCAGTTTAAAGTGCACTCAGTTGTGACGGCAAAAGAGTTGCAATAATATGTCTATAGATCTAATTATGACGTTTCAGATTGCAGACAGGCGTTATTTAATGCGTGCAATATAATTTGATTTAGGTCTACATTTCGTTGATTGGTTGAAATCTATTGAATTGCATTCATTGAATAAAAGACGGCGGATGTGTTATTTGACACCATTGAAAGAGTATTCTAATCTTGAATAACCATGTCGTGATCATAGTCTTGTCAACTGACATATTTTTGTCAAAAATGTACATTCCTATTAATACGAATCAAGTCTATTGCTATTCGACTTTGTTGCATACGAACAACGTTCTTCATCGTTCTTCATCGTTCTTCATCGTTCTTCACCGTTCTTCACCGTTCTTCATCGTTCTTCACCGTTCTTCACCGTTCTTCATAGAACTTTATTGTCTTTATTCAAAACTGTTCTGCTGCAAATGTACTTTCCCATCGTTAATTAGTAACTTACATAATGCCCTGTCTAATGTGCAAAAGCAGCATCTGATGGAGCTCCAAACTCAAGCCATAATCACGCAAAGATGAAGGCAGGTCATTTGGCTGAAAGAGAGAGACAATTTGGAAAAAACTATTTATGGAGATCATTTGGTTTTCAGTTGACTTATTGCCGTTTAACGACACTGTCATTTCAAAGATGATTAGTGTCGCCCGCCTCCTTTATCCAAGCTGGGACTGGCACTTGCAGAGTGCATCCAGTAGGAGAACTTGTTTCCAGTAGACTGTGAGCCTTCCCGGTCACTGACCTCTCCACTTGGCCATCATGCCAGCTTGTGCTGCTGCGTATACTATCTCGGAATAATTTTCCTGCTTTCTACCAGTTCAGTTGCTCAAGGTCTATGTTTTTGACCATATAGCTGGACTGGTAGCGCCTCTGAGTAGACTCCGTGAAGGGGCGCTATGTAGCCTAATATATCGGAATGAATGAGTGGATAAAATTGCATAATCGACTGAGCATAATTAAAAGATACAGTGAGAAAATGCCAAAAATTGAGGTGCAGTAGCTAACTCAGCACAGTACTAGTTTACCGTATAAACGATCAAATAAAGTAAATCAGACGACCCTGTAATTGTGATACGAAAGGGGAATAAAGATTGATTATAAATCTGTTATAACCAAAGGTAGTGCTGCCTCCAATTTATAAACACTAGGTTTGAGTTTGAAACAGATGGTCTGCAGAGCAGGTTGCCAACAAAATAGTACAGGTGCAGGAGTTTACAGAAGGAAATAACCCAATGCATCGTTCCTGGATCAAGGGCCCAATGATGTTAAAAAAACTGGCATATGCTGGTAAGATAAAAAAAGTGGTCTGAACTTGCAATTCTTAAATTCAACCGTTCATTCGGAAAGACACGAAGCTTAGCAAAAATAAGATCAAAAGCGGATTACGCTAAGTTCTCCTCAGTGGCGGCGCCAGGATTTCAGTTTTGGGGACTGAAGCCTCGCGGTGGAAATCTTCCATTTTCATCCGCCAAAATTTCTGACTACCTTATTTTAGTCATTTGGCCGAAATCTCATGCATGTATGTGTTTCACTTTTCCATGTCAAAAAACCCGATGGACCTTTTTTAGAGGGGGCCCGGGTTGCCTGTTATAGGGGCTTAGCCCCCTAGCCCCTTAGCGCCGCCACTTGTTGTCCTTGGTGCACAAATCCGCGGATTGAGGGAGGACCGTTCAAAGTTTAGACTATGCGCACATTCACAGGTTATATACATGTATGTACATGCATGCATGTATACTTAGCCTACACAGGACACCCATCAAAACACACATGCGTGCATAATAGTTATAATATAAGTTTATACATATGACTACATGAAATTTAATGGTGCATATACGTCTAAGTGCGCCATGGGTTTGCTAATGTATACCATACGGTGTAGAGTGTAGACTATAATAGGTTCCCGGTTCATGCAAACGTGCCAGTTATTCTATAGCGACCACATAGGCTACGTGTATCTCTTTGAACCTAACATTTTTGGGTGAACACAACGCTGAAATCCGTCATTTGCTCATTTGAATTATCGACACGCCATTTAACGTCCCCGTTTATGGACCGTCAATAATGGCCGCCATTGATAACTTGCGATTGTTCCACATCACGTGAGTGAATATGACGCCACTTGAAAGGAAGCCACGACTTATGGTTCCCACCATTTTGTGAACTGCGTCGACCGATCCTCGAGGATTCCATGAGTACGAGCTGAGGTTTACAAAAATGAAGCGCCACTCTTTTGTTTTGATTCCGCTGACAATAGGATACATCCACCTCTGCAAACGAGTCAAAATCGATTGGCACCTTTGTTAGAAGAGGTCAAAGTCTGCAAATCAATATCTACAATTGAACATTCAACACAGATAGGCTACATAAATTAATGATTAATGTTAGAGCAGCTTCCGCGGATACCCAGAGTTGAGGCTGCATCGGACGATAGCAACCGTTGAAGAACATTACAGAGAAGGCCTGCAATCTTTGAGCCACAGTTAGCTAGAAACGTGTTGCATTTGCTAGCAGGACTGTATTACTCGTGAACGCGCTTTAATTTCAAAATGCTTGGCGTTCCGATGTGTATCATAATTATTGGGCTGCTCAAGAGCCTCATGGTGGAAGGAGAAATCTCAACCAGCCAATACTCCCAAGTTGAAGACAGTGAAAGTCAACCGGTTTGTTCCGTAAACGCTCCCTCTGTTGTCGTCTATGGTGTTCGGCGTCGAGTGAGTTGTCTGTTGGAACACTGTGTGCCAACCAAATCCTGTCTTTCTGCGAACTACTACCCAGACACCGGGAAGTGCGAACTCTTCCATTACCCTCCAACTGATTTCTTCAAGACTGATGAAGGATGCGTGCACTACAAGGTAATTAATGGGTAGCAGTCATAGGCGCAACCACTGCTTAGGATCCGTGGGACGTGTCCTCGGCGTCCCCCAACTTCTGACGAGAGGCTTGGGACGGTCCCTCCCAACTTTTGCCACCGACTGTTGCCAATAGCCGTTTTAAAATAGTGCTCTCCAGATCCATTGTGCTTCATCCATGAGAATGATTTCATAGGACATGATCAGTCCACTGTTCAGTGTATTATTTTCAAAGATGACATGTTTCAGTGGCCTCATCAGAGTGTTTTAATTGTGTTCATTATTTACACCAACAGTGACTTTTTGGTGGCGCCGGTCAATGTCATCACTCTCAGCGATTTATACTACACGTCCTTTGGAATAGGTCTATGCTAGCAAAAAAGAATGTGATGGAATTTTCTTTAACTTCTTTATTTTTTCTTTATTTCTTTTCCATCGCAAAGCTGTATTGTGCAATATTCCAATGAACCAAAATCAAACCAACGTGAGATAAGAAATAAGCACGCGGGTTGTCATAATTATAAAAAGGAAATGTACGTGTAGACCAATGTATAATGTAGGCCTATTTACTAGACTGTATGACAACACAACCGCAGTTTATTTCCTATGGACAATAGTTCGTCATTTTTTGTCATAACTTTAATCCAAACATAAACAATCAGACGAATGCCAACAGTCACACAAGCAAAAGCGTTATATTCTTTACAAATGTGGGATCACAAGTAAATGGGATTAATCAATACTAGTTCACTTTTCTTACTCGGATTTTCAACTCTAAAAATATAATACGCTACGCAAGTAACGCAACGGTACTTAACACCGCTTCGTCACTGAGAATTATATTATCTCCTAAATAAACATTTTACTACTTACAGGCGTGAATTACAATACTGAATTACTTTGCTTTACAAACAGAATTATTGTTAACAATGTTGGTCAAGCCACCCGGATCATATGCGATACGTGTCCTTGTAGCTCATGGCCTCTCCGGGACACGCTTGCATGATGTAGTTCAGGCCACCACATTGGCACGCCTTATGTAGCCTATGCCTCCCCTGCTTGGTTTGGCTTTGCAAATTCTGGTCAGCGCGCGCGTATTAATGCAATAATACGGAAAGTGGTGCGGCTCAACTTTCTTCCTGCCGACCAGAAGTCGTTCGATGACCTCTGTGGTCACGCTGATTCCTCCCTCTTCTCTTTTGTACTCTACAACCCAAGCCACGTCCTTGCTCCTCTATTACCTCCCATTAAAAATGCTACCTACTCACTCCGTCCTCGTTCTCATAACCGTGAGATTCCTCATGCAGACGCACTAACCAGATGTGGCTTTATAACACGGATGCTATTCAAGTGACAATATTTTTTTCCCTGTCTAGCCTAAGTTCTCTCCTGTATAGTTCACAACATGTCTTTTATGTAGTTGTATAATGTGTTTATTGAATTGCATATTTCTATTTGTCTTGATTGTATACTTGCATTAATTATTCTGTTCTTGTCCATTGTTCCCGCAATGCGTTTGCAGGTGGTTCAATAAAGTATATACTTACTTACTTATATTTGTCAACGGATTAGATTTCGCACATAGGCTAAGTCATGCGAAATTGAATCCTAGCAGGGCAGTGGGCGTGGTCGGATAGTTTTTGTTGCCGGATAGTATATCGAATGACACTGGGCACTGGTTTCACGACAACTGGTCTACAGACAACTCGTCTAACCAATTGTCGTGGAACCCTGGGCACTGGCCGGTGACAAAAAATGCGGCCCATTGAAAGTAGATGTGCAGAGTTTGTCTAGCGATTGACTTTCTGTCTACATCGGATCCCCGGTCTCCCATATCAACGGACACAATGCGTCACAGCCTTCATACAATGCTAGCATGTTAAAGCAACAGCAATAATTGCAATGGCTGAAAACAGTAGCGACTACTGCAGTCCAATACCTCTATTTGTATGTCGGTCGTCATAGCAACCGAGGATCGTCATGACGACGGCGGACCAAAAGACTGAACAGAGAGGGCATTATGTGGAGGGGGGGCTACAAGGAACCGATTAAGATGAGTGGATCTGAATGAAGTTGATGATAATCGGTCGTATGTGCCATTCCATCAACGTCAATATCGCTTGTAATGTTTTGTGGTAATAGTGCGCTCAGAGCTGCACAAACGTGATGCATATGTTGAAGATAGAATCATATAGGCCTAGCAGTCTGCAGCTCTGAGCCTCAGACCGATCCAAAATGCACAAATTAATTTGGATTGGTCTTTTGCGTTATTGCTCACGAAATCCCATACATAATTCTTTCATAACTGATTGTTGTCTGTAGAAACACAATTCACCCATCGTCAATTCTTGCAACGAAGGTTTGTAAAGTTTCTCTGTTTGAGGACTGTTACCATCACAATTACTTCTAAACGCCCAGTTCTTCCACATTATTTCCTTCTAACACTCTTTCCAAGATTCTCCGTCCGTCCGTCCGTCCGTCCGTCCGTCCGGCTCTCCTCTCTCTTTCTCTTCTCTTTCGCTTTCTCTATCTCGATCACTCTCAGTCTCTCAGTTTCTCTCTGCCTCTTTCTGTCTCTCTGCCTCTGTCTCTCTATCTGTCCCTATGTCTATCTATCTCTGTGTCTTTGTCACTGTCTCTGTCTCTTCTCTGCCTCTATTTCTCTCTTTGTCTCCCTGTCTTTGTCATCTATCTGTCTGTCTGTCCAAGGCCGTAGCTAGGGGGGTGTTTTGGGTGTTTGAACACCCCCCGAAATGGAAAATGTGAAAAACAATATAATGCATTTACGAGCATATGGTGTAAAAACCATGAAATAAAACCACGAAAACACACCCCGAATTATGCGGGATGCCTAAAAATAGGTCATCAGATTTTTAGGAAGGAAATTGGTGAGTGAAACACCCCCCGAAATCAAATCCTGGCTACGGCCTTGTGTCTGTCTGTCTATCTACATGTCGGTCTGTATGCATGTATGTATGTCCGTCTGTCCGTCCGTCTCTCCATCCATCCATTCATCCATCCATGCATCCCTCCTTCCATCCATTCATCCATCCGTCCGTCCATCCATCCATACATCCATTCATACATACATACATTCATCTATAAATCTATCCATCCATTCATCTATCCATCCATCCATCCATTCATACATCCATCCATCCATTCATCCAGCCATCCCTCGATCCATCGAATCATCGATTTATATATATACAATATATATAATATATATATATATATTATATATATTATATGTATATATATATTATATATATATATATTATATATATGCCTGTCTGTATGTCTGTCTATCTGTATAACTATCTATCCATACCGTTGTCTGCACTCAGCTCTCGCTCCCTGTTTCTCTGTTTATATAGTTTTGACTGTTTGTGCTATATATATCATAACAAAGTTCAATATGTGAGGTTGTTGAAAAATGTATGCTCCAACTTACACAGGCTCACCTTGCTGCCAGGTATGCTATAGCGCCGAGCTCCCTCGCTTGTATGGGGCCGTGCATCTGGAATAACTTCATTCGGAGTTGCGTATATTACAGCTGACTAATCAATCTTTGTTTCATAAATCACTCAACTTTTTGTCTTGTTACCATCGCTGGGTTGGGAGCGCTCCTGCGTAGGCCTCCTGGAGGGTCGCTATGTAAATCCATCGAATGAATGAATGAATTAAAAACAAACTGATTCTTTCTTTGTTAACTTCGCAGTCGGTGGAACCAGTACCATTGTTACGCCTGAATGCTGCTCGTTCCCGTTCTCGTACAATGGAACCATCTTCTACAGTTGCACAAAGAATATCACAGACCCATTGGACATCGGATGCTTTAAAGAGAAACGCTCCTGGACAGCCTGCTTTTCAATGAGTTAGTAGCCTAATAATTATTTCTCCTTAGAAAGGTTGTTTATATTGTTTAAAAACCACATGACGTGTATAAAAGAGGTAAGGCTCCAACTCCCAACTTAATTGCTTTTAAAGACGATCTAGAGTTGTTTAACTGTTTTCCGTTTAAGTACATAATAATAATATTCTCTTTATTAACAATCCGGTTGACACACCGCAACCGGTTACAGTGTACAACTATGCAGTTTAAACAATTCACAAGAACGGAGATCACAGAATACACAAATCTTAACTATAGGCCTACTAACTGAGCAGACCGCCTGCAATATATGCAATATGCATGAAAATGGTGATGAAAATGATTGAACACTTGCGATTTAAACAGTTATACTTATATGACAGTAATATTTAGGCAATATTTAAAACGGCATAGATCATAAACTTTGTATAAGTGATGGTAGACTGGAACCGCTTCCCCAGAATCAACTTATCAAAAAATAATTTAATCAGTCTAGCCCGGGCTTGGGGGACCTTGTGTGCTTTGCTGGCTCAAATGGACCTGAATTCCCTATTGCATTGCCTATCCAAGTAATAAGGTTCTTTGTCATTGCTTGACTTGGGCGTGCCCTCTGAAATGCATCTATAACCTAAGCTACCATCACGCAGTGTATGACTAAGCTTTTCACAGTTACACAAACTTGTATTCGGCTTAAGGTTCTTATACTCTACTCTATATTACGGGATATGCACGGGTCTAGCGCCCAAGTATCTTCCCGACTGCATCCATCTGCTGACTCTAGTCTCATTTCTTCGTCGTCCACTTTCACTTAACAGGCATGATTGATTTTCTTGTCCAGCGAGAAAGGACTGCAGTGGCCATAACTCAAGCTTTCGAATGCATTGGTCCAGCCAACACCATGAAATCAGCTCTTTCCATTAAGATGCTAGTTCTCCGCTGATTTTAAGCCTACTAGGACGGAATTTTTGCATACAAAATGTACTATTCAGCAATTGATGCAACATCGTCTTTGTCTTATTACAAGATAGATGCTAACAATATAAGTGTCTATCTTAGACTTCAAGGCTGACCATGTGAGTCAGAACTTGACTCTTCCGAATATCACTCAACTAGTGCCATCGATATTCATTGACGGATGGCTGATCATCCAGAAAAACAGAAAAATGTTCCAGACAGCGGCTCAATATTCAACAGATCGTGGATCGACTACAGAAATGGTTTTGGAGATCCAGCTGGGAAATACTTCTGGTTCGGAAACGAGAAACTCTATCAATTACTGGCAACTGGAAACTGGAAACTAAGAGTGGAATTCCAGTCCCGTGAAACAGGGAATTGGTATTCAGCCGAGTATGAGTCTTTCCGATTGAGCAACGAAGCTACAAAATATGTCTTAAGCGTATCTGGATACACAGGAGATGCGGGAGATGCATTCAACGTTGCAAGTAGGAGCATGTTTCAGACAAACGGAATGAAATTTTCCACATTTGATAACGATAACGACGGCTATTCCAGCGGAAACTGCGCTCTCGATCCGACCTGCGGAGGAGGTTGGTGGTGGAATCATTGCGCAACGTCCTGTCTGAATTCATACACGAAAGAGGGCAACTCATGGGGAACTCTTGAGCTTCTTGGACTTGCCCCTACTCGCTACGTTTCGAGCGGGCGAATGATGATAAAGAAAGTCTAATATCAGACCTCCCTTGTCGGTGCTTCTTTAAAACGCTTCTCGTCTGTGCAATTGGAGTATTACGCCAGATGAATTCCCAGATTTATTGTAGAACACCTTAGTTTTAGTTTAGAATTGATAGACTCATAAATGAAATGACACGTTGATGGTTTATGGATATCAGACATTCTCTCTGGCTCGACGCAGCGCTCATGAATAAACTGATGCCCTGCACTTTTTTCAATCACTGTCATTGTCACCTGTGCTATGGTTATGCAATTTGTTGCATGCTACTCCACTCGTGTTGTTATTGCTACTTTATAATTATGCTTTAGTACCAATGGCTTGCTATTTTAACTGTAGTCAATTAAACGAGAAATAGATTGATAAGCTGTAACAGTGCTATGTTTGAAATTGTATAACCTCTCGGTTCACTATTAGGCTATAGGTTCAAAGTGATTACAACTTTCATGTGATGCGCTTAGTGGTCTTTGATATTATTGGTTCATTAGTTTAATCATTAGGTTCATTTGTTACCTACGTTTCATGGTTTAAGGATTATGGCTTATTCTATCTATTGAATGCCACTTTCCTTTCATTACACGTTCTCCCTCCTTTTCTACCGCATGAGTTTCCGCTTCTACAACTCCAATTTCACCAACTTGACATACCATCCTCACTTGGGGTTACTCAGAGTTAGCGGAACCTGTCTCTTTCTGAGATTCCACCTGACATAATTATACTCAAGGTGTTCTGTTGATCTTATCTTCCTAGTTTCTTTTGTCTGCTTTCCGTCTGGTTTTGTCTTGTTTCGTTTATTCATTTTTTAAATTTATTTTGATATTTCATAATAAACAATTCTGAATTGAATAGGTGGCGCTTTACGATTATAATTACGATTAGATGAAGTAGGCCTACTTTCCAGCAGGATGTTGTAAACCGCCAGACCCAAGGTCGGATCCAGAACGTTTCGAAGGGGGGCCAAAATTTTCGCTCTTGTTGGTTTTTTTAGTCATCCGTCCAATTTCCCACGAAAACGATACCAAGTCAACCGCCCAAAAAGTTTTTTTTAGTCATCCGTCCAATTTCCCAGGAAAACGATACCAAGTCAGCAGCCAAAAAAGTTGACTTTTTTTAGTTGTCGGTCATTGTAGTCGAGTGTGTGGTAAATCAAATGGGGGCCACATCCCATGCGATTTCTTTAATGGCGGGCCCTCGTATCCTGTTTTTCTCACCCGCTGCATTTATTTCATGACTTGTTGAAATCAAATGGGGAGGCCACGTCCCATGGGATTTTTAAATGGGGGTCATGGCCATTTTGGTCCCTCCTGGATCCGCCCTTGGCCAGACCCAAGTTTATCTCTGCGTTGATGGACTTGAGAAACTGGTTAAAAAAGTGAGTTTTATGCGGTGTCCGGGCAACCCTAGCATAAATGAACCGGACAGTCCGGTAGATTATTTACACAATCTGTCCGGTCAGAAATTTCAAACATTATCCGACTTCTTCATATTATAGGCCTAGTTGAGGCACACTAAATTTAAGACTACAGAGCACGCAGCGTTCAATGCAACAGCATTCCTCTACGATGTATAGCCTAGGCCTATATGGCTCGCCTTTGTGATACAGTTCCACATTATGTAGGCCTATAAAGTAGGACGACCATTTTCTCGGCATCAAAAACCGAGACACTTTGGGGAAAAACTAGCAATTATTGTATTGTAATTTCTTAGTCAAAGGTCTACGAGGCTATCTGACTGTCTTCGCCCTATTGGGTGTGTTATAATATTAAAGGCCTCAGAGCAAAATGATTCAGATGAGCGACATCCAAATTGCGGGGCATCTTTTGACGTGCAGTTATACACAAATTGTACAGTTCCATAGGAATTTGTGCAGTTATAGAGTCACTTGTGTAGGCCTACAGTTTGAAATAGTAAGACCGTAATTGTCCTCTTATTGGGAGTCGTTTATCATGGAGGATCGGAAGGGAGAGAAGAGGTTGTGCACCTCTAACAAATTTCGTTACAAAAGCCCTGCGAAATTGCGCAATAATCAAGAGAGCGAAACTGAATGAAACAAAATGTTCATTAAGACACAACTGAAGAGAATTGTTGTACTACCATACTTTCGTCTTAATGCCAGTTAATCGGTCGAAATAGCCATTGAAAATAGATGCAGTCTTTACGCTGCTGTGGTTTAATGTATTGATTGCAAGCGACACAAAATATTTCACCAGACATGCAAAATCAGCTTTCGAGACAGGATTGTGCTTTTCCCAATTCCAGGATGGGTCTATTGTAATTGTAATTGTAATTGTAATTGTAATTGAACACTTGTATAGCGCCGCTCACAGATTCAGTAGCGCTCCCGACCCAAAGTTAGCACTGTCGCTAACGAATAGTGCTAACTAGCAGTATATTCTTATTTAGGCAATCTTTAAATTGTGGTCGTTTAGAATAGGCCGGACCGTTTTAGTCTAAGAGTTAGACCATTGGAGTTAAACAACGCCGGGAGGTCGTAGCAGTATTTTTTTTTAACTATAGTGCATCCGCAGGCGGCAGCAGCTGAAGCAGTATTCTTGAAGGCTTCCAGTGTCCACTCTATAGCCTAGTCCATATTGACAACGTCACTTTCGGTACGACTTCTTTCTTGGTTACAAACTAGGCATGTGATTTGTTACGTCATTACAAAGAACTAACGATTCCAAGATCGAAGTTGACAATTGCTTTTCCTTCTTGTCAAAAACCGGTGTAAAGGTTTCAGATTACCCCTCCTAAACATTACCCCCCTGCAAACTGTAAATTGCATCAATCATCGCATCTATTGCACTAAAAAAATCGGAAAAATCATCCCGCTTCTTGCTTTGGTCTGAAGATTTTCATCCGTCATCCCACTTCGTGGTTTGTAATCAATATTTTCATCTGTAACTAAAATACTAATCGCCGCTGAAGTTACAATGGAGAAAATGGCTTCGAGGCTATTATTTTTTCGGATCAAAATATTTATAACAAAACACGAAGTGGGATGACGGATGAATATATATTCTTCAGACCAAAACAAGAAGCGGGATGATTTTCTGATTTTTTAGTGCAATAAATGCGATGATTAATGCAAATCTAGTTTCCGGGGGTAATCTGAAACCGGTTTCAAGGTATCGGGGGGTAATGTTTAGGAGGAGGTAATTTTAAACCTTTACACCGGGACAATTTTGCGCTTTTCCCTAAGTCGTCTGAACACCGGGACGCATCACAACAAACCCGAGACGTATGGTCACCCTAGTATAAAGTTTGCACGCTAATTACTTAGTTCAACCGAATCTCTGCCTGTCTGTGGATCTGTCTCTATCAGCACGAAAGACCTCTCCATCCCTGTCTCTGTCTGCATGTGGTCACAGCATAAATCTCCATCCTGTCTCTTAAACACGGACACTGTATGTCAGACTATGTCTGTATCAATCTACCTCTCTAGCGCTCTCTCTAGGGGCCGTCCATAAAGTACGTCACGCTATTTTTGACCATTTTTGACCCCTCCCTCCCCCCTGTCACAAACTGTCACAAATCTCGGAACCCCCCAAAGTACGTCACACTTTCGGGAATTTTTTAAAAACATAACCATTTACCTAACCCTCTAAACCCTAGGATACTATCCCTAATCCCTCTGATAGTGACGTGTGTTCCTAAACGATTTGATAGTGACGGGAAATCAACTTTTATCCCGCCAGGCCGGGTTTTAGACACGCCTGGCCGGGCCGGGTCGGATTTTAGGTACTAAGAAAAAAAATATATGAAAGAATTTAAAAAATAAATGTGTGACGTCACACATGGCCCGACCCCTCCCCTGTCACAAACTGTCACACTTTCTTGCACCCCCTAGCCCCCCTGGAGCGTGACGTACTTTATGGACGGCCCCCTAGTCCTTCTAGTCTTTCTTAATTTTAAACCCCACACTGAGTAGGAATTATACTTGTCTCGAGTACAAAGATTTTATGCTTTCGCATCTCGAGTACAGAGATAATGATGCTTTCGCATTTTGCCTTGCAGTTCTGGATCAGCTGGAGTTATCTACAGAATGGAACTGAGTGTTAGAATCGTGTTTTTCAATATTATTTAATTTCCGAAGTCAGTCATTCGTTCCGGTGACACGAAACGGAGTATCCCCCCTGAAAGCTATCCGGGGAGATGAATTAATCTATACCCCCGGATGGAATTAACCGGTCTATACTATCCGAGGGGATAAACCATTCTATCCCCTTTTTTGAAAAATGCGCATAATAATTTTTTTTAAACTGTAATCAAAATTTAAAGTGACTCTAATTGTTTTAAGTATCCTAAGCAATGCTCAGATAAAGGCAACTCGAATTTATTTAGTGACTTTGAGTGTTCTTAAGTGTTTTAAATGTTTTAAGTGCTCTAAAAACAGGGCAAAACAAATTATCTAGTTGGAATAAACATACCTGTTAGTGTCATTGTTCAAAACTTAGCATATGAAAATCAATTTGCAAACAAAAATACACGCGGAAGCGGTTTTTTCGACTTTTTTTTAATTTGGGGGGATACAATTTATACGGGGGGAAACTCTATTTCGTGACACCGGCGCCAAAATACCAAATTAAGCGCTAGATGATCCTATGCGTAATTTTATCTACCCTGTAGGTCTATATGCGGCAATAATAAGCCAACAACCTACATGCACTTAGAGATAAGTAGTCATTAACCATTGAGTTTTTCTTTTGTGATAGGCATGCCAATTTCTTTGCCCCCGATGTAAACTCGATCCCTCCACAGGGACTGAGTTTTCAAACGGACGCCTAGATTTTAAAAAGCCAGTCTATCTAGACTTCCGTGGTCTGGCTCATACGTTATTGCCATTATTATCGTCATCATTATTTTTTATGCCCCGAGGACCGAGGTAAACACGATCACTCCTCAGGAACTTCAATATTACAATCTGTTGATAAAATTTGCCTCATCGTTGTCTTGTGCGTGGCGAAAGTGACTCGGAACGCAATCGCGTTAAGGCGCTGTATCGCTAAGGAGATAAAGAAAGGAAGTTCTCGTTGGTCCCCCCGTGACCATACATGAGGAGCTTATGTCCTATGTCAGATAGGAAGATCTGGCCTTCACTATTTATCGACCCCATTAATGTGATTATCAACATGTATTCGTTAATTTCTACTACTATTACTATTGACCTCTGATTTGAAATTTGTAGATACGATGACTTCATAATATGAAGTCATCGTAAAACAAAATCAACAGACAAATACATTGTAGGCCTAAGAATCCGATAAAGATAAGAAAGGCACTTTCAACGGACTTTCAATCAGTTTGGCTATCATTCACAAGCGATACCTTTTGAGAGTTTGTCGCCTGCCCACATGTTTAAACATGCAGCCTGCATACCCGCCAATTCGAATCTTAGACGTCTCAAAATGTGGGAGTCTACTGCAGAGAACAAGAGACCAAAAGTGTAACGGGTAAGACCACGAGGCCCTGCTAGGACTATGCAACGACAAACAGCGGTCAGTTACGAACCCTAATTTCATCAGATTCTCCAGCATGCATGAATAAACAAGTGTACAATTATTTTGTCGTTGCGAGCTCGCTCAACCCTGTAAGTTCGAAAATAGGTAAGAGAGACAGACGTAAAACGTAAGGCGTAAGATAGATAGACAGACAGACAGACAGACAGACAGAAGGATAGGGTCAGAGCGATAGAGTTAGACAGAGATAAGAGGCAGAGAGAAATAGAGAATGAAGGAGACAGCGAGAGAGACAGAGAGATGCCTGACTATAATATTCTCGAGAAACAATGGCAGTGTGATAGTCCACATGTGGGCTATAGTCTATATTGTCGTATTTCATGCATAAATTACACTCCAAGCAGTCGCCAACTGTCGCATATGCATTGAATGTGAATGCATTCATTACATGCATAAACTAACATCACGTATCTGACGCGTTCGTCATTGTTCTAATGATAACAGATGGAGAGTTTGACAACTAAAGGCGTGAGAATGTATGAAATGTAGGCCTGCGCGGTCAGTGTTGCGGTCACGTAGACGCCGTATAGGCTAACAGTTGCTGCTTATAAATAGCGAAGAGTTGAAAGCAGTCTGCATCAGTCGTCGAAGATCTGAAGATCCAACGAAACAAAGTCTCACATTCGTCTCTTCATTCTCTGTCCGCTGACGTCATCATGAAGTCATTCATCGCTGTCTTCCTATTGGTTGTGGCTGCCGTTGGAGTCATGTCCAGTGGTTACGGTGGCTATGGTAACGACAACGGATATGATGGTGGCTATGGACACGGTGGATATGGTGGTTACGGAAGTGGATACGGTAGTGGATACGGTAGCGGATACGGAGGTTACGGATACGGTGGATACGGACGTGGCGGATATGGCGGATACGGTTATTAAACGGTGGGCCCAGTACATTCGTAGCGTATGGTAGCCTAAAGTAGCACATGGTAGCACAGCAGATAACTTGAACAAAGCTTCACGGTGTAGACATTGATCGAGTCCAGTTTTCAGCATGGATAAATTGCAACGATCGTGCAAATGGGTGTGTGCGATTTTTCTTGCGCCCGTTAGGCTACTTATCCTCCATTACATCCGTACATTTCGCTCAGTTGTATATCGGCTTTGTTGTGTTTTTCTGAATACTTGAATGAATGATCGAATCTGAACATACATGTAGCCTACATACTGAACATACATTGTTCATTCTTAATTATGCGATCTCCGAAATCAAAGTTCACATACCCGTGTCACATTAATCGGATACGGTCCTCATTTAGCCTAGGTTGACTAATGTGTACTTTAAATCCAGGAAATGATATTTGTCTCGCTCCTGTGTTTTTTGTCGCGGCGACTTAGAGCCATCGGACGATTCGCTGCCCGCCGTCTTTTACCACAGTCGTGCGTGCATTTATCTGCTTTCGTATAAGCTTTTAGATCACTGTAACTTTCTCATTGGTTTCCGCAAGACGCGAATCTCCACTCTAGTCGGTCTTAAACGCCGCTGGCAAGGGCTTATAGGCTTATAGAACGCATTCCTCTGTTTGCTCACATTCCACTTGCACAGTTGCTACTTTACGCTGGTTTTTTCTGTCACCTCTCAAATATATAAATCCCAACTTGATCTTGCCCCCAAATATCTCTTCGACCCTATGCATGTAGGTCACTTTTTTCTACATCATTTTTGGCCCTCGCGCTGTATACCGATTTTACAACCTCTTTTCCCTCGTGTTCGGCGTGTTTTACCCCAAACCGCGGACATTTGCTGCGATAAATATGTCGGTCCCGCTGCATTGAATGTTCTTCCCTCTTCTACAGGCTCATGTCTAGGATCTTCCCCCGCATCTTCTCTCGCTCTCTCTCTCAAGACGTTTTCCCCTCCCACTCCGAGGGTTCTAATTGTAATTGTAATTGTAATCGTACATTTATATAGCGCCACTTCAAGAGAACTCCTCAGAGGCGCTCCCGACCTGACACCTTTTTTCTGTGCTGAAAGCACCTTTGAATCGTCAGTGCAACCGCTCTGTGAATTTTAGACGCGATACGATATTTTATTCAGTTTTCACTGGCTATTATAGTGAAGCGCTATAAACTACATAATTATGGGCATATAAATCAAGTAGCCTATAATTTGTAAAACACAGTGCTTTGCCGCTATATATAGACTATAAAATTAACCGCATAATTTTTTATTATTATTTACAGATGTCCGAATGTCACGACGACGTCTACAAATATCTCAACGTTTGCCTATTAAACTAAATGTTTAATATTTTTCTGTCTGCATCAATTATAATTATTGTTCCCGTAATATAATCATGCATAGGGCCTACGTTCGAATACTTTGGACGACAGGCATATGCATGCATACGAAAACAGATCAAGAGTTCAAGCACCTGCACTGCCCTGCAGTCTTTAAACTCATTTCTCCATGCAGCTTATCACGAAACTACTCATACCCTTCTGTACACGTGGAAGTGCGAGGCGTCTATACTACTCGAAACCAAGTCATCTGTTCATTTGGTTCAGGCAACAAGTAGGCCTAACTATAGCGTAGGCTATAATTATACGATATCTGGACAACAACTGGAGTGTATGTGTATTGTCCAACAAACCATCGGAGACACCTGAACCATTGATTGGATGCACATCCAAAATTTTAGCGTGAGATAAGCATGCGTTTAAAGTGCTGCAATTATTCTGACCATTGGAGAGCGTCGTTATGTTCTATGATGGTTCAAATAATTATAGCAGACGCGGTTTACTTAATGCACGATCTTTAATTTCATTTAGACTTTATTGGCTGATTTAAATATAGCCTACTGAATTGAATTCAACGAATTAAAGACGACTGATGTACCAATTGAAACGTGTTTTGATCTTTTATAAGCATGAGTAAATAAAAATTATTGTCAAACGAAATACTATTTGTAGGGCCCAAATTCACATTCAGCTGGCTCAATCCACTTTTTGTATTCGTCTCTGTTATTATACAAATCCATGCACAGCGCTATACATAGAATTTAATTGTCTCAAACAAAACTGTCCTGATACAACTGCTATGCTCTCATGTCAATGATTAGTAACTTATATATACAGGGTGGGCCCTAAAACAAATGCTGCCATTGCAATGTGGAGATGGAAAAAATTTCTGGTGAAGAGGGGCGCATCGGTCCTCAGACCCGTTCTCTCGAGCTACTCGGTGCTGCGCGCCTCGCACAAAAATTCGGACGCTCGTTAATCGCCTCCCACCACAAACATGGATTCTCAGAGATGAGGGGACTAGTCTATACACTGCATGCTGAGACGACGGACCCACTTCTGCAAGCGAGTCGAAATCGATCGGCGCCTTTCTTAGAAAACAAACAAAGCCTGCAAATCAATATGGCAAATTTTATGTTTAACCAAGATTTAAAAAATGATGATTAAAGTTAGAGCAAAATCCGTGGACACTGGACAGACAGATTGGGGGCTGCGTCTGAGGAGCGCAACCGAAGAACAGCTATAGAATGATGCTTAAGTGACAGCGAAAGGAACCGCATTAGCTAACAGGTAGCCTAATACACGTTACCGTGTTTTCATTCCAAAATGATTGCCGTGCCGATGTGCATCGTAGCTGGACTCCTCGAGGTCCTTATGGTAGATGGAGACATCTCAATCAACCAGTATTCCCTGGTTGCAGATAATGAGAGTCAACCGGTTTGTTCCGTGAACGCGCCATCAGTTGTCGTCTATGGTGTTCGCCGCAGAGTGAGTTGTCTGATGGAACACTGTGTACCAACCAAATCCTGTCTTTCAGCGAACTACTACAAAGACACCGGGAAGTGCGAACTCTTCCATTACCCTCCAACTGATTTCTTCAGAATTGCCGACGAATGCGCGCACTACAAGGTAATTAATGGATAGAAGCAATTTTCATTTCTCCAGAAGGTGAGTTAGGTGTCCATCTTAATTAATGAAGCGTCTCTAGCCTATAATTAGCATCAATTCTCATGGAACAATTTTTTATTGAGGAACATTTGACGCTGCAGAAATGCGGGTCCTGGAATCACGATGACCACGCCGAGGGTTCTTATCCGGCGTTAATAATAAATTTGAGACTATTCAAAGGAATAGCAGACTGAATGTTGAATGCTCTTAATCGCTCAACTTAATGAAAATTGAGGAAAGTCGGTGTGGACGATCATCGTAGATGAATGTAGACAGCAGTTTGTCTTGAAATCGTTGGCATCCGTGCTCACAACCTCGGACTCCAATCGGAAAGTCAATGAATAAACATCAAGTCCCCCCTCATTGTGAATGATACGTTCATACAGAATATATAAGATTTAATTCTGGAAACACTCGGTGAGTTGTTGACGCCCATCATAAGCTCATAATTATGTACCTGACAGTTAAAGATGGCTTACAGTTGTTCACGCGTCTCTATAAACGAACTCTTCAGAAGCATAGCTATAAGCTTAAGATAGGAGAAAATTTAATAGACAATAATCGGTCAAATGATCACTGTATTGTTTGTGAAGATGAAACGTTTCATATCAATAGTGTTTTAATTGCACGTGGTTTCTTCAAAAGGACTTTTTTTAACCTGCAAAACCATTTCTTCTCGTTCCCATCTCCTCTGTGGTGAATAATTATAGGGGGCCTACTCACTCGGATGGCGATGAAGATTTCTAACTATTTTTTTTACTGCGCTCAAGTGCTTTTATAGCTGCACGAATTCATTTAGAACTGCCGTGTTTGTGTAGAACTGAACACTATTATAATAAAAGCCAGTGGCGGCGCCAGGATTTCAGTTTTGGGGGCTGAAGCCTCCCGGAGAAAATTTTCCATTTTTGATCCGCAAAAATTTGTGACGACCTTTTTTTAGCCGTGGGTCGGAAATCGTGGAAATATTATTCAATTTTCGCAAGTAAAAAACCCCGAATGGCCTTTGTGGGAGCCTAGCCTTTTATGGGGAGGGGTTTAGCCTGTGACCCGTAGCGCCGCCACTGATAAAACTTAAAAGCCCTGTTTTATTGTGTTTATTGCTTTTACAGAGGGTTTGCGTGACGCGGGTCAATGTCACTGTCACCGACTGTAGTCTGTACTCGACTTCTTTTGAAATGTAATCGCAAGAAAATCTAGTCTTTTTTTAGTTTGTTCCATTCTCTCTTCATTTGTTTTCTACCGCAAAACTGAATTGCGTAATGCTCCAATGAATCAATATTTTTATAATTGCATAAAGCAAGGGCGGATACAGAAATTTTCGACAGGGGGACCAAAATTTCCGGTCTTGGGACAGAGGACAAATTTCGTCTTGGTCGCAGAAAAATCTGATGACCTTTTTTTAGTCATTTGTCGAATTCACGAAAAAAGATACCATTTTACCCGCCAAAATATTTGTTGTCGAATTCCCAAGAAAAATACTATGTTATATGTTATCCGCCAAAATAGTTGATGATTTTTTAAATTTTTCTTAGTCGTAGCCTACAGTGTTCTTATTTTTACCGACCTCGTGTACGGACCTCATGGGGCGTGGGGAGGCCAACGAAACTGCTCATGGGAGGGGGGGCCGGGAGCACAACTTTTCGAGCCAGAATAGCTGGTAACAAATCAAGAAATTTCTAAATGGGGCATGACTGGATCCGCCTCTGATATAAAGGAGATGTGTGTACTCTGTAGTCCTATGCAATAGACTCATGCGCCTGCGTCGATCACATTATGTCGTAACAGAGATCCAGCTGATGACAATGCAGTCCTTCGAAAGTAATTGTGCAAAGTTCATAGATATTGTCTATCTTGTCTACATGTAGGTCGTGTCCCGGTCTCCCATGACTAACAATCGAGACAACGAGTCTTAGTCTACTTGTAGTGTTAGAGTGTTTCAACAACACAACTATATTATAATGGCTAGAATCAGCAGTGACTATTGCAGCCTGTGTTTCTGTCAATATATCTCTGATTGTACGTTGGTCGTCATAGCAACCAAGCATCATCAAAGCAGCTCAACGAAGACTGAACTGAAAGGACAATAGGGGGGAGGGCTACAGGGAATAAAGCAAAATGAGTGGACCTTATTCACGTGGAAGACAATTGGGCGGATATGCCAGTCCATCAACGCCATTACCACTTGCATTGTATTCGAATAATTGTGCGTATATTTCAATGGAATATAGCTCAGAAATATCTATAGTGCACTCATTCGAATCGATCTTTTATGTAATTGCCCACGATACATTACAACATAACATTTAACTAATGTTTGTTGTTTGCAGAAACACAATTCGCCCACTGTCAATTGTTCCAAAGAAGGTTGGTAAAATTGCAGTGTTTGAAGATTGCAAAAACTGTCACAGATGTCTGCCATTCTAATCTCCATCTCCCTCCCTGTTTCTATGCCTCTCAGTACATCCTTTCGTTTTCCCCCATCATCTCTCTCTATCTGTCTTTGTTTCTCTCATTTTCTGTGCCCCTGACCCTCACTCTGTCTGTCTCTCACTCTATCCCTCTCTTTGTCTGTCCGTATGTCTGTCTGTCTGTCTCTCTCACACAACTCTCTCTGTCTCTATCTCTCTGTCTCTCTCTGTCTCTCTGTCTGTCTCGCACTGTCTTCTCTCTGTATGTCTCTCTGTATGTCTCTCTTTCTCTCTCTTCCACACCCCCTGTCTGACCACAATTTCCTCTCGCTATCTGCTTCTGCGTAATAGTAGCTTCGACTGCCTTTTGTTAAAATATCACAGCAAAATTGCAATCTTTAAGATGTGAGCATGTAAGTATTAGAAGATCGTAATGTCTAGACAAGAGCTTGCTCACCTAAACTCCCTTTGTAAGGTCTTTTAAAATAATTGTGTATACTCCTAGTTCCACGGGCTCACTTAGCTTCCAGGCAACGCCGAGCTCTCTTGATTGTATGGCAGTAGATTACATCTGGAATAACTTCCCATTCGGAGTTGCGTATATTACATCTGGACAATCAGCCTTTCTTTCATAAGTCACTCAAGTCTTTTTCCTTTAACAGTCGCTGGCCTGGGAGCGCTCCTGCCTAGGCTTAATGAAGGGTGCTACATAAATCCATAGAATGAGTGAGTGAATGAATGAATGAATGAGCTAAAGAAAAGCAAACTGATTTTTGCTATGTTAACTTCGCAGTCGGTGGAACCAGTACTATTGTTAGGTCTGAATGCTGTTCGTTCCCGTTCAGTTACAACGGAACCATCTTCTACACTTGTGCACAGAATATCAACAACCCTTCGGACATCGGATGTTTTAGAGCAAACCGCTCGTGGACAACATGCTCATCCACGAGTTAGTAAAATAGTGTTTCTTTTTAGAAAGGTTGTGCACTGTTATAGACGTTTTATAAATTCATAGACATAATAGGGCCTACAGTGCTGTTTAAATACTGCAGAATATAACATGTGTGCTGCATGGCGTCTTTTGTTTTATTACTAGACTAGCTGTGTTACCCGGCGTTGCCCGGGAAATTTGCTTTTTTCACCTCTACCCCTCTGAGGTAGCCTATATACATGTATACCAGTGTTTCCAGTTAAATTTCTACTCACAGCATGGAAATTCAAAATGTCCATATTTTCCATGTTTATCCTGTTCAAGAGCAACTTCCGATTCGTTTAGACGTGAAGTTTTACGTCTTTCTGAATCGATTATTGTGTTTAAATCGTTAAAGATTAAGACGCCTATAATTCACGACCGTTCGAAGCTGTTTTGTTTATGGGCATGGCCTTTGCAGGATTGTGTTGCCGCTGAGGTTTCAGAAATAAACCCAAATTTCCTTATGAAAAAAACACAAAAAAACCAGCACATTTGCATGAGCGATTCTAGACCCTTTGTTCGAATTAAGTTGGATTTTCGCATTTTCGTATGAAGGTTACGCCGATTGTGGAGTTTAGGCCTAAAATGAAATTTATTGGAACAAAAATTATGTATCACCAGATTACATTGAATTTCACAGAATATTCATGTGTTGTAACTTGTAAATACAAAATGTCCAGCTAGCTAAATTAAACCCAGATTTTGCATAGAAAAACCCAGAAACCCAGACGAAGGGCAAAAACAGATCTAGTGGGAAAACCCAACTATGGCATCACTGCTGTTCACAAATAAATTTCAAATTTTAAATATTTCCCCATATCGCTTTTTCGTCGGATTTCTACCACAAAAGTCATATTCGTTAGTCTATTTCGAAACTTTTCGTGCAAAAACCTAGCAAATGAGCGGGTTTAAGACTTAATTGACCGGACTACTACCATCGTTGCAGCGTGGTTGCAAGGTATGGTTAATGGCGTCTGAACTTCGCGTAAGTTTCCATACCGAAACCTAAATTGTCGATAACTCGTTTTAAAGTGAATTGAAACCTGAAAATAGACGCGCTGACCCACAAATTTGCATAAGAAGCAAAAAGGAAATGTTTCGTGCTGCGAAATGAATCGGCGTCTGAGCCTTTCTTGGGACGGACATCCATGCATACAGATCTCAGACTTATAGGATAGATTATAGATAGATGCTAACAATACTTTTCTATCTTAGACTTCAAGGCTGACTATGTCAGTCACAGCTTGATTGTTCCGAACATCACTCAACCCGTTCCATCGATATTCATTCACGGATGGCTGATCATCCAGAAAAATGTTCCAGACAGCGGTTCAATATTCAACAGACCGTGGATCGACTACAGAAATGGTTTTGGAGATCCAGGTGGAAAATATTTCTGGTTTGGAAATGAGAAACTCTACCAGCTGTTGTCAAGTGGAAACTGGAAGCTAAGAGTCGAAGTCAAGTCAAGCGACACAGGGAAATGGTATTCAGCCGAGTATGAGTCTTTCCGATTGAGCGATGGAGTTAATAAGTACGCCATAAACGTGGACGGATACACAGGAGATGCAGGAGATGCATTCAACGTTGTAGGTAATAACGACTGGAAGTCAAACGGAATGAAATTCAGCACGACCGATAGCGACAATGACGGTTATTACAGCGGAAACTGCGCTCTCGACCCGAGCTGCGCTGGAGGTTGGTGGTGGAATCATTGCGCAACGTCCTGTCTGAATTCATATACGTCAGCGGGCAACTCATGGGGAACTCTTGAGATTCTTGGTCTTGCCCCTACTCGCTACGTTTCGAGCGGGCGAATGATGATAAAGAAAGCCTAATATCAGACATCCCTTTGATGGGACTTCTTTAAAACGCT
Organism: Lumbricus terrestris; assembly: GCA_949752735.1. Taxonomy (NCBI): domain Eukaryota; kingdom Metazoa; phylum Annelida; class Clitellata; order Crassiclitellata; family Lumbricidae; genus Lumbricus; species Lumbricus terrestris. The sequence goes on from OX457041.1 coordinate 47,731,075, forward strand.
TATCGTCTGTGCAATTTGAGTATTATGCCAGATGAATTCGCAGATTTATTGTAGAACACTAAAAACACCTTAGTTTTAGTTTAGAATTGATAGACTCATAAATGAAATGACACGTTGATGGTTTAACCTATGGATTTCGGACATTACTCTGACTCGACATAGCGATTACGAATAAACCGATGCCCTACACTTTTTTCTCAATAATTATTGTCATTGTGATCTGTGCTATGGCTATACAGTTTATTGCATGCTACTCCATTGGTTTTGCTATTCGTATACTTGATAGCCTATGCTTTAGTAGGCTACAAAAGGCTTTATATTGCTCTGTCACACACTGATCAGTCCGGTAAATTTGAACTTGAGGAGTGCCTGTCATCTTTATATGCCTGGTTCTGTTTTAATGGTTTGGCTATAAACCCAAACAAGTCTGAAGCAATTTTGTTCGGGTCACGACAACGCTTGCGTTCTTTTCCTTCACTTTCCAGCATCGACCTTGCAGGCTCCGCAGTACCGTTATCAGATTCTGTTAAAACTCTTGGGGTTACCCTGGACAGATGCTTACTTTTCGGATGCATGTAACTAACCTTTGTAGATCTTGCTTTTATCACATCAGGGCAATACGCCACATTAGGTAGGCTCTGACTAAGGATATGTCGAAGACTTTAGCTTGCGCCCTTGTCTCTTCTCGCCTTGATTATGCTAATGCGATTTTTGTTGGCATTTCAGACTATGAGCTACATAGGCTGCAACGCATCCAAAATTCTTTAGCTCGCGTTGTGCTGCGTGTCCCACTACGATCAAGTTCCTCAGTTTTACTTCATCAGCTGCATTGGCTTCCTGTCGAGTTTAGGATTAAATTTAAATTGGCCTGTTTAACCTACAAATCTCTCTCTACCGGAACACCTCCCTACCTTCAGTCACTGCTTACTCCTTATATTCCTCCTCGTTGCCTGCGATCATCAAACATGGGTCTTTTAGTTGAGCCTCGATGCAGAACTGTTATGGGCTCGCGTGCATTCCATGCCTCTGCTCCCAAAGAATGGAATCTTCTTCCACTCTCTCTTCGTTGCTCAAATTCACTCCCTATCTTCAAAAAACGGCTTAAAACTCACTATTTTTCTTTGGCTTTCAAGCACATGGACCTTTAACTGCATCTTCCTCTGGCGGCTAACTATCCGCGCCTCAGATTCATACTTTGGTGTGACCTTGCGCGCGTAATAAATTTATGTAATAATAATAATAATTAAGCTTATTTTAACAATAGATGTAAAAAAAACGACGAAAATAAAACAAAAAACAAAAAAGTCGTTTTATTCCAAGAAATAAAAATCGACAAAATACGACAAAAACGACCAAAAAATGGAAAATAAGTTGCCTTTGTTGCATCTGAAACTTCATTTTAAGCTTAAAAACCATGCTTGTGCAATAAGTTTATCTAAATCTGCAAATAACACAACTTTTTTCAGTAGGCCAAAATTAGTTATTGTACTAAGTAACACTAATCTACAACAGTTATGTTTTTCTTATAACTTTGGTTTAATAAGATATTGAGAAAAAAATTAAAGGTATCGAAATCTTTTCGAATTTAAAATGTTAACATAAGTCCACACAAGTTCATGCTGATCGACATAACGCAATTAAAATCTAATCAGAAGTATTTCCTGTAGGGACCTATTACATGCACCTCTCAAATGATGACTTAATCAATTACATAATGACATTAGTCAGCTGAATCATTGAAAGTAGGCTACGGTGAAAACGTAAAGAATATCAGAAAAAGAAATTGAAGAAAATAATAATAGACAGTGACTAAATAAAGCTACATAACAAATAGAAGACGAAAAACGATGAGAAAAGTATAAAAAACGAAAAAACCGACTTTTTTGGGAGAGAAAAAAAACCGAAAAAACCCGTTATTTGCAACTCGGGCATAGGCCTATGCTTTTAACTGTAGGCTACACGTTGTAAACACAAATAAATTGATAAGCTGAGACAGTTTTATGTTTGAAATTGTACAACCCCAGTTCACTATTATAGGCTCAAAGTGACTACAGCTTCCATCTGCTGCGCTTAGTAGTCTTTGATATTTTTGGTTAATTGGTTTGATCATTTGGATCATTTGTTAGCTACATGTATGCTTCATCATTCTGCGGTCTGTCAGATTGAATGTTAATAAACGAAGATTATTATTCAAATATTGAAGGCCAGGTCTTCCTATCTGACAATGGACATAGGCTACTTTATTTCTCGACCCTATTATTATAATTATCAAATTTATTCATTCACTTTTACTACTATTATTACTATTGACCTCTGATTTGAAATCTGTGGATACGATGACTTCAAATAAAACAAAATCAACAGACATTGCAGGCCTAAGAATCCGATAAAGATAAGAAAGGAACTTTCAACGGACTTTCAATCAGTTTGGCTATCACTCACAAGCGATACTTTTTGAGAGTTTGTCGTCTGCCCATAATTTTTATGGCTAACCATAAAGCCTGCATACCCGTCAATTCGAATCGATTGGCATGCCTCTTAGACGTCTCAAAATGAGGGAGTCTACTGCAGAGAACTATAAAGACCAAAAGAGTTACTGGTAAGACCACGAGGCCCTCCTAGGACTATGCAACGACAAACAGCGGTCAGTTACGAACCCTAATTTCATCAGATTCTGCAGCATGAATAAACACGAGACAAGACTAGTGCTTGATGTCAAACAATTATTTTGTCGTTGCGAACTCGCTCAACTCTGTAAGTTCGCCAATAGGTAAGAGAGACAGAAGTAAAACGTAAGACGTAAGACAGATAGACAGACAGACAGACAGACAGACAGAAGGATAGACAGAGAGTCAGAGCGATAGAGTTAGACAGAGATAAGAGGCAGACAGGCAGACAGACAGAGAAAGAGGAAGACAGCGAGAGACACAGAGAGATGCCTGACTATATTCTCCAGAAACGATGGCAGTGTGATACATGTAGTCTATATTGTCGTATTCCACGCATAAACTGTTCTCCAAGCAGACAGAGAAAGAGGGAGACAGCGAGAGAGACAGAGTAATATTCAATGAGAAACAATGGCAATGTGATAGTCTACAAAACTCTACATGCACACGTAATCTAATGTCGTATTCGATGCGTAAATTATACTCTAAGCAATCGCCAACTGTCGCATATGCACTGAATGTGAATGCATTCATTGCGCACATTGACTGACATCACGTATCTGACGCGTTGGTCATTGTTCTAATGATGACAGATGGAGAGTTTGTCAACTAAAGGCGTGAGAATGTATGAAATATAGGTCGGCGAGGTCAGTGTTGCGGTCACGTAGACGCCATAATTATAACAGTTGCTGCGTATAAATAGCGAAGAGTTGAAGTCAGTCTGCATCAGTCGTCGAAGATCTGAAGATCCAACGAAACAAAAGTCTCACATTCGTCTCTTCATTGTCTGTCCGCTGACGTCATCATGAAGTCATTCATCGCTGTCTTCCTATTGGTTGTGGCTGCAGTTGGAGTCATGTCCAGTGGTTACGGTGGCTATGGTAACGACAACGGATATGATGGTGGCTATGGACACGGGTACGGTGGTTACGGAAGTGGATACGGAAGCGGATACGGAGGTTACGGATACGGTGGATACGGACGTGGCGGATATGGCGGATACGGTTATTAAACGGTGGGCCCAGTACATTCGTAGCGTATGGTAGCCTAAAGTAGCACATGGTAGCACAGCAGATAACTTGAACAAAGCTTCACGGTGTAGACATTGATCGAGTCCAGTTTTCAGCATGGATAAATTGCAACGATCGTGCAAATGAGTGTGTGCGATTTTTCTTGCGCCCGTTAGGCTACTTATCCTCCATTAGCCTACATCCGTACATTTCGCTCAGTTGTATATCGGCTTTGTTGTGTTTTTCTGAATACTTGAATGAATGATCGAATCTGGACATTGCCTTCATACTGAACATACAATGTACATTGTCCATTCTTAATTATGCGATCTCCGATATCAAAGTTCACATACCCGTATTACTTTAATCGGATACGGTCCTCATTTAGCCTAGGTTGACTAATGTGTACTTTAAATCCAGGAAATGATATTTGTCTCGCTCCTGTGTTTTTTGTCGCGGCGACTTAGAGCCATCGGACGATTCGCTGCCCGCCGTCTTTTACCACAGTCGTGCGTGCATTTATCTGCTTTCGTATAAGCTTATAGATCACTGTAGCCTAACTTTCTCATTGGTTTCCGCAAGACGCGAATCTCCACTCAAGTCGGTCTTAAACGACGCTGGCAAGGGCTTATAGGCTTATAGAACGCATTCCTCTGTTTGCTACTTTACGCTGGTTTTTTCTGTCACCTCTCAAATATATAAATCCCAACTTGGTCTTGCCCCCAAATATCTCTTCGACCCTATACATGTAGGTCACTTTTTTCTACATCATTTTTGGCCCTCGCGCTGTATACCGAATTTACAACCTCTTTTCCCTCGTGTTCGGCGTGTTTTACCCCAAACCGCGGGCATTTGCTGCGATACATATGTCGGTCCCGCTGCATTGAATGTTCTTCCCTCTTCTACAGGCTCATGTCTAGGATCTTCCCCCGCATCTTCTCTCGCTCTCTCTCTCTCAAGACGTTTTCCCCTCCCACTCCGAGGGTTCTAATTGTAATTGTAATTGTAATCGTACATTTATATAGCGCCACTTCAAGAGAACTCCTCAGAGGCGCTCCCGACCTGACACCTTTTTTTTCTGTGCTGAAAGCACCTTTGAATCGTCAGTGCAACCGCTCTGTGAATTTTAGACGCGATACGATATTTTATTGAGTTTTCGCTGGCTATTATAGTGAAGCGCTATAAACTATATAATTATGGGCATATAAATCAAGTAGCCTATAATTTGTAAAACACAGTGCTTTGCCGCTATATATATATATAGACTATAAAATTAACCGCAATTTTTTTTATATTATTTACAGATGTCCGAATGTCACGACGACGTCTACAAATGTCTCAACGTTTGCCTATTAAACTAAATGTTTAATACTTCTTGTCTGTATCAATTATTGTTCCCGTAATATAATCATGCGTATACGTTCGAATACTTTGGACGACAGGCATATGCATGCATACGAAAACGGATCAAGAGTTCAAACACCTGCACTGTCCTGCAGTCTTTAAACTCATTTCTCCATGCAGCTTATCACGAAACTACTCATATACCCTTCCGTACACGTGGAAGCGCGAGGCGTCTATACTACTCGAAACCAAGTCATCTGTTCAATTGGTTCAGGCAACAAGTAACTATAGCCTATAATTATACGATATCTGGACAACAACTGGAGTGTATGTGTATTGTCCAACAAACCATCAGAGACACCTGAACCATTGATTGGATGCACATCCAAAATTTTAGCGTGAGATGAGCATGCGTTTAAAGTGCTGCAATTATTCTGACCATTGGAGAGCGTCGTTGTGTTCTATGATGGTTCAAATAATTATAGCAGACGCGGTTTACTTAATGCACGAACTTTAATTTCATTTAGACTTTATTATTGCTACTGAATTGAAAATGTTAGCCTGAGATGAGCAATTGAGCATGCATTTAAAGTGTTGCAATTCTGACAATTGAAGAGCGTCGTTATGTTCTATGATGGTTCAAATAATCATAGCAGACGCGGTTTACTTAATGCACGAACTTTAATTTCATTTAGACTTTATTGGCTGATTTAAATATAGCCTACTGAATTGAATTCAACGAATTCAAGACGACTGATGTACCAATTGAAACGTGTTTTGATCTTTTATAAGCATGAGGACATAATTGTCAACCGAAATACTATTTGTAGGGCCCAAATTCACATTCAGCTGGCTCGGTCCACTTTTTTTTATTCGTCTCTGTTATTATACAAATGCATGCACAGCGCTATACATAGAACTTCATTGTCTCAAAACAAAACTGTCCTGATACAACTACTATGCTTTCATGTCAGTGATTAGTAACTTATATATGCAGGGTGGGCCCAAAAACAAATGCTGCCATTGCAATGTGGAGATTCAACAAATTTCTGGTGAAGAGGGGCGCATCCCTCCTCAAACCCGTTCTCTCGAGCTACTCGGTGCTGCGCGCCTCGCACAAATTCGGACGCTCGTTAATCGCCTCCCACCACAAACATGGATTCCCAGATATGAGGGGACTAGACTACACAGTCAACGTTCCCTCTAAGCTGCGCGGCTGCGCTTCCGCGCACCTCATTTTAAAAGCCCGCGCAGCAGTTTCAAATCTCCGCTCACATATTTTGGTAGGAAGTGCATATAAACTAACGTTTTGTTAAATTTTTTTAACTTGACGTAAGTCATTGATTTACGATCTCATATTTTCCCACCGAGTGGTCAATATCTGTGTGCGCGGACGACTACCATGCTGCCATCTAGCCATTCGAAAGTCAATTATCCCCGGACGAATACCCCAACTAATGACTTTAACCGCACCCCCTCCAGAACTTTGCAATGACTGGACGCAGGCTGGAAGCACGTAGCCTACGCTCCCACCTAGGTTGAATCTGAGGGACGATCTAGTCACGACTTTGAAGAGAATAATTAATGCCCAGTACGAGTTGAGCGCACCACTCATTGAGTCACAAACAGGAACATCTGTTAAGAGATAACTAATCACAAGGGATGCTCCAACCTCATCTTTAACTGTGTCAGTCATTAACTTGGACGTATTGGCGACTCCTGCTATGACCCGAAACCAGAAGACCAGCTTGCCAAGCTGGCAGCTTGGCACCAACCAATTTAGAGTGGATGCTTGCTGATTCTTATCAGCTGCTCTGCCGTCATAGGCGGCTGCTCCGGATGGTAAGTTAGTTCCAACAGGTGGAGCCAGAGAACCCTCCATTCATCCACTATAGGTGAGTGGAAAACCTTAGGCCTAGGACGATGCTATATATTACAGGCCTGTCTGTCAAATGGCAAACAGATCACCAGAGTTGGATTTCACTTTGGAGGTCGGTTTAATACAGGGTTATTTCTTAGTGATTGAAATTTGTAAGCTATGTCGAAACGTAAAGCGAATGAGAGCATATGAAACAGCTTTTTCAAAGAAAAGGTATTCTTCTAATTTTAAAACTGATTGGCTTAGCGAGATCGTAAAGACAGAGCTTCCAACGTCAGTAGAATAGAAACAACGAGACTTGGCCTGGCAGTCAATATCGACAGGATTAATTTTATCAACAATTATGGTCGTTGCTGAAAGATCGGAGGCAGCGAAATGTTAGCGCTGAACATTATTTTGTTGCTAGATTGAGAACTACATGTATCCTCTATCATATAGTTTCAGGTAGGTTCAGTTCAGATTTTGCTTTGGTATTATTTATCGTAGACTATCATTAATATTTTCGTTTGCGATAAGTATTAAAACCATCTACGTGATTCTTGCGCAATAGACTACATCATCTTTAATCTAAAAATGGACATCAGGCCTATTACAGACGTGTATTTAATTAGTGTAGTTTGGCCTGTAGATTTTTCAAACACAAATTTAATGTTTCTGAAAATATGGTGCCCACGTGGAAATTTGTGTTGCTCAAGCAACCGTCAGCTCCGCGCACACAGGAAAAATATTAGAGGGAACGTTGCTACACACTGCATGCTGAGACGACGGACCCACTTCTGCAAGCGAGTCGGAATCGATCGGCGCCTTTCTTAGAAAACAGAACAAAGCCTGCAAATCAATATGACAAATTTTATGTTTAACCAAGGTTTAAAAAAAACGATGATTAAAGTTAGAGCAACATCCGTGGACACTGGACAGCCATATTTGAGGCTGCGTCTGAGGAGGGCAACCGAAGAACAGCTAGAGAATGATGCTTAAGTGACAGCGAAAGGAACCGCATTAGCTAACAGGTAGCCTAATACACGTTACCGTGTTTTCATTCCAAAATGATTGCCGTTCCGATGTGCATCGTAGCTGGACTCCTCGAGGTCCTAATGGTAGAAGGAGACATCTCAATCAACCAGTATTCCCTGGTTGCAAACAATGAAAGTCAACCGGTTTGTTCCGTGAACGCGCCATCTGCTGTCGTCTATGGTGTTCGGCGTCGAGTGAGTTGTCTGTTGGAACACTGTGTGCCAACCAAAGCCTGTCTTTCGGCGAATTACTACAAAGACACCGGGAAGTGCGAACTCTTCCATTACCCTCCAACTGATTTCTTCAGAATTGCCGATGAATGCGTTTACTACAAGGTAATTAATGGATAGAAGCAATTTTCATTTCTCTAGAAGGTGAGTTAGGTGTCCATCTTAATTAATGAAGCGTCTCTAGCCTATAATTAGCATCAATTCTCATGGAACAATTTTTTATTGAGGAACATTTGACGCTGCAGAAATGCGGGCCCTGGAATCACGATGACCACGCCGAGGGTTCTTATCCGGCGTTAATAATAAATTTGAGACTATTCAAAGGAATAGCAGACTGAATGTTGAATGCTCTTAATCGCTCAACTTAATGAAAATTGAGGAAAGTCGGTGTGGACGATCATCAAAGATGAATGTAGACAGCAGTTTGTCTTGAAATCGTTGGCATCCTTGCTCACAACCTCGGACTCCAATCGGAAAGTCAATGAATAAACATCAAGTCCCCCCTCATTGTGAATGATACGTTCATGCAGGATATATCAGATTTAATTCTAGAAACACTCGGTGAGTTGTTGACGCCCATCATAAGCTCATAATTATGTACCTGACAGTTGATGATGATGGTGCTCTGCCCGAAGGCAGTTTCATTGGCTTTACGCCCCTGGGGATGAGATGAGTGAGGTGGTTTCCCGTTGCCTTCCCCACAGACAATGATGGGTAAGCAACTTGCCCAAGGTCGCTCCGCAGGAGCGCAAGTTCCTGCGTCCCACACGTGCTAGCCCGAGATATCTAAATCTCTGAATGTGAACTTCCAGCCCGGGGTTTGAACCGCAGTCCGTTGCAAACAACAGACGAATGCAGCTCGCACTTACCGGTGTAGTTAACTAGGCCAGTACCTGACAGTTAAAGATGACTTATAGTTGTTCACGCGTCTCTATAAACGAACTCTTCAGAAGCATATAGCTATAAGCTTAAGACAGGAGAAAATTTAATAGACAATAATTGCCAAATGAGGCATGGGCATTAACGAAAAGGGATGAGGGTTTGCTGGAAAGAACAGAGATGCGAATGCTGCGATGGATGCTTGGAATATCACTGAAAGACATGAAACGAAGTGAGGACATCAGGAAAAAAGATCGGTGTGGCATGCATCACTGACAAAGCACGGGAGACCAGGCTGCGGTGGTATGGACACGTAATGAGAAAAGAGGAGGGTAGCTGTGTCAAAAGAATCCTGCAAGCGGAGGTAGGCCTATATCGTCGACGCAGTCGGGGACGACAGAAGAAAAGATGGGAGGACGTGATACAACAAGACCTGAAGTTGCTCAAATTGAAGAAAGAAGACACCGGAAGCAGAGACAAGTGGAGGAGAAGGATTCGAGTGGCTGACCCCTCGCCAGAGGGAATAATTCTAGCCAGAAGGGAAAGAATCGGTCAAATGATCACTGTATTGTTTGTGAAGATGAAACGTTTCATATTTATAGTGTTTTAATTGCACGTGGTTCCTTCAAAAGGACTTTTTTGACCTGCAAAACCATTTCTTCTCGTTCTCATCTCCTCTGTGGTGAATAATTATAGGGGGCCTACTCACTCGGATGGCGATGAAGATTTCTAACTATATTTTTACTGCGCTCAAGTGCTTTTATAGCTGCACGAATTCATTTAGAACTGCCGTGTTTGTGTAGAACTGAACACTATTATAATAAAAGACAGTGGCGGCGCCAGGATTTCAGTTTTGAGGCTGAAACCCTCCGGAGAAAATTTTTCATTTTTGATCCGCACAAATTTGTGACGACCTTTTTTTAGTCGTCGGTCGGAAATCGTGGAAATATTTTTCAGTTTTTCGCATATAAAAAACCCCGAATGGCCTTTGTGGGGGCTTAGCCTTTTATGGGGAGAGGTTTAGCCTCTGACCCCTAGCGCCGCCACTGATAAAACTTAAAAGCCCTGTTTAATTGTGTTTATTGCTTTTGCAATCAGAGTTTTGCGTGACGCGGGTCAATGTCACTGTCAGCGATTGTAGGCCTACTCCACCTCCTTTGAAATGTAACAGCAAGAAAATCTAGTCTTTTTTAGTTTGTTCCATTTTCCCTTTATTTGTTTTCTACCGCAAAACTGAATTGCGTAATGCTCCAATCATACCAATGAATCAATATCAAACTTATGATCGATCATAAATATTTTTATAATTGCATAAAGTAAGGGCGGATACAGAAATTTTCGAAAGGGCGACCAAAATTTCCGGTCTTGGGACAGAGGACAAATTTCGTCTTGGTCGCAGAAATATCTTATGACCTTTTTTTAGTCATTTGTCGAATTCACGAAAAAAGATACCATTTTACCCGCCAAAATATTTGTTGTCGAATTCCCAAGAAAAAAACTATGTTATGTGTTATCCGCCAAAATAGTTGAAGATTTTTTAACTTTTCTTAGTCGTACAGTGTTCTTAAGCTCCTGCACCGACCTCGTGTACGGACCTCATGGGGCGTTGGGAGGCCAACGAAACTGCCCGGGGGAGGGGGGCCGGGAGCACAACTTTTCGAGCCAGAATAGCTGGTAACAAATCAAGAAATTTCTAAATGGGGCATGACTGGATCCGCCTCTGATATAAAGGAGATGTGTGTACTCTGTAGTCACTAGTCATATGCAATAGACTCGTGCGCCTGCGTCGATAATAGGTCTATGTAACAGAGATTCGGCTGATGACAATGCAGTCCTTTGAAAGTAAATATTGTGCAGAGTTCATAGATATTGTCTATCTTGTCTACATGTAGGTCGTGTCCCGGTCTCCCATGACCAACAATCGAGACAACGAGTCTTAGTCTACTTGTAGTGTTAGAGTGTTTCAACAACACAACTATATTATAATGGCTAGAATCAGCAGTGACTATTGCAGCCTGTGTTTCTGTCAATCTACCTCTGAATGTACGTTGGTCGTCATAGCAACCAAGCATCATCAAAGCAGCTCAACGAAGACTGAACTGAAAGGACAATAGGGGGCGGGCGATACAGGGAATAAAGAAAAATGAGTGGACCTTATTCACGTGGAAGACAATTGGGCGGATATGCCAGTCCATCAACGCCATTACCACTTGCATTGTATTCGAATAATTGTGCGTATATTTCAATGGAATATAGCTCAGAAATATCTATAGTGCACTCATTCGAATCGATCTTTTATGTAATTGCCCACGGCACATTATAACAAAACATTTAACTAATGTTTGTTGTTTGCAGAAACACAATTCGCCCACTGTCAATTGTTCCAAAGAAGGTTGGTAAAATTGCAGTGTTTGAAGATTGCAAAAACTGTCACAGAATGATGTCTGCCATTCTAATCTCCATCTCCCACCCTGTTTCTATGCCTCTCAGTACATCCTTTCGTTTTCCCCCATCATCTCTCTCTATCTGTCTTTGTTTCTCTCATTTTCTGTGCCCCTGACCCTCACTCTGTCTCTCACTCTATCCCTCTCTTTGTCTGTCCGTATGTCTGTCTGTCTGTCTGTCTCTCTCACACAACTCTCTCTGTCTCTATCTCTCTGTCTCTCTCTGTCTCTCTCTCTGTCTCGCACTGTCTTCTCTCTGTATGTCTCTCTGTATGTCTCTCTTTCTCTTTCTCTCTCTTCCACACCCCCTGTCTGACCACAATTTCCTCTCGCTATCGGCTTCTGCGTAATAGTAGCTTCGACTGCCTTTTGTTAAAATATCACAGCAAAATTGCAATCTTTAAGATGTGAGCATGTAAGTATTAGAAGATCGTAATGTCTAGACAAGAGCTTGCTCACCTAAACTCCCTTTGTAAGGTCTTTTAAAATAATTGTGTATACTCCTAGTTCCACGGGCTCGCTTAGCTTCCAGGCAACGCCGAGCTCTCTCGATTGTATGGCAGTAGATTACATCTGGAATAACTTCCCATTCGGAGTTGCGTATATTACATCTGGACAATCAGCCTTTCTTTCATAAGTCCACTCAAGTCTTTTTCCTTTAACAGTCGCTGAGCTGGGAGCGCTCCTGCCTTGACCTAATGAAGGGTGCTACATAAATCCATAGAATGAGTGAGTGAATGAATGAATGAATGAGCTAAAGAAAAGCAAACTGATTTTTGCTATGTTAACTTCGCAGTCGGTGGAACCAGTACTATTGTTAGGTCTGAATGCTGTTCGTTCCCGTTCAGTTACAACGGAACCATCTTCTACAATTGCACCAAGAATATCACCAACCCATCGGACATCGGATGTTTTAAAGCAAACCGCTCCTGGACAGCCTGCTTACCTATGAGTCAGTACAATTATGTTTCTTTTTAGAAAGGTTATGCGCTGTTATAGACGTTTTATAAATTCATAGACACAATAGGGCCTACAGTGCTGTTTAAATAGGCCTACTGCAGAATATAACATGTGTGCTGCATGGCGTCTTTTGTTTTATTACTAGACTAGCTGTGTTACCCGGCGTTGCCCGGGAAATTTGCTTTTTTCGCCTCTACCCCTGTGAGGTAGCCTATAGGTATACCAGTGTTTCCAGTTAAATTTCTACTCACCGCATGGAAATTTAAAATGTCCATATTTTCCATGTTTATCCTGTTCAAGAGCAACTTCCAATTCATTTAGACGTGAAGTTTTACGTCTTTTTGAATCAATAGTTGTGTTTAAATCGCTAAAGATTAAGACGCATATAATTCACGACCGTTCCGAAGCTGTTTTGTTTATAGGCATGGCCTTAAAGTGCGGGATTGTGTTGTTGCCGCTAATTTTTGCAGAAATAAACCCAAATTTCCTTATGGGAAAACCCCAAGAAAAACCCATACATTTGCATGAGCGATTCTAGACCATTTGTCCGAATTAAGTTGGATTTTCGCATGTTCGTATGAGGGTTGTGGAGTTTAGGCCTAAAATGAAATTTAATGAAACAAAAATTATGTATCACCAGTTTACATTGAATTTCACAGAATATTCCTGTGTTGTAACTTGTAGACAAAAACTGTCCAGCTAGCTAAAATAAACCCAGATTTTGCATAGAAAAACCCAGAAACCCAGACAAAGGGCAAAAAACAGATCTAGTGGAAAAACCCAACTGTGGCATCACTGGTGCTCACAAATAAATTTCAAATTTTAAATATTTCCCCATATCGCCTTTTCTTCGGATTTCTACCACATATTCTTCAGTCTCTTTCGAAACTTTGCACATAGCAAATGAGCGGGTTTAAGACTTAATTGACCGGACTACTACCATCGTTGCAGCGTGGTTGCAAGGTATGGTTAATGGCGTCTGAACTTCGCGTAAGTTTCCATACCGAAACCTAAATTGTCGATAACTCGTTTTAAAGGGAATTGAAACCTGAAAATAGTCGCGCTGACCCACAAATTTGCATAAGAAGCAAAAAGAAAATGTTTCGTGTTGCGAAATGAATCGGCGTCTGAGCCTTTCTTGGGACGGACATCCATGCATACAGATCTCAGACTTATAGGATAGATTATAGATAGATGCTAACAATACTTTTCTATCTTAGACTTCAAGGCTGACTATGTCAATCACAGCTTGATTGTTCCGAACATCACTCAACCCATTCCATCGATATTCATTCACGGATGGCTGATCATCCAGAAAAATGTTCCAGACAGTGGCTCAATATTCAACAGACCGTGGATCGAATATAGAAATGGTTTTGGAGATCCAGCTGGGAAATACTTCTGGTTCGGGAATGAGAAACTCTATCAACTGTTGTCAAGTGGAAATTGGAAACTAAGAGTCGAAGTCCAGTCAAGCGACACAGGGAAATGGTATTCAGCCGAGTATGAGTCTTTCCGATTGAGCGACGAAGTTAATAAGTACGCCATAAACGTGGAAGGATACACAGGAGATGCAGGAGATGCATTCAACGTTGCAACGTATAACATCTGGAAGGCAAACGGAATGAAATTCAGCACGACCGATAGCGACAATGACGGTTATTCCAGCGGAAACTGCGCTCTCGACCCGAGCTGCGCTGGTGGTTGGTGGTGGAATCATTGTGGAACGTCCTGTCTGAATTCATATACGTCAGCGGGCAACTCATGGGGAACTCTTGAGATTCTTGGACTTGCCCCTACTCGCTACGTTTCGAGCGGGCGAATGATGATAAAGAAAGCCTATTATCAGACATCCCCTTGATGGGACTTCTTTAAAACGATTCTCGTCTGTGCAATTTGAGTATTATGCCAGATGAATTCGCAGATTTATTGTAGAACACTAAGAACACCTTAGTTTTAGTTTAGAATTGATAGACTCATAAATGAAATGACACGTTGATGGTTTAACCTATGGATTTCGGACATTACTCTGACTCGACATAGCGATTATGAATAAACCGATGCCCTGCACTTTTTTCTCAATAATTATTGTCATTGTGATCTGTGCTATGGCTATACAGTTTATTGCATGCTACTACATTGGTGTTGCTATTCGTATACTTGATAGCCTATGCTTTAGTAGGCTGCAAGAGGCTTATTAAGCTTATTTTAACAATAGATGTAAAAAAACGACGAAAATAAAACAAAAAACACAAAAAGTCGTTTTATTCTAAGAAATAAAAATCGAAAAAATACGACAAAAAACGAAAAAAAAATGCAAAATAAGTTGCCTTTGTTGCATCTGAAACTTCATTTTAAGCTTAAAAACCATGCTTGTGCAATAAGTTTATCTAAATCTGCAAATAACACAACTTTTTTCAGTAGGCCAAAATTAGTTATTGTAATAAGTAACACTAATCTACAACAGTTATGTTTTTCTTATAACTTTGGTTTAATAAGATATTGAGAAAAAAATTAAAGGTATCGAAATCTTTTCAAATGAAAAATGTTAACATAAGTCCACACAAGTTCATGCTGATCGACATAACGCAATTAAAATCTAATCAGAAGTATTTCCTGTAGGGACCTACGGTTTTACATGCACCTCTCAAATGATGACTTAATCAATTACATAATGACATTAGTCATCTGAATCATTGAAAGTAGGCTACGGTGAAAACTTAAATAATAGCCTACCAGAAAAAGAAATTAAAGAAAATAATAATAGACAGTGACTAAATAAAGCTACATAACAAATAAAAGACCAAAAAACAATGAGAAAGTGTAAAAAAAGAAAAAAACGACTTTTTGGGAGAGAAAAAAAACGAAAAAACCCGTTATTTGCAACTACGGTATAGGCCTATGCTTTTAATTGTAGGCTTCACGTTGTAAACGCAAATAAATTGATAAGCTGAAACAGTTTTAGGTTTGAAATTGTATAACCCCAGGTCACTATTATAGGTTGAATGTGACTAGGCTACAGCTTTCATCTGCTGCGCTTAGTAGTCTTTGATATTTGTGGTTAATTAGTTTGATAATTTGGCTCATTTGTTAGCTATGCTTCATCATTCTGCGGTCTGTCAGATTGAATGTTAATAAACGAAGATTATAATTCAAATAGTGAAGGCCATACCCGTCAATTTGAATCGGTTGGCATGCCTCTTGGACGTCTCAAAATGAGGGAGTCTATAATGCAGAGAACAAGAGACCAAAATTGTAACGGGTAAGACTACGAGGCCTTACTAGGACTATACAGTAGGCCTATACAACGACAAACAGCGGTCAGTTGCGAACCCTAGTTTCACCATATTCTCCAGCATGAATAAAATGAGGCAAGTGTTCTTGATGTCAAACAATTATTTTGTCGTTGCGAACTCGCTCAACCCTGTAAGTTCGCCAATAGGTAAAAGAGACAGACGTAAAACATGAGACGTAAGATAGATAAACAGACAGAGACATAGAAGGAGAGACAGAGAGACAGAGGGTCAGAGCGCTAGACAGAAATAAGACTCAGAGGCTGGCAGACAGACAGACAGAGAATGAGCGAGACAGCGAGAGTGATAGAAAGATGCCTGACTACACTGTGTCCGGATGAAAAGTAGAACACAAAACAACGTGTCATAACTCAGTCAAAAAATTTACGGTTTGTCTTAAATTTTCAGCACAACAACAGTGACCACCGACAAATGAAACTTTCCAACATGCAAAAGCTGAAAGGAAGTAAAATTCAGATAATTATATGTAGTTTCAAAATGTCCTTTTCGTTCACGAACACAAGACCGTAGACGTAGTAGTGTAGTAGCTGTCCCGGGAGACAGCTGTGGCCGCTTAGCAGGGGCGGATCCAGGGGGCCAAAATGGCCATGGTCCCCCTTTTAGAAATTTCTTTATTTTTTACCAGCTATTCCGAATAGTTGACGTGGCCCCCCTGAGTAGCTCCGTATGTCCGTCCCCCGCACCCGCGAGGAAGGTCAGCAGTGTTTTTGGGCGAAGGGCGGTCTTTTTTGGAAATTTCGAGGCTGACGACACTTTAAGAAAAAGGTCATCAGTTTTTTCGGCGGATGGAAAAGGAATCTTTTTGGGAAATTCGAGGCTGATGACTAAAAAAGTCATCAGTTTTTTCGGCGACCCAGACGAAATTTTCCCCCTGTTTCCTGGACCAAGACCCAAAATTTTGGCCCCCCGTCGAAAATTTCTGTATCCGCCCTTGTCGCCTAGCGCTCGAGACCTCGATCCGAAGTACCAGGTACATTTACTGGAGGAGCGCGTTTTTCCCCCCGCATTCATGACATCGATAACTTTCGAACACCATATATAGCTGAATTTTACTTCCTTTCAGCTTTTGCATGTTGGAAAGTTTATTTTTGTCGGTGCTGCATCTCAAACGCTCACAAATCTGGAAAAACTCACGAATGTTTCTAATCGGCTTCAGGATTTCGTGTAAATATGGTCACTGTTGCTTTGTTTAAAATTCAGACAAATCCTAAAAGTTTTGACCGAATTATGACACTTTGTTTTGTCTCTACTTTTCATCCGGACACAGTGTATATTCTCGAGAACCAATGGCAGTGTGATAGTGTACATGTTGTCTATTGTCGTATTTCATGCGTAAATTACACTCCAAGCAATCGCCAGCTGTCGCATATGCACTGAATGTGAATGCATTCATTGCACACATTTACTAACATCACGTATCTGACGCGTCGGTCATTGTTCTAATGATAACATATTGTGGGAGTTTGACAACTAAAGGCGCGAGAAGGTATGAAATGTAGGTCGGTGAGGTCAGTGTTACGGTCACGTAGACTCCATAATTATAACAGCTACTGAGTATAAATAGCGAATAGTTGAAGTCAGTCTGCATCAGTCGTCGAAGATCTGAAGATCCAACGAAACAAAGTCTCACATTCGTCTCTTCATTCTCTGTCCGCTGACGTCATCATGAAGTCATTCATCGCTGTCTTCCTATTGGTTGTGGCTGCCGTTGGAGTCATGTCCAGTGGTTACGGTGGCTATGGTAACGACAACGGATATGGTGGCTATGGACACGGTGGATATGGTGGTTACGGAAGTGGATACGGAAGCGGATACGGAGGTTACGGATACGGTGGATACGGACGTGGCGGATACAGCGGATACGGCGGATACGGCGGATATGGTGGATACGGTTATTAAGCGGTGGGTCCAGTACATTCGTAGCGTATGGTAGCCTAAAATAGCACATGGTATCACAACATAGAGTTTGAACAGAGCTTCACGGTTTAGACATTTAGCGTGTCCAGTTTTCAGCGTAGATCATTTGCAACGATTCTGCAAATGAGCGAGTGCGACTTTTCTTTTGCACCCGTTACTTATCCTCCATTACCTGTTGACATCTGTAAATTTCGCTCAGTTGTATATTGGCTTTGTTCTGTGTCCCCCCCCGGAATACTTGAATGAATGATCGAATCTGAACATAGGTTATTATTCTTAATTATGTGATAGATCTATAGATCTATACCAAATCAAAGTTGACATACCCGTATTACATTCCTCGGATACGGTCCTGATTAAGCCAAGTTTGGCTATTGGTGTTCTTTAAATCCAGGAAATTATATTTGACTCGCTCCAGGGTTTTTTGGTGTGGCGACTTAGAGCCATTGGACGATTCGCTGCTCGCCATCTGTTGCAACAGTCGTGCGTGCATTTATCTGCTTTCGTAAGCTTATAGATTGCTGTAACTTTCTCATTGGTTTCCCCAAGATGCGAATCTCCACTCTAGTCGGTCTTAAATGCCGCTGGCATGGTCCTATAGGCTTGTAGAACACCTTCCTCTGTTTGTCGGTATTTCCACTTGCACAGCTGCTAGGCCTACTAAGTCTACGCTGGTTTTTTCTGTCACCTCTCAGATACACAAATCCCAACTTGGTCTTGTCCACAAATAGTTCTTTGACCATATGCATGTTGTTGATCACTTTTTCGACATTTTGTTCGGCCTTTGGGTTCTACCGAATTTACACCTCTTTATCCCTCGTGTTCGGCGTGCTTTACCCCAAACCGGGCAATTGCTGCGAAACATGTAGGCCTAGGTCCCGCCACATTGAATGGTCTTTCCTCTTCTACAGGCTCATGTCTAGGATCATCCCCCCGCATCCTTTCGCTCTCTCAAGACGTTTTTCCCTCCCACTTCGAGGGTTCTGTGCTGAAAGCGCCTTTGAATCGTCAGTGCAACCGCTCTATAAACTTCAGACGCGATACGATTTTTTTTTATTGAGTTTTCGCTGGTTAGTTAAGCGCTATAAACTACAAATTATGTGGGCATATTTATAAATCACGTATAATCTGTTAAACACAGTGCTTTGCTAATTGCTGCTACTAATTAACCGCATAAATGTTTTTTTAATTTACAGATGTCCGAGTGTCACGACGTCTACAAATGTCTCTGTATTCGATTAATTATTAAACTAGGGCCTAAATGTTTAATATTTGTGTCTGGACCACTTATCCCCTTTAAAATGTTATAATTTTATATGCATCCATCCGAAGACTTTGGACGACTTGCATGCAGGCATACGAAAAAGGGTGACGAATTCAAGCACCTGCAATCTTTAAACTCATTTCCTTATGCAGTTTATCACGAAACCATTGATACCCTTCGGAATACTTGGAAGCGCGAGGCGTCTACACTGCGCGAAATCAAGTCCTCCGTTCATTTGCTTCCAGCAACAGGAAACTATAAAATATATACGATACCTGGACAACAACTGGAGTGCATAGGCCTATACATGTATATATATATATATTTATATATACCTATTGTCCAACAAACCGTCAGAGACACTTGGACCAAGCCTGAGATGAGCATATAGGTTCAAGGAGCAACTATTCTGACATGGAAGAGCGTCATTGTGTTTTGTTTTAAGATGGTTCAAATAGCAGACAGGCGCTGATTAATGCACGAACTTTAATTTCATTTAGACCTAATTTATCTGATTTAATTATACTGAGTTGATTTAAACGAATTAAAGGCAAATGATGTATAATTTGATACCATATAAAACGTGTTTCAATCTTTTATAAGTCTGTCATGATTAAATAACTGTGAATCGAATGCACATTGTACAATTCAGATGGCTCAAACCACGTTTGTATTCCTCTTTAATAAAAAAAATACAAACCCAAGAAACTTATATAATGCGCGATTGCCCGTGACTAAAGCTCAAAAGCAGTATCTGCCCCAAACTCAAGCCACAATCCGGTAAAGATAAAGGTTTGCTGTGTGGCTGAAAGAGAGACGATCGGAGACTGCCTATGGTGGAAAAGTAATATTTCCAGGAGATAATGTGGTTTAACTTGAGGACGAAATTACATAAGCAAGCGAGCACTACTAATAGATACCGTGCAAAAATGCCAAAAAAGCTAGGTGCAGCAACCGAAACGCTTGCTAATTCATCAGCACGGTTCGAAGTTACCGCATACGACCAAAGAAAGTCAATCAGACCAAACTGCAATAACGTGGTTAACAGTGTCCTGCTCAGCAATAATCATGACCGTCTTTGACATCAGGGATAAGCTGATTCCAGTGATACAATGTAAGCTTAGGCCTACATGATTATTATTTTTACTCCCGTCTGAAGTTATTAAAAATAGTAGTCCAGCGCCAGCAGAACTGAGTTGCTGAACTTGATACATAAAGTTATCAGCACCGAAGTAGGCCTAGTTGAGCATTTATTCTATTTATTTATTTTTATTAAGGTGACATCTTAAAATGCTGCCATTGCAATGTGGAAATTCAGCATATTTCTGGTTGGGAGGGGCGCATCTCCGCCTCAAACCCGTTCCATCGAGCTACTCGGTGCTTCGCGCCTCGCACAAATTCGAACGCTCGTTGATCGCCTCCCACCGCAAACATGGATCCCCAGAGATGAAGGGCACTAGACTGCACAGAGCTGATGAGATGACGGATCCACTTCTGCAAGAGAGTCGAAATCGATCGGCGCCTTTGTTAGAAAAAACAAAGCCTGCAAATCAATATGACAAATTGCATGTTTAACTAAGGTTTAAAAAAATGATGATTAAAGTTAGTGCAACATCCGTGGACAGCCAGATTGGAGGCTGCATCTGAGGAGAGCAACCGTTGAAGAACAGCTACAGCATGATATTTGAGTGACAGCGAAGGAAGCGCGTTGCATTAGCTAACAGGTAATACTCGTTAACGTGCTTTCATTTCAAAATGATTGCCGTGTCTATGTGGATCATCACCGGGGCGCTCAACGTCCTCATGGTGGAAGGAAACACTTTAACCAGTCAATACTCCCAAGTTATGGATGGTAATAGTCAAACGGTTTGTTCCGTAAACGCGCCTTCTGTAGTCGTCTATGGTGTCCGGCGTCGAGTGAGTTGCCTGTTGGAACACTGTGTGCCAACCAAAGTCTGTCTTTCGACGAACTACTACACAGACACCGGGAAATGCGAACTCTTCCACTACCCTCCAACTGATTTCAGAAATGATGAAGAATGCGTGCACTACAAGGTAATTAATGGATAAAAGCGATTTTTATTTCGCTAGAAGGTGAGTTACGTGTTTAACTGTCCATGCTATTTTTTATTTTTTAAATTTATTTTTCTATTTTTATAGCGCCGCTTCGATCTCTCTATTCAGTGGCCCTCCCGACTACAGCGCGGACATTGCATCGGAATTTCACGCCGAAGCGCACAATCAATTGCGAGTGAAGGACTTGCTCAAGGTTCCTATGCGGTCACTTGAGGTGGATTCGAACCTCGATCCTTTCGGCTTCAAGGCAACGACGCCATCACTACACCACCGCGCCCCACATGTTAATTAACGAAGCGCCTGTATAATTAGCATGAATTCTCACGGAACAATGTTTTATTGAAGAACATTTCAGCTCATGCATAAACGAGACGATGCTTCAGCGAACCAACGGCTTGTCAACCATCTTCACCAATAGTATACAAATACGAAGGATTTAAATATCCCCAACTCTTATAGGTTCTCAATAAAATCTACTGGCTCCAGCCAGCCTACTATCAGGAACAACTCTGCCTTATATAGCCTATCAAACAGGCTTTGAACCTACCATCTTTTTTGTTACGCAAACTCTTAGCCATCAGTTCTATTTGCTCCTTGTTTCAGTTAATCGACTAAATAGCTGTTTGCGTTTTTTAGAGTTGTTTTATATAATTTCTAGCACACTGTTAACTTTATATGCACCCCAAGTTTGAATCCAATCTTGGCGACGTGGCCTGCGTTGCTTTCACAAAGTACATGCTGCTTAGGCCTACTTTTAATTATTCTGTGGTGGACAATAATGTCCATAGCAGTAAAATATGATCTCTTCTTGACTGACGTTACATCTTTAATTAAGAGGGCATTGCCTTGAAAATGTTTTTAAAACATTGAATTATTGATTGTGCGATAGAAACTGCATGGTTGGAATTGTTATCGGTTCTACCCGGAATCGAAAGTCGACAACAACCTTGATGAGAGAATTGTGGAATTGCGGGTTGGGACTTTGACCATTAAGAAAACACCTCGACGTATTTTAGAGTCATCCGTTACAGCTGTGTCCGCAACATCACCACCATCTTCATGTCCATCTATTATGGATGACCCACGAATTAACTCGTTTATTATTTCTTTTCGTTACGTCACGTTTTTGAGCTCACTAAAAGTGATAAAACATTAGTTCTGCTTCAAATATTTTGGTGGCATGTAACTATTGCACGTAGATATGAATTGCCCTTAAGCCTGTAAAGCCTGATTTTGAAAATTCATATCTATGGCCCAGATATTGGCATAAACCGTAAGGGGTGCGTTTTTTTCGGCCTACACTGTGCATTATACACGGTTGACTGGAAACTCGACTTTTCCGCAGCTTTGTCAGATTGCGCATGTCATCAGACTCTGTGTCATGATTATCCACAGGCAATAGGCTACGCTGCTTGGTACAACTTCAATGGAATTTCTTTCCTCGTCTTTCTATTGACTTGAATCTTGCCTTTTCTCTGGGGGCGATCGCATTGGGAGCGCTTCTGAAAGAATTTTTCTAGAGATGCGCTTTGTAAATGATCATAGTAAATTATACAGTGCAACCGGAGTTAGATTTCCATTGGATATTAAACTATGGAAGTCCACTTGACTGAAGCAGCGCTCGTGCATAAACTGGGGCCCTGCCGTTAGTTATAGACCGACGTTTTAGAAATGCGGGTCCTGGAATCACGATGACCATGCACTACGAGGGTTCTTATACGGCATTAATAATAAATTTGTGACTATTCAAAGGAATAGCGGTGTTGAATGCTCTCAATCGCTCAACTGAATGAAAATTTAGGAAGGTCGGAATAAACGATCATCATAGATAAATGTACATGTATAGCCTAGACAGCGGTTTGCCTTGAAATCGTTGGCTTCCGCGCTCACAACCTTGGACTCCAATCGGAAATTCAATGAATAAACATCAAGTCCCCCATTGAGAATGATGCGTTCATGAAGGATATACCAGATTTAGCCTAATTCTGGAAATACTCAGTAAGTTGTTGACACCCATCATAGGTAGGCCTACATGTAGGCCTACCTGACAGTTAAAGATGACTTAGTTGTTCACGCGTCTCCATAAAAGAACTCTTCAGCTGAAGCCTAAGCTTCAGACAGGAGAAAATTTAATAGGCCATAATCAGTCAATTGATCACTGTATTATTTTTTTAAGATGAAACGTTTCATATGTAGGCCTATAGTGTTTTAATTGCACGTGGTTCCTTTAAGGACTTTTTGGATCTGCAAAAATCCTTTCTTTTCGTTCCCATCTCCTCTATGGTGAATAGCTATACTCAATCGGATGAAGATTTCTAACTATTTTCGACTGCGCACAAGTGCTTTTATAGCTGCACGAATTCATTTAGAACTTTCGTGTTTGTGTAGAACTGAACACTATTATAATAAAAGCCCTGTTTGACTGTGTTTATTGCTTTGCAATCAGATGGTTTTGCGTGACGCGGCTCAATGTCACTGTCAGCGATTGTAGGCCTACTCCAGTTTCTTGAAATGGAATAGCAAGAAAATCTAGTGGCCTTTCTTTATTTTGTTCCATTTTTGTTTTGTTTTCTACCGCAAAACTGAATTGTGTCATGCTCCAATCTGCCAATATCAAACTTACGATTGATCATAAATAATTTTATAATTATATTGTAAAGAATCTCGACCCACTAGGGCTGGGCAAAAGACCACCAGGAACCGAGCTCCAGACCCTAGTCGTTAAGGCGATGTCCGTCCGTCGTGTAGTCCGGCGTCAACTGGGGATTGACGACTAGCCAGTCAGGCTTGAAACACTTTTATTCGACTTCAAGAAAACCCTCGTTAAGCTGTCCTCAGCCAACTTCTATAGCGCCAGAGTTCGGAGCAAGTTCGGAGCAAGTTCGGAGCAAGTTCGGAGCAATTCGCGTAGCGCCACTGTCTGAAAACTAATATACCACTGTCTACAGTAATTGCCAACACAGAATGCTGAATCGTCGTCGCGTAGAGGACCGCTGCTTCGCCAGCGCACGTCGAAGTCGGTGAAACGGGTCGGGTTTCGAACCAGAGTCGACGTCGTCGTTGCGTAGCGATAAAACTGAACCACTGCGCTCACCCGGTCGGAAACGTTGGCAGATCCAGAGTCGAATGGCGTCGTCGTTGCGTAGCGAGAATCACCAGACTCTCCGTCGTCAGCAGCGTCGGATGGCAGAGAGAACGACTGTGGGTCAAGAATCGAACCCCAGCCACCAGCGTCGGACAGCAAAGGCTTACGAACCTTTCGTCGTCGACAGCGTCGGATCGTAGTCGTCGTAGATTCACGAAAGTCCCCAGACTTTCCGCCGTCAGCCGCGTCGAATTCCAGAAGAGCACGACTGTGGGTCAAGAATCGAACCCCAGCCACCAGCGTCGGACAGCAAAGGCTTACGAACCTTTCGTCGTCGACAGCGTCGGATTGCAGACGTCGTAGATTCACCGTAGCGCTCTTCGAAGCGTTTTCTCCCGTACGACTCGTAGCTGCACTGCGCCTCGAACCTGTAACACTCGGCTGTCGCAGCTCCCTTCTATCTCACGGCGACCGCGTCGGCTGATCCTTCCGTTCGACGACTGTTGTAACAACTGTGTTCCTTGACGTGACTGTTTCCTTCGATGACTTCTTCTCGGTGACTCTTTCTCGGTGACTCTTTCTCGGTGACTGTTTCGATCGCTGACTCTCGATGACTTCTTCTCGGTGACTGCCGTGCCTGCGCACGCACTCGTATATATACGTATGCGCCAAGCCACGCCCATGCATATATTATGTAGACGCTGGACCACGCCCTGCATATATTATGTAGTCGCCTGTCAGGCCCAGGTAGACGCTTGGCCACGCCCATGCATAAATTAAGTAGACGGCATGTTGACGCTTAGCCACGCCTATGCATAAATTAAGTAGACGCCATGTAGACGCTTAGCCACGCCTATGCATAAATTAAGTAGACGGCATGTTTCAACGATACACAGGCAGACAGGGACACGGACAATTAATTAAAACAAACTGCAGGGGCCTATTTTTACAACACGCCTCCCCCAGAAGCAATCCAAGGCCCACCTTGGAGCACTAACAGAAAATCTACCCGACAATCGGAGTAAAACATCCTATAAAACACGATTAATTGTCCAACTATACAGCAAATGCAAGAGTATCTGTACCAAAAGAAAATCTAACAAGTTTTCCAATCAGCAAAATGCTGTACATCAGCTTGCCACAGAAATAACTGCCACACGGTACCGTAATTGAAGACATCATAAATAGCCAAGTTAAATCGGGTGCGAAGTGCTTTTCGCGCACATCCCCCTTGTTGTTCGGCTCTTTTCTTGCGGGTGCGAAGTGCCATCTCGGTCACAACCCCCTTTTATTTTATTTTTTTTCTCGCCTGTTTTTCATGTCTCTGCCTGTTTTTTTTTTTCGTTTTTTTTTTTTTTCTTTTTTTTTCAGGCTTATTTCTCTATTTTTTTTTTCATTTCGGGTACGGTGTGAACTGTTTTGTTCACACCCCCCTTCTTTCTCTTTTTTTTTTTTCAAAACGACATAGCATAAGTACAACAATTGAATAGCTAACTATACAGCCGGCAATTACGCCTAATAAAAAAAAATAAGCTCGGAGTCAGGCACGACTCAACAATTATTAAACTAATTTGCTTTCAGCCGCGTTCACTGAAAGCGGACAGGACGGCCAACGTTGCGTCGTGGTCGACCTGTAGAGGTCGCCACTC
Source organism: Lumbricus terrestris (assembly GCA_949752735.1). NCBI lineage: Eukaryota > Metazoa > Annelida > Clitellata > Crassiclitellata > Lumbricidae > Lumbricus > Lumbricus terrestris. The sequence continues at coordinate 47,756,806 of OX457041.1, forward strand.
CGTCCAAATCCTGGTCGTGCGCATCCGTTTCGCGCGTTCCGTCCCCACGGCGGTGTGGCCGTCGACTGGTAGAAGCCGTGGCGCTCCCGGTCACTTTTTGGGGCGACCCTCCGGTCACTTTTTCGGTCGCCTCAGTCCATTCTCCCTTCGTCCTTCCATAACAGTGGCGAAGCTTGTCTACGTGCGCCACGAAGGGTTTAGCCTTCGGCGACTTTTGGAGAAGATAGTTGACCGGACCACACGCCCGCACAATCATCCACGGACCAGTGAAATTACGCTGGAACTTCGGACTACGTCCCACAAATTTCCGTGGACTGAAGTAGTAAACCCAGTCTCCGGCTTCAAATTTCGCTGGTCGTACACGCAGGTCGTAGCTGTGCTTGCGTCGCTCAGCGCCCTTTCTGAGACCTTGGCGTGCAGCGCGATACGCTTTTTCAAAATTTTCCAGCAATTCCGCAGCGTAGGTCGAATACGTCTGCCCGTTCCCGTCTGGTTCCACAACTCCAGTTACCAACATTTGTTCCAGTTGCGCATCAATGGTAGCCTGATAAGGAAGCGGTTGCCTCCTCAACGGTTGTCTCACCGGATGGGAGTCCCCAGTATCAATTCTATGCTGAGTAATCATGGTCCTTCCCAAATCATGGTCAGTGGTCGAGAAAATGCTTTCGTACTCGACCAACAAATTCTTCAGACGTTCTTTCACCTCAGCCGAAACATCCTCGGAGACATCTTCCATCAATTTTTCCACTAACTGTGCTTCCGGACCCGTCTGTCTATCACTGCCTTCCATTACTTCAACATTTACGGGGTGCAAATCGCCCAACATCAAGTCAGTAGTTAACATCGCAGGCTGTTCATTCAAATTCACCACACGAATGCACATTTTATCATCATCATCATTCAGCACAACTCTAGCTACATACAATCCCGGCCGAATCTCTTTAGATTCAGTCATCCACGCTTCAGCTGTGGTCGTCAAATCACGATATTGCGTCCTACAAGGGATATCGCACTGCGAACGAGGAAGAACAGTTGTCTCCTCAGCAACAATAACCCTGCGACACCAAAGTGAACCATTGCCCTTAACCAAAGGAATGCGGCGTCTACCAACAAAGAGTGCACCCTGACCAAAACCAAGTCGACAGCGGTGTTGCCTCAACCAATCCATTCCCAGCATTGGTTCCCCAATCTGGTCAGAGACGAGAAAATTTGTCTCAATGGAAAAACCTCTGGAAATCCTGATTGGGACATCAACCTGACCCAAAACCCTTATCTGTGTTCCGTTAGCAGCCAAGAGAATGCGAGTGCTAGGCTGGAGCAACAACCCATCAACATCAGACGAGGGAACCAGGCTTACCTCCGACCCAGTGTCCACTAGGCATGTTCTTTGCCGTCCGTTGATCACTCCATGGATGTAGATCGCGTTGTTCGTCACAACCGTTGCTCTGTCTCTCGTTGTATGGTTGGTGACGGTCTCTTCGTTTCGCTCGGTCGTCGGCTGACCCGAGTCACGTCCATCGTCGTTCCGACGGTCGGAGAACTGTCGCCGTTGTCGGCACTGGCGTGCGTAGTGCCCTGGGGACCCACATTTGAAGCAGGTCGACCCACGTCCCGGATTCCTCGAAGCGTTACCTTGAGACGGAATGGTCGGCGGAACCATCGGCGCGGCGTCGAAGTTCGTCCTGCTCGAGCTTCTGAGTTCCTCCAGCTGTCGGCAGATCTTTCCTTCCATGTCTTGCTGCCACTTTCGCTGTGCAGCAAAGAAACTGTCCAGCTGGGACTGAAGCTGTCCTCCGGCGTCGCCCTCCTGGGTTCCTCTTACTCGATTCGCAGGTCTGCGACGATCCTCCAGGTCTGCAGAATGCTGATACGCCGACGAGCGTAGAGCTGTTCGGTACGCCTCGTCGATCGTCTTCGGTTCACGTTCTCTCACCTTTAGAGACAACTCCCGGTCACGGATGGCTTCAAGGAAGGCGTCCTTAGCAACGATCTCGGTCGTCTCGTTCGACGGCACCGGGTAGGCGAGAACAACAAGTCTCCGGATGTCGTGCAGCAGATCTCCCAGACTTTCATCCGCCCTCTGGCGACGATAGTAGAGTTGCGCACGAAAAGTCTCAGCTTGACCTTCCGCGCCGTATCGTTGACGGAGTCTCTCGACCAGCTGTTCATACGTCACCTCCGTTCGCGCTCCAAAGTCCCACAACAGCTGCGTTGCTGCCTTTTCCAAGGAAACACGGAGGAAGTCGACTTTGTCGATTGCCGTCCATCTATTGTGGCGTGCGCAAACGTCGAACTGTGCCAAGAACGATTCGAGAGACCCAGTCCCATCGAACTTTGCTGGTTTCATGGTCATCTTCCGTTCGCTGACCAAGCGACTGACGTTGTCCAAGACTTTTGTCTCCAAAGCGCTGACGTCTGTTTCGGAAATCAGCAGTCTTTTGCGATCCTTCTTCGGCGGGTCATCGAAGTCGATTCTCTCCAGAAAGCGGCTGGACTCGACCTCAAAGTCGACCAAGAGGTCCGTCCTTCGTCCCACTGCTGGCGTCGAAGTCATCGGGCGGTCATCAGCGTTCCCGTCCATCTCTGCCGTGTTCCACATTGTCGCTGAATTTCGCTCCACAGGCTGCAATCAGTTCGTAGCTGGGACCAGCTTTGTAGAAGTCCGACGAAATCCAATCACTCCACTTCACGGTACCAGTTTGTAAAGAATCTCGACCCACTAGGGCTGGGCAAAAGACCACCAGGAACCGAGCTCCAGACCCTAGTCGTTAAGGCGATGTCCGTCCGTCGTGTAGTCCGGCGTCAACTGGGGATTGACGACTAGCCAGTCAGGCTTGAAACACTTTTATTCGACTTCAAGAAAACCCTCGTTAAGCTGTCCTCAGCCAACTTCTATAGCGCCAGAGTTCGGAGCAAGTTCGGAGCAAGTTCGGAGCAAGTTCGGAGCAATTCGCGTAGCGCCACTGTCTGAAAACTAATATACCACTGTCTACAGTAATTGCCAACACAGAATGCTGAATCGTCGTCGCGTAGAGGACCGCTGCTTCGCCAGCGCACGTCGAAGTCGGTGAAACGGGTCGGGTTTCGAACCAGAGTCGACGTCGTCGTTGCGTAGCGATAAAACTGAACCACTGCGCTCACCCGGTCGGAAACGTTGGCAGATCCAGAGTCGAATGGCGTCGTCGTTGCGTAGCGAGAATCACCAGACTCTCCGTCGTCAGCAGCGTCGGATGGCAGAGAGAACGACTGTGGGTCAAGAATCGAACCCCAGCCACCAGCGTCGGACAGCAAAGGCTTACGAACCTTTCGTCGTCGACAGCGTCGGATCGTAGTCGTCGTAGATTCACGAAAGTCCCCAGACTTTCCGCCGTCAGCCGCGTCGAATTCCAGAAGAGCACGACTGTGGGTCAAGAATCGAACCCCAGCCACCAGCGTCGGACAGCAAAGGCTTACGAACCTTTCGTCGTCGACAGCGTCGGATTGCAGACGTCGTAGATTCACCGTAGCGCTCTTCGAAGCGTTTTCTCCCGTACGACTCGTAGCTGCACTGCGCCTCGAACCTGTAACACTCGGCTGTCGCAGCTCCCTTCTATCTCACGGCGACCGCGTCGGCTGATCCTTCCGTTCGACGACTGTTGTAACAACTGTGTTCCTTGACGTGACTGTTTCCTTCGATGACTTCTTCTCGGTGACTCTTTCTCGGTGACTCTTTCTCGGTGACTGTTTCGATCGCTGACTCTCGATGACTTCTTCTCGGTGACTGCCGTGCCTGCGCACGCACTCGTATATATACGTATGCGCCAAGCCACGCCCATGCATATATTATGTAGACGCTGGACCACGCCCTGCATATATTATGTAGTCGCCTGTCAGGCCCAGGTAGACGCTTGGCCACGCCCATGCATAAATTAAGTAGACGGCATGTTGACGCTTAGCCACGCCTATGCATAAATTAAGTAGACGCCATGTAGACGCTTAGCCACGCCTATGCATAAATTAAGTAGACGGCATGTTTCAACGATACACAGGCAGACAGGGACACGGACAATTAATTAAAACAAACTGCAGGGGCCTATTTTTACAACAATATAAAGGAGAGTAGCGTGTAGTGTGTAGGCTTACTGTGTAGTCCTATGCAATAGACTGGTGATGCAATGCATGACTCATGCGCCTGCGTCGATAATAGGTCTGTGTAACAGAGATTCGGCTGATGACAATGCAGTCCCTTGAAAGTAATTTTGCAGAGTTCGTCGCTATTGTCTTTTGTCTAGGTCGGGTCCCGATCTTCCATAGCTAACAACCGAGACAATGAGTCTTAGCCTACTTATAGTGTTAGAATGTTTCAACAACACCAATTTATTACAATGGCTAGAGTCATCAGTCACTATTGCAGCCTGTGTTTCTGTCAATTGGTCTAGCCTACCTCTGAATGTACGTTGATCGTCATAGCAACCAATCATCATCAAAACAGCTCAACGAAGACTGAACTGAAAGGGCAGTAGGGGGGGGCCTACAGGGAATAAAGCAAATGAGTGGATCTTATTCACGTTGAAGACAATCGGGCGGATATACCAGTCCATCAACGCCATTACTGCTTGTAATGTATTCGGATAATTGTGCGTAGACATGATGCGTATTATTTCAATGGAATATAGCTCACAAATATCTATAGTGCACTCATTCGAATCGATCTTTTATGTAAATGCTCCCGATATAATTATTACAGTAATATTTAACTAGCCTAATGGTTGTTGCTTGCAGAAACACAATTCGCCCACTGTCAATTGTTCCAGAGAAGGTTGGCAAAATTGCAGTGTTTGAAGATTGCTATGCTGTCACAATTACCTTTAGATGTCTGCCATTCTCGTCTACATCTCTCTCCCTCTTTCCATTCCATGCCTCTCAGTACATCCTTTCGTTTCCCCCATCTGCTCCTCTCTCTCTCTCTCTCTCTCTCTCTCTCTCTCTCTCTCTCTCTCTCTCTCTCTCTCTCTCTCTCTCTCTCTGTCTCTCTCTTTCTGTCTCTCTCTCTGTCTCTCTCTCTGTCTCTCTGTCTGTCTCTCTCTCTCTCTTTGTCTCTCTCTCTCTGTGTGTCTCTCTCTGTCTCTCTCTGTCTCTCATGGGCGCCCGCAGAAATTTTTGCAGGAGGGGGAAAAACTCGATAGACACGGTTAAAGTTTTTTGTAGCAAGAGGTTGAAAATGGAAAGCGGGAAATTAAGAACATACATTGGTATTTTTCATGGAGGTTTCTTAATTTAAATTTCTCAGTTCCACTTTTTATCATTTTTATTATGAATATAGTTTCTTTAGTGCAAAGAAATTTGTTATCAACCAAAAGTAGCAGTTATAAAAAAAGTTTCAACTTTCTTGGGGGCAATTGCCCCTCTTGCCCCTATGTGCGGGCGCCCATGCTCATGCACTTTATCGCGGTATGTGTCTGTAGGTCTGTCTGTCTCTCTCACACAACTCTCTCTCTCTCTCTCTCTCTCTCTCTCTCTCTCTCTCTCTCTCTCTCTCTCTCTCTCTGTTTCTCTATCTCGCTGTCTCTCTCTGTCTGTCTCTAACTGTCTCTCTGTCTGCCTCTGTCTGTCCGTCCGTCCGTCCGTCCGTCCGTCTCTCTCTCTCTCTCTCTCTCTCTCTCTCTCTCTCTCTCTCTCTCTCTCTCTCTCTCTTCTCTTCCACCTCACCCCTCTTCTGACCACAATCTCCTCTCGCTATCTGCTTCTGCGTAATAGTAGCTTCGCTTTTGTTAAAATATTACAGCAAAATTGCAATCCTTAAGATGCAAGCCTATAAGTATTAGAAGATCGTAATGTCTAGATAGGCGCTTGCTCACCTAAACTCCCTTTGTAAGGTCTTTTAAAATAATTGTGTATACTCTTAGTTCCACGGGCTCGCTTAGCTTCCAGGCAACGCCAAGCTCTCGTCATTGTAGGGCAGTAGATTACATCTGGAATAACTTCCCATTCGAAGTTGCGTATATTACATCTGGACTATCAACATTTCCTTCATAAGTCACTCAAGTCTTTTTCCTTTAACAGTCGCTGGGCTGGGAACGCTCCTTTCTATAAACTTAATGAAGGGTGCTACATAAATCCATAGAATGAGTGAATGAGTGAATGAATAAATGAGCTAAAGAAAAGCCAACTGATTCTTGCTTTGTTAACTTCGAAGTCGGTGGAACCAGTACTATTGTTACGCCTGAATGCTGTTCGTTCCCGTTCAGTTACAACGGAACCATCTTCTACAATTGCACCGAGAATATCACGGACCCATCGGACATCGGGTGTTTTAGAGCAAACCGCTCCTGGACAGCCTGCTTATCTATGAGTCAGTACAATTATGTTTCTTTTTAGAAAGGTTATGCACTGTTATAGACGTTTTATAAATTCATAGACATAATAAGGCCGGCAGTTCTGTTTAAATACTGCAGAATATAACATGTGTGCTGCAATTCAGCAATTGATGCATGGCGTCTTTTGTTTTATTGCTAGACTAGATGTGTTACCCAGCAGTGATGCCACAGCTGGGTTTTTTCCACTAGATCTGGGTTTTTTGGCTTTCATCTTAGTTTCTGGGTTTTTGGGGGGCAAAATCTGGGTTTATTTTGGTGAGTTGACATTTTGCATTTACAACACATGAATATTCTGTGAAATTCAATGTAAAATAGTTGTGATACATACTTTTTCCACTAATTTTAATTTTAAATTCCACAATCAAGATCTCACATTGTCAATTCACAAATAATTTATAACCTGAAGAATAGATATGCACAGAAATAAGCCATTTTTGCATCTCAAAATAGGTCAGGTCACTTCTCTCCCCTTGTTGTCGTTTTTTGACATCAATAGCATGCATATAATTTTATATACACTGTAGGTCAGGCCAAACTTCTATAGTGGCATAAAAGCCTAGTTGAAGAGTATTAATGTTCTAAGTGGTCAAAACGTTGGATTGTTGATGTATTAAGAAAATTTGGCTGGATACCTCGGACAACTGTAAGACTTCGTAAACTTAAGCCACGTGTGTTATGAGTTTACAATTCTGGTAGGCTTGACCCGCTGCGTATGAGCACACGAATATATCGATTAAGCCTATTGTCAGTATAAATTCCGAGTCTCTGAAAACTTTAACAATTGATATTTTTAAAGTTGTAATAACATTTTATTCGACTCTTTTGACGAACATTTTGTTAGCCCTCTTACGAACAAGCGAAAAACCAACTTAATTTGAACAAAGGGGGTCTGAAATAGCTTATATGAATAGTCTGGGGTTTTCTGGGGGGTTTTTGGAAGGAAATCTGGGTTTATTTCTGAAACCTCATTGGCAGCACTGTTACCCGGCGTTGTCCGGGAAATTTGCTTTTTCGCCTCTGCCCTCTGATCGAGGTAGCCTATATATACAGGGTGGGCCAATAGGAATGCAACAACTTTGACGCCTTATAACTTGAACAATTTTTATCTGAGCGTCTTGTCCAATATATCAGATTGAACATAATTACCCATTTTATCATTATGCAAAATATCTAAGGGATACTACTACGATGTTTAGAGAAAATGCTATTAATATTGGATGTGCCATTTTTTGCCATGAAACTGCAAGAAAACACAAAAGTCTAAAACAGAATATATCAATTCTAAGTTATCACTTAGTACTAACAATTAATAACAATTAATATCTTGAGTGGATTTGCCATCAGTCACACAAATACTCGATATGTCCACCATGTGCTTTAATGACTGCATCAACACGAGACGACCACTGATCGATGGTTGAGTCCACCAGTGCTTGGGTTATTTCAACCCAGCAGCAAAAAATCACTTCTTTCAAATGTTCAACGTCACGCATCGGTTAATGAATCGCCTTCGTGAGATTCTTGTTAAGGCGCTATATAAATGGTCATATACATACATACATACATACATACATACATACATATTAATGATAGACCAGTTGCCGAAGAGTGAAGACAACCCCAGAACCGGGGTTAAAACCGGACTGTTCGGTGGCCAGTTGTTCGGTTCAATAAACTCGTTAGCGTTCCGATAGGCAACCGTATGACATGAACGATGCACCAGCGCACCATCTTTCTTAAACCTGTAATCATCAACTCCTGACAGTTGTCTAATATCACGTAGCAGACCTCTCGCGAGTACTTCATCGCAGTAATAAACACTGTTCACCTTAGCATTTGGAGTGACAAAGAATGGCGCCGTATTTAAAAGCTTTGAAACAGCCAACGACACCATCACACTTCGCGAAAAGAGTTTTCTGCCCTTCAAAAGCCGAGTAGGCGGAACAACACGCTTAAAGCTAACACATGACTCAAAAAGCGAATAGCATATGAAAAGATCGTCAGAACATGGTTCACAGGAGGCCAACAAACACTCAGAACGACAGTGTGTGTGTGTGTGTGTGTGTGTGTGTGTGTGTGTGTGTGTGTGTGTGTGTGTGTGTGTGTGTGTGCAAAAATTAGCTTTTTGGCATATTCAGTTACATTCTTTTGGGTTTTTGTCTTGTAGTTTCATGGCAAAAAATGTCACATCCAATATTAATAGCATTATCTCAAAATATTGTACTAGTATCTCTTAGATATTTTGCATAATGATAAAATGGATAATTATGTTCAATCTGATATATTGGACAAGACGCTCAGATAAAAATTGTTCAAGTTATAAGGCGTCAAAGTTGTTGCATTCCTACTGGCCCACCCTGTATATACCAGTGTTTCCCGTTAAATTTCTACTCACCGCAGGGTGAGAATTGCCGGGGGGTTGGGGGTTTCACCCCCCCCTAGTCTTTATTAGTGCCCCATAGTAAACTCTGTTTTTCACACCCCAATTCCAAGTTTATCATAGGCCAACCCCCCAGTTATTTTTCCACAATTCTCACACTGAAAGTCTCACCGCATGGAAATTTAAAATGTCCATATTTTCCATGTTTATCCTGTTCAAGAGCAACTTCCGATTCGTTTAGACGTGAAGTTTAACGTCTTTCTGAATCGATTGTTGTGTTTAAATCGTTAAAGATTAAGACGCCTATAATTCACGACCGTTCCGAAGCTGTTTTGTTTATGGGCATGGCCTTAAGTGCGGGATTGTGTTGTTGCCGCTGAGGTTTCAGAAATAAACCCAAATTTCCTTATGGAAAAAAACCCAGAAAAACCCATACATTTACATGAGCGATTCTAGACCATTTGTCCGAATTAAGTTGGATTTTCGCAGGTTCGTATGAGGGTTGTGGAGTTTAGGCCTAAAATGAAATTTAGTGGGGGAAAAATTATGTAACACCAGTTTACATTAAATTTCACCGAATATTCATGTGTTGTAACCTGTAAATACAAAATGTCCAGCTAGCTAAAATAAACCCAGATTTTGCATAGAAAAACCCAGAAACCCAGACGAAGGGCAAAACAGATCTAGTGGAAAAACCCAACTGTGGCATCACTGCTGCTCGCAAATAAAATTAATTTTAAATATTTCACCATATCGCTTTTTCTTTGGATTTCTACCACATATTCTATAGTCTATTTCGAAACTTTTCGTGCAAAGATTTGCCCATAGCAAATGAGCGGGTTTAAGACTTAATTGACCGGACTACTACCATCGTTGCAGCGTGGTTGCAAGGTATGGTTAATGGCGTCTGAGCTTCGCGTAAGTTTCCATACCGAAACCTAAATTGTCGATAACTCGTTTTAAAGGGAATTGAAACCTGAAAATAGTCGCGCTGACCCACAAGTTTGCATAAGAAGCAAAAAGAAAATGTTTCGTGTTGCGAAATGAATCGGCGTCTGAGCCTTTCCTGGGACGGACAATTTAGGGTGGTTCCATCGACAATGGCAACTTTTGAAGTTGTTTCTACTTTATTCTCCAACCCACCATTTGGTGATAGGCCTACGAGTCACAGAGACTCTTAATCCAAAATATTTTCAAATTACAAACGTATTTAGGACTGGCGCGAACCAGTTGAAGTTTAGGTGATTGCGCATATTTCGGCAATTTCTTACTAATGAATAATGAACTATTTTGCTACTTACTTTCTAGAATAAATTTTGTTTTGGTCAGTAAGTCTATCAGTCAATCAATCATTCAATCAATCAGAATTTATATATCGCCCCTTCCAGATGCCTACTCAGAGGCACTCCCGGCCAAGATCAAGCGAAAAACAGTCTTCGATCGTTTTTAAAACTGAAAACAGTTTGAAATGTGTCGAATAATCAAGCTCCAGGTTGTTGGACCAACCACAGAGAAGGAATGGCTTTGCATTGCCAAAGTAAGAGTGAAAGTAACCATTGAGTCACCACTAACAGCAGAGTGCAGTGCGCGGAGGCTTATGCTAGTGAAGAGTGGGAGGCAGAGCGCACGCAGATAAGACGGTGCTTAGCCTGATAAGCATCGTCACGCAAAATATGCAGTCCTGAATGAAATGAGCTTCGGGAAAGAAAAGGCTAAACAGTAAAGTACCGAGTCAAGCTGCTACACCAAGTTGTTTAGTTGGTAGTGCCGCTAAATTTTACCCATCTGCGATGTGTTACTTGGTTTCATCATTAAACGAATATCTATAAATATATATTTAAGACTTCCGAAAATGGCGTGTGCTCATTGTAAGAAAGAGAATTAGGTTCAGAGCTCCTAAATTTAGCATGCCACCACAACAATTCTGAAATCATGTTGGAGAAGGTCTTAGGTCCTCAAGATACATCCAAGTTTTTTCCATATGGAGCAATCAAGTCGCTTTAAAGATTTCAGGCCCATTATGTATCAGGCCACCTTTTCCACACCCACAGAGGATGAGCGGATGACGACCAGGTCCAATGGAAGGACGAGGTTATTTAGTTTGCGGTGATGATTACTGATGAACTTTTTGAGCTATCTGCCATTTTTCTCGGTGACATTCCACCACATCGAATATGTTTCCACTATCCAACAGCTGTGCGTCGGGCTTTATGATGGTCAGAGCCATTAACACATTTAAAATGTGGATGTTCCTCTCACAATATGAACCTTGACACGATCTGCTGCCAGTATCAACGAAATCACGGAAGTCTCGTGTCTCTCGTGTGGCGAACAAGTCTGGAAGTATCTGAAGAAAGCGTCACTCTTTGTGACTCACATAATATTATAATACCAAACAGACCTACTGTTTCCAGAGCGCAGCGTCAACAGTTTCTTCCAAAAATGACAAGAATCTGTTATCCATGCTGCCCACCGACAAGAACAGGGAGGTTGCTAAGGTTGCCACAAACACGTTTAGTTTTCACTTCTAGGACTTGCCTGAGTTGCTTGTTGGGCTTGCGTTTTTTTACGATCATTTTTATGTGGACGAGAAGAGACTCATGGCAATGCCATAAACGAAAATTCAGGTTGTGTGAGATCATTAGAACGAATCCCACCATTCAATGAACCTGTACTAGCAAATGCTGCAAAACAGGACTCCACAATATAGTTACGTCGTTAAATCACTCATGACATTCTTCAACTCTTTGGAACTGTCTGATGACTTTTTACAGTATGATCCAAGCCCATATAATTATCGGAGCTCGAATGTAATAAAAGAGCCATGTGATTCTCAAATCCGTTAAAGTGGTTAACTGCATTGCTGAAATTGAGTAGACACTTCAGTTCAAAAATTTAACTCTTCGCCAGCACAAAGTGCAGAACAAAGGCAGTGTTCTGGCTACAGGTCGTAGGGAAACAAGAGGCAAATAGGCAATGCTATGAGCCAACCAAGACGGCAGCCATCAAGTTGGTAAAAATCGAATGACTGACAAATTCATCAGAAAATGTTGATATTCTTGGCTACATTTTCATGACATTGTTGTAACGTAATGTGTAGCAGACGCCTAATGTACTGTTACTGTTACGTTTATTACTAAACTATAAGATAAGCTAAGGTACAAGAAACGTATAAGCTATAAGATCTAGCATTGTAACGTTGGCCTATTCTCCGAGCGTCTGAACACCGAATGCCTAGTGTTCGTGTCCACTGTCCAGTTCGCATTCGGACGGGTGGCGATGGGCGTGGCCTAATTTTTGCCGTCATTGTCTTAAATCTACCAAAAATTTACTCATTCCGACATGACTGTAGTAACATTATTTAGAAAATTAATTAAATTGCATACATCAGAATTTGTGGTTGACTAACTAGTATGCATTTATTACTAACATTGCCGTGTGCAGAATGCAGATGTCTTGATAAGTTTGATGAAAACCATTAGGAAATTATGAAAATTTCGTCAACTCCGCGCCAGTCCTAAATATTAATATTTTCTTATAAGTTTTTAACTGTGACCTACTAACACCTGGCGTCACCAAATGGTGGGTTGGAGAACAAATTTAAATCACTTTCATTTTTTAGAACCATCCTAACGGACATCCATACATACAGATCTCAGACTTATAGTATAGATTATAGATAGATGCTAACAATACTTTTATATTTTAGACTTCAAGGCTGACTATGTCAATCACAGCTTGATTGTTCCGAACATCACACAACCCGTTCCATCGATATTCATTCACGGATGGTTGATCATACAGAAAAATGTTCCAGATAGTGGTTCAATATTCAACAGATCGTGGATCGAATATAGAAATGGTTTTGGAGATCCAGCTGGAAAATACTTCTGGTTCGGGAATGAGAAACTCTACCAACTGTTATCAACTGGAAACTGGAAACTAAGAGTGGAAGTTCAGTCAAACGACACAGGGAAATGGTATTCAGCTGAGTACGAGTCTTTCCAATTGAGCGATGAAGTTAATAAGTACGCCATAAACGTGGACGGATACACAGGAGATGCGGGAGATGCTTTCAATGTTGCAAGTAGTGACCCATGGAAGACAAACGGAATGAAGTTCACAACAATTGATAAAGACAACGACAACTATCTGGGCGGAAACTGTGCCAGTGATGGAGGGTGGTGGTTTAACCATTGCGCAACGTCCTGTCTGAATTCACACACGTCAGAGGGCAACTCGTGGGGGACTCTTGAGCTTCTTGGTCTTGCTCCTACTCGCTACGTTTCAAGCGGGCGAATGATGATAAAGAAAGCCTAATTACAGACATCCCCTCGATGGGACTTCTTTAAAACGATTCTCGTCTGTGCAATTGGAGTATTATGCCAGATGAATTTGCAGATTTATTGTAGAACACCTTCGTTTTTGTTTAGAATTGATAGACTCAGAAATGAAATGACACGTTGATGGTTTATGGATTTCGGACATTCTCTCTGGCTCGACGCAGCGCTCATGAATAAGCTGATGCCCTGCACTTTTTCAATATTGCCATTGTCACCTGTGCTATGGTTATGCAGTTTGTTGCATGCTACCCCACTCGTGTAGTTATTGCTACTTTATATGCTTTAGTACCGATGGCTTGTTATTTTAACCGTAGTCAATTTTAAACGCAAAATAGATTGATTAGCTGTAACTGTGTTATATTTGAAAATTGAAATTGTATAACCCCGGGTCACTATTATAGGCTCAAAGTGATTACAACTTTCATCTTATGCACTTAGTAGTCTTTTATACTATTGGTTAATTGTTAATTAGTTTAATCATTTGGCTCACTTGTTACATACGTTTCATGGTTAAGGATTATGGCTTATTCTATCCATTGCATGCCACTGTCCTTTCATTACACGTTCTTTTTCCTTTTCTACCGCATGAGTTTCCGCTTCTACAACTCCAATTTCACCAACTTTACATGCCATCCTCACTTGGGGTTACTCAGGGTTAGCGGAACCTGTCTCTTTCTGAGATTCCACCTGACATAATTATACTCAAGGTGTTCTGAAGATCTTATCTTCCTAGTTTCTGTTGTCTGCTTTCCGTCTGGTTTTGTCTTGCTTCGTTTATTCATTTTTTTATTATGATATTTCATGATAAACAATTCTGAATTGAAAAGGTGGCGCTTTACGATTATAATTACGATTAGATGAAGTAGGCCTACTTTCCAGCAGGATGTTGTAAACCGCCAGACCCAAGTTCATCTCTGCGTTGATGGACTTGAAAAACTGCTTACAAAAGTGAATTTTATGCTATAGGGTTGCCCGGTGTCCGGACAGTCCGGTACTACCGGTAGGCTATTTACACAATCTGTCCGGTCAGAAATTTCAAACATTATCGGACTTCTTCATATAGGCCTAGTCGAGGCACACTAAATTTAAGACTACAGCGCACGCAGCGTTCAATGCAACAGCATTCCTCTACGATGTATACACAGCCTATATGGCACGCCATTGTGATACAGTGCCACATTATGTAGGCCTATAAAGTAGGGCGACCATTTTCTCGGCATCAAAAACCGAGACACTATTGTGGGGAAACTAACAATTATTGGATTGTAATTCCTTAGTCAAAGGTCTTCGAGGTTATCTGTCTGACTGTCTTCGCCCAATAGGGTGTGTTATTATATTAAAGGCCTCAGAGCGAAATTCAGCGGAACCCCGCAAATTGGGGCGGCAAAATTTTTGACGTGCAGTTATACACAAATTGTACAGTTCCATATGTATTTGTGCAGTTGTTGACTTAAGCGTTGGAGGCGGTGGTCCGGGCGGGGCAAATGCCCCCCCCCCATTTCGGGCGAGTTTGTTTTATCGGGCAAGCAGACCCAAGAAAATATTAAACAAACTATATATATATAGGGTAAGTGGGAGCAAGTTGACGGCAGAGGCAAGATGGTTGTTGCGCTATAAAATTATAATGCGTGGCAGGAAAAATCTAACATGATAAAATTATGTAGTAAAGAAAACAAAGAAAACAGGCTCTTTCTTTTGGGAAATGGCGACAACGTGCTAAGGTGCTTCGATTACCGTTTTTTTTTCTTGAAATTAAGTTTTCCTATCTACCTCTTAACACATTTTGCTGTTATAAAATAACATTTATCTTAATCTCCATGAAAGCAAAAAAAATTGGGAAATAGGTTGTTTTTTAAGCATTTATTTTGAGTTGTTTCTGGCGTATTTTTGGTTTCCATGTCACACAAATCATCGCTCCCAGGTTTTGTTGAGTGCCCCTGTGGGGGCAAGATGGCGGGGGCAAGTTGGCGGAATGCGACCAGTGGCAAGAAGCGTGTTCGGTTATGGTTAGGGTTAGGGTTAGGGATTTGTTCATTCATTTCTACTATTATTACTATTGACCTCTGATTTGGAATCAGTAGATTCCATGACTTAAATTCATATAAATCAAAATCAACAGACAAATACAATGTAGGTCGGGCCGGTGTCACGAAATAAAGTCTCCCCCGATACAAAGTCTCCCCGAAACAGAGTTTCCCCCTGGCTGAAACTCTGTATTGGAAGAAATTTTCTGAAGTAAAAGTATTGCTTTCTTGTTGTATAATGTAAAAGTATTGTTTTCTTGTTGTATAATCTGGCAGCGTAAACTAACCGTTTAGCCTGCTCATCTCTGAATTTGATGCAACTGGAGCCCATTTCACGCTGAACGGGGGAGACTTTATTTCGTGAACGGCGGAAATATTCTCTCCCCCACGGAGACTTTATTTCAGAATATACTCTCCGGGGGCGAATTTATTCTCGAACAGATTCTCCGGGGGAGAATCTGTTTCGAAATAAAGTCTCCGGGGGGAGACTTTTAGGGGGAGACTCTGTCACGCGACACCGGCTTTAGCTAAAATGGCGCCCTGGGCAAAGCATGCATTTGGCGCCCCAGCATGCATTTGGCGCCAAAGGTAAAGCATGCATTGGGCACCTCAGGCAAAGCATACATTTCGCACCCTCAGATTCCCACTCAAACTCAATTGTTCAGCCCACGTCAGTATCCAAAGATGAACCAACCAGATCCTTTACACTCAGCTGCATGAGTAATTTGTATTTTCGTTATTAGTACACTGAGGGCGGGATAAAATTCAATTTCGTGCACAGTGGCTTAAAGTGAAAAAGACTATTAACATAGCCTACATTTTGTGCAAGTGACTCCCCACTAAAAGTTGGCGTCCCAGACTCCCAGGCAACTGCCTGCTTTGACTGTGCTTGAGGTCAGCCCTGATCTTCACTATCGAAATTGAGCGTCGCGTAGTCTGAATTACTACAGCTGACGACTGGACGCTAACGTTGACAGATAAAGTTGTCCCAGTTTTGTTTAAATAATTATAATTGAAAAACAGACCCGTATTTTTTTTATTCTAACTTCTGTCTTCTGTTTTTTCTTACGACTTTGGGCACCCGATAACTTTTGACGCTTCATGGAATCATGTTGTTTGATATCATTTAATTTTCGAGATCAAAAGATTCACACCAGACACAACGTCTATAAATAACACAGCAATTCTTCAGTTGTTGGCGTATTCAGTCGAAAGATGTCACTATGTCAGTATTAGCCCATAGACATCGGGTCCATTATAGACATAGACTACAGAGCACAGAGTAAAGAATGCCGCTAAAATCGAATTTTATGAGTCGATAGAAAATTTATGCTGTCCTTGAAATTGAATTAGACCTACCTGAATTGGCGCAATGAAATCTATAATTATCTTAAATTCTTTCCAAAGTCTTCAGTATAAAAGAATATAGTGTAAAAAATAAAAATCGCCGATGTCGCGGCGCCCCCCCCTCCCCAAAGACTGCGGCGCCCTAGGCAGCTGCCTACTTTGCATATGCCTAAGGCCGGGCTTGAATGTAGGCCTAAGAATCCGATAAAGATAAGAATGAAACTGTCAACGGACTTTCAATCGGTTTGGCTATCATTCACAAGCGATACATTTTGAGAGTTTGTCGTCTGCCCATAAAAATTATGGCTAACCATAGGCCTATAGCCTGCATACTCGTCAATTCGAATCGATTGGCATGCCTCTTTGACGTCTCAAAATGAGGGAGTCTACTGCAGACAACAAGAGACCAAAAGAGCTACGGCCAAGACCCCGAGGCCCTCCTAGGACTATACAACGACAAACAGCCAGATTCTGCAGCATGAATAAACACGAGGCAAGTGTCCTTGATGACAAACAATTATTTGTCGTTGCGAACTCGCTCAACCCTGTAAGTTCACCAATAGGTAAGAGAGACAGACGTAAAACACGTAAGACGTAAGATAGACAGACAGACAGACAGACAGACAGAGGGTGACAGCGATAGAGTTAGACAGAGATAATTAAGAGGCAGACAGACAGAGAAAGAGGGAGACAGCGAGAGAGACAGAGAGATGCCTGACTATATTCTCGAGAAACAATGGCAGTGTGATAGTCTACATGTAGTCTATTGTCGTATTTCATGCTTAAATTGCAATCCAAGCAGTCGCCAGCTGTCGCATATGCACTGATTGTGAATGCATTCATTGCACACATTGACTAACATCACGTATCTGATGCGTTGGTCATTGTTCTATTGATAACACATTGTGGGAGTTTGACAACTAAAGGCGTGAGAATGTAAGTCTGCATTGTCAGTGTTGCGGTCACGTATGCGCCGTATAACAGTTGCTGCGTATAAATAGCGAAGAGTTGAAAGCAGTCTGCATCAGTCGTCGAAGATCTGAAGATCCAACGAAACAAAGTCTCACATTCGTCTCTTCATTCTCTGTCCGCTGACGTCATCATGAAGTCATTCATCGCTGTCTTCCTATTGGTTGTGGCTGCCGTTGGGGTCATGTCCAGTGGATACGGTGGCTATGGTAACGACAACGGATATGGTGGTGGCTATGGACACGGTGGATACGGTGGTTACGGAAGTGGATACGGAGGTTACGGAAACGGTGGATACGGACGTGGCGGATACGGCGGATATGGTGGATACGGACATGGTGGATACGGCTATTAAACGGTGGGTCCAGTACATTCGTAACGTATGGTAGCCTAAAGTAGCACATGGTAGCACAGCAGATAACTTGAACAACGCTTGAAGGTTTAGACATTGATCGCGTCCAGTTTTCAGCATGGATAAATTGCAACGATCGTGCAAATGAGTGTGTGCGACTTTTCTTGCGCCCGTTAGGCTACTTATCCTCCATTACATCTGCACATTTGGCTCAGTTCTATATCGGCTTTGTTATGTTTTTTCTGAATACTTGTAGAATGATCGAATCTGGACATACATACTGAACATACATTGTCCATTCTTAATTATGCGATCTCCGAAATCAAAGTTCACATACCCGTGTTACATTCATCGGATACGGTCCTCATTTAGCCTAGGTTGACTAATGTGTAGCCTACTTCAAATTCAGGAATTGCTATTTTGTCTCGCTCCTGTGTTTTTTGTCGCGGCGACTTAGAGCCATCGGACGATTCGCTGCCCACCGTCTTTTACCACAGTCGTGCGTGCATTTATCTGCTTTCGTATAAGCTTATAGATTACTGTAACTTTCTCATTGGTTTCCGCAAGACGCGAATCTCCACTCTCTAGTCGGTCTTAAACGCCGCTGGCATGAGCTTATAGGCTTAGGCCTATAGAACGCATTTCTCTGTTTGCTCACATTCCACTTGCACAGTTGCTACTTTACGCTGGTTTTTTCTGTCACCTCTCAAATATATAAATCCCAACTTGGTCTTGCCCCCAAATATCTCTTCGACCCTATGCATGTAGGTCACTTTTTTCTACATCATTTTCGGCCCTCGCGCTGTATACCGAATTTACAACCTCTTTTCCCTCGTGTTCGGCGTGTTTTACCCCAAACCGGGCATTTGCTGCGATACATATGTCGGTCCCGCTACATTGAATGGTCTTCCCTCTTCTACCGGCTCATGTCTAGGATCTTCCCCCGCATCTTCTCTCGCTCTTTCTCTCTCAAGACGTTTTCCCCTCCCACTCCGATGGTTCTGTGCTGAAAGCGCCTTTGAATCGTCAGTGCAACCGCTCTGTGAATTTTAGACGCGATACAATATTTTATTGAGTTTTCGCTAGTTATTATTATAGTGATGTGACGCGCGAGGGCGCCGCCTGTCCTAACGTTTCCACCCCCAAATTAATGGGCTCTATGGTTGCGCGCCCCCTTAAGCGCGGTTGAGGAAAGCTGGGTCCTAGGTCAAGGGTTTTGGTGTCAATGGTAGCGGGTTCGAATCCTAACCTAGGGTGTGAGCTTCTCTGGTTACCAAATTCCTCAGGATGAGCCGATATTGGACATATGTCAGCGGTGGCTGTTAAGCTCACAACAGCCCCACTAAATGGGTGCTTATCTGGGTTCGATTCCTCAACTTTTCCCCAAGCTCCATCACCCACTTTACCTTCAGCTACCGACTTCACCATTGTTTCACATTCTTTCTGGCGGGAACTTAATTGGGCTTGCTGCATGGAAACTAGATTCAGCTCTTCGGCTAGACCGGTTAAAATGCTACTCTGGCGCTCCATAAACTGTTCTATTGTAGTCATTTGCTTCTGTAATACAGCAGGGTCTAAGTCATCAGTATTGTCTGTAGTCCCCAACTCAAGGGTTTCTCTCGGACATAACTCATCTTCCTCTTGTCCTGTCCCTAAGACACTGTCCGTTTCCCTGTCTGAGTCCATTATAATTCGATAGCAGAAATCACTTCACAGTTCTCTATTTAAGTTTCATTTATTGTAGAATTAATCAAGCGACTGTCTGTCGTTCATTAGCAATTATTTACACAGCCGATAAAATAGAAACAATATTAAAGATTCACTGTTAAGGCCTTCCTGAAACGCCTATGTCCCTTGACTAGCTTAAGTTTTATCAGATCAGTTCACAGACTGACTATTTCACACCTATCCGATCAGTTCACAGACTGAATACACCACAACTAATATTTACACCAAAATAGCGATACAAGTTTTATCTAATTACACTTAGTTCAGGTTCGAGCTCTATAGATTAGGTTGCCTATACTTCCCTGTTCCCATTGATATTTTAGGACAGCCGATCCACCGTTTTCCGTCCTGTAGAAAGTTATTGAGTCGTCGGCCGATGCCAGAATTTCTCCGTAGGAAGCGTATTATTAATTTAATCGTTGCCGGAAATCTTCGTAATTACACATCGATTCACAAGACATCGGAAGAACCTCGTCTTCTGCACTGAGAAACTTGCCAGAATCGAAAATACCATCAATTTGACCACGATTCACGATTTCCACCAGCATAGGTCTTACACGATTCAATACTGCAGCCCGACTGAAGGTTTGCGCGTTAATTTGCCGCAAGAGAGCGCTTTTTAGCGCCTAAAACATCGCGTGATGTCTAACCAATCAAAAATCGCACGTGGCGGAAAGTTCCATTGAAAAATGCATGGGAAGCTAAATATAGCGATGACCGCATCGATCAGTGCTAAGCATAGCACCCATGAATTCGTAATAGAAATAGCGGCCTTACTTAAGTAAATAAGTAAGGTAGCTTGTAGCAACCTGGTTCGCTACACCCCCCACAACTTACTCTTAAATTTACCAGTACCCTGGTAAATTTAATAATACTTCGGAGCTCGAACCGGATACATAGTACTTGTATATCATCTAGCATGCTACAGCTTACAATGTCTCAGAAGTTGCATCAATTGGCATAGAAATTTGTACAATGGCTGATTATTAGTCAGTCATAAGGGTTCACATATGCCCAACAACAGCTCTTAACTAACCGAGGTCTTCACACTGACCAACAAAGTCTTACTAATCTCCTTATTCACATAAACTGTCACAGTTTTTATCATTAATACCTGCCATCAGATTACATACATCATATAGCAATAATATCTCGGAAAGGTAAAACATAGCAATGCAGGACAAAGCATCTCCAAGACAACTCAGTAACACAATTGTATAGTCCACATAAAATAACCAATTGAAATCATATCTTCATTTCACGACTAGTGTTATATGTGTTAAATTCCACAATGCTAAATTATAGGAGCCTGGTACATCTAAGCGGTAACATTACTGCTTACAACCAACTCAGCAGCGTTAAACTAAGAATGGCCAGAACCATACAGTTTATCACTAATACAGGTCACCATTACTCAAACAGGTGTCTTCATTCTGACACCAATTATTAGTCTACAACACATACTTAACTACATTCAGCAAATCATCGACAATCACACTTAACTACCTTCCTACTTCCAACAATTGCACGGAACCCTAGCGAGAGAAAGTCCTCTTAACACATGTAGTCATGTTCCGGCGCCAAATCTTATATTAATCCGTTATTACATTTTTATACAGCAGTAGCATTATGAGAATTTCACATATAATAATCACAATCAACAAGAATCGCTATAGAAGAATCGATACCTTATACAATTTTATGGTTATAATACTATACTAAATCTCAGGCACACAAAAGTCTGAGGCCCTAATCCATTTAAACTTGTTATCAAAAGCCACAAAATGGGAAATGCATCTTCAAGCACACTCAGTCACTTTCATTCATACTACCTTACACTATCTCTCAGACAATGTTTGATTTCCACAAACAATCTATTCTACTGCAATCCGAAACCAAGGTTCACCCATTCCCCAAGCCAAACATATACAGCAACTTAAAACTTAAGCTGTGTTTTACAGGCACACATTCCTTTTACAACAAGCCACTGTTACAGAGATGAAGCAACGTCAGATCATAAACCTAGGCTACTAATAATGCATACCAACATGCACACGTTTCAACATTACATCAAGGCTTAGCTACCTGGATCGAAGAAGGAATTACTGCTCAGTTAAGCATACCCAAGGCATAAAGGATTTATTCCCATATCCTATACTAGTCTATTACATTACAACCCATGCAGGAAGTAGTCTAAGACTGGACGAATTCATCCACAGGCCCAGCTTCACCATTGCATGCAATCTCCACTGCCTGCTACAGTGATTCTGCCTCTAAGTCTTTAATCCAACTTACTCACTAACTCTCAGGGCGATGCTTACAATTGGATGCTTTACTCAACCTTACTACACAATCTAGCACCACGTTATCACCAAGTTACTCATTCATCCAATCACACAAGGTTATCCTTCAATCACCCCGCAGAATGCTAATTACCTCTACCGTAGCATATTATAATCATAACTTTTTAACTTGCAATCATTATTATGCACATAACATACAAGCACAAAATTTGCCCTTCTTCGTGGCAACAAGAAGCAATTCAAATATTTAAACTGAGTTTAAAACTACCCTTTTTATTTCAAACTAAAGGACTATTCTTTAAGCATTTCGCTGGAGCTAATACTTATTAAATGTCCTTGTAGCATCACATCACTCTACATTACTTTCTTGTAACTGCTACTTAACACTTACTGTAAACATTTCAACATAGTTATAGCCAACTAGCTTACATCAGAAAGCACAGCATTTATGCACAAGAAAATAAAACAATGTATTCCCACATCACATAGTTACATATCATCAAAAAGCAAATAAAACAGAAGATTCTATTCTCCCATCGCTTACTCTCGTCGCCATTACACGACCTGGAGGGATTCTACACGAGACAAGTACAACTATCTTTACCTGGTTATCTCTTATTTTATCTCATTTCTTTATTATTCATCTCATCTACATAGTTACTTTTATCATCAGAGGACACACATATAATCTGAAATACTTAAGCTACACTTCACACTAATAACACTATGCATTCTCACATAACCTATATCATCATATTACACTTCATTACTGTAATCAACTTTCACATTTTTACACAGTAAGAAAGCACAATATATCAACGCACATTAAAATAAAAATGTAAACCTACATCTCAAGGCCACATATAATATCATCAAAACACAACTAAAGCAGAGAAGACTCTATTCTCTATTCACCTACTTGTCGCCATTACGCGACAGGACTACCCTATCATATCACATTACATCACATTACGCTTGCCACAGTCTCGCCAGCATTGCGAGTCCGTTTCCTCCGGTGAGTTTGGTCATCTGGTCGACATCAGACTTCTGAGAGCGAGCAACATTTCGAAGTGACACCGACTCTTTCACTCGCACTGATTCGACAGATGGCGTCACTGGAGGAAGGCAAGTTTCACCCCGGAAGGAACTATTGGGATCGACCCGAGGATGCACATCCGGTGGACGTGGGATTCGGGCTGCCACCTCAGCAGGACAGAGATTTTCGAAGCGATTGGACTGGACAGCAGTCTTCTTTTGACACGAAGCTTCCGGTTCGAAGGTTTCGGTTTGCACGGCACAGATTTCTTTCGTGATTTTCGTCTCTGGCAGCACTGTTCGATTTTCGACATTCGTTTCACTGTTCGTTTCAATGTTCAGAGAATTTTGCAGGTCACAGACAGTTTGTTTTGCTCGCTGACTCTGCTTCAGACTGTTTCTGCAAAACACGTTCAGCTGAAGATTTCGCACAAGGATCCATCCTTTCCCTACATGCCACAGGACAGCTTTCTTCACCATCCAGGAGAGACCGAGAATGAGCTCAGTGACCTGTTTGGTCACTAGGCAAGGAATTTCGACATTCGTTTCACTGTTCGGTTCAACGCTCAGAGAGTTCTGCATGTTTCGAAAAGTTCGTTTTGTTCGGTGACACTGTTTCGCACTTCTTCTGCAAAGATCGTTCGGCCGACAGTTCAAACGAGATTTTACTTTCTCGCTCGACAGATCAGCAGCTGAGTTCTGAACTTTCTCAGCGGCTTCTTTCTTTTCCGTGTTGGTTGATGGAGTTGCAGTACCACCAGTTGACGCTCGATTTCTAGCTGCAACTTCTTCTGCTGGGAAAGAAAGACTGACTGTCTTCCCTTCAGTTGTTTGCAGACAGTGACCTTGACCGTTCTCTTGACAGTTCAGTCTGGCTAAGCTGAATATTTCTGACGATGAATTCAGCTTCATGACGTTGACAGAATTTTCCATGACTGTGCGCGTCATGGGCCACGGTTGCATCTGGATCGGAAGAGAAACTGCTTCCGCGTAGACAAGGAAGACTGGAGCAGGTTGAACCATCTTCTGACTGCAGTGCGCATACATGGGCTGACTGTTAGCCCCATGTACGTATTCGTAGCTGTGCGTGACTCGAGTTTCCGACGACAGAGACACCGTAGACATGATCGGTCGACTCAGAGCAGATGTGTATGCGAACATCTGAGGAGCAGACGCGAAGCTTGTGAGGTTTCTTCCCAGTTCTGCTTTCGACTCGCAGAATATGACATCAGAAGCAGCCGAGGTGACTGAAGCAGTCACTTGTGACAGCGGATTACTTGGTGACCGGAATTTTTCTGCTTCAGGAACCGACGAGGGGGAAAAGGTGGCAGCCCGATGAATAGCGGTCGCTGGCTGGCGAGGATGTGCATCCCATGTTCCCACGTGGTCGTCGCTCAGCAACGAAGAATCCCCCGATTTTCCATCTGAAACTACAAGTCTAGGATTAGCACAAATTCTACCCTCGTTTTGTTCTACCCTTAACGCTTTTGGTTCGAGTTCAACTCTATGTAGGGATCGCACATCAGTGATTTCTGAATCATCGTTTTCAGATTTATTTTCGATTCCAATTCTAACTAATTTATCTTCTTGTTTTCTACACATGTAATTTTCAAAGTCAAAATCTCTATACAAAACATTTGTATCATAACAATGCATTGCTTGACTATGCAACATGTCAGTCGTATTTGCACCTTGACCTTGACCTTGTAAATCATTTACCTTTTGACCTTGTAAGTCATTTACCTTTTGACCTTGACCTTGTAAATCCTTTGGTCTAGCACCAAAGTATTTCATCTGTACATCCATTCTTCTTGGATCATCTTGTGAAAAATTTTCTTTTCCATTTTCCACTTCTTCCCATAAATCTTCTGCTCTACTAAATCTGGGATCCATTATTATTTTACCCTCTGACCCATGACCTTTTGTAGCTTCACCCCACTTGCTGGAACCAATTGTGACGCGCGAGGGCGCCGCCTGTCTTAACGTTTCCACCCCCAAATTAATGGGCTCTATGGTTGCGCGCCCCCTTAAGCGCGGTTGAGGAAAGCTGGGTCCTAGGTCAAGGGTTTTGGTGTCAATGGTAGCGGGTTCGAATCCTAACCTAGGGTGTGAGCTTCTCTGGTTACCAAATTCCTCAGGATGAGCCGATATTGGACATATGTCAGCGGTGGCTGTTAAGCTCACAACAGCCCCACTAAATGGGTGCTTATCTGGGTTCGATTCCTCAACTTTTCCCCAAGCTCCATCACCCACTTTACCTTCAGCTACCGACTTCACCATTGTTTCACATTCTTTCTGGCGGGAACTTAATTGGGCTTGCTGCATGGAAACTAGATTCAGCTCTTCGGCTAGACCGGTTAAAATGCTACTCTGGCGCTCCATAAACTGTTCTATTGTAGTCATTTGCTTCTGTAATACAGCAGGGTCTAAGTCATCAGTATTGTCTGTAGTCCCCAACTCAAGGGTTTCTCTCGGACATAACTCATCTTCCTCTTGTCCTGTCCCTAAGACACTGTCCGTTTCCCTGTCTGAGTCCATTATAATTCGATAGCAGAAATCACTTCACAGTTCTCTATTTAAGTTTCATTTATTGTAGAATTAATCAAGCGACTGTCTGTCGTTCATTAGCAATTATTTACACAGCCGATAAAATAGAAACAATATTAAAGATTCACTGTTAAGGCCTTCCTGAAACGCCTATGTCCCTTGACTAGCTTAAGTTTTATCAGATCAGTTCACAGACTGACTATTTCACACCTATCCGATCAGTTCACAGACTGAATACACCACAACTAATATTTACACCAAAATAGCGATACAAGTTTTATCTAATTACACTTAGTTCAGGTTCGAGCTCTATAGATTAGGTTGCCTATACTTCCCTGTTCCCATTGATATTTTAGGACAGCCGATCCACCGTTTTCCGTCCTGTAGAAAGTTATTGAGTCGTCGGCCGATGCCAGAATTTCTCCGTAGGAAGCGTATTATTAATTTAATCGTTGCCGGAAATCTTCGTAATTACACATCGATTCACAAGACATCGGAAGAACCTCGTCTTCTGCACTGAGAAACTTGCCAGAATCGAAAATACCATCAATTTGACCACGATTCACGATTTCCACCAGCATAGGTCTTACACGATTCAATACTGCAGCCCGACTGAAGGTTTGCGCGTTAATTTGCCGCAAGAGAGCGCTTTTTAGCGCCTAAAACATCGCGTGATGTCTAACCAATCAAAAATCGCACGTGGCGGAAAGTTCCATTGAAAAATGCATGGGAAGCTAAATATAGCGATGACCGCATCGATCAGTGCTAAGCATAGCACCCATGAATTCGTAATAGAAATAGCGGCCTTACTTAAGTAAATAAGTAAGGTAGCTTGTAGCAACCTGGTTCGCTACACCGAAGCGCTATAAACTACATAATTATGAGCATATAAATCAAGTAGCCTATGATTTGTAAAACACAGTGCTTTGCCGCTATATATATAGACTATAAAATTAACCGCAATTTTTTTTATATTATTTACAGATGTCCGAAATCCGAATGTCACGACGACGTCTACAAATGTATCAGTGTTTGCTTATTAAACTAAATGTTTAATATTTTTTGGCTGTATAAATTGTTCCCGTAATATAATCATGCATACGTTCGAATACTTTGGACGACAGGCATGCATGCATACAAAAACGGATAAAGAGTTCGAGCACCTGCACTATTCTGCAATCTTTAAACTCATTTCTCCATGCAGCTTATGACGAAACTACTCATACCCTTCCGTATAGGTGGAAGCGCGAGGCGTCTACAATACTACTCGAAACCAAGTCACCTGTTCACTTGGGTCAAGCAACAAGTAACTATAGCCTATAATTATACGATATCTGGACAACAACTGGAGTGTATGTGTATTGTCCAACAAACCATCAGAGACACCTGGACCATTGATTGGATGCACCTCTAAAATTTACTTGGATGCACCTCTAAAATTTTAGCCTGAGATGAGCATGCGTTAAAGTTTTGCAATTCTGACAATTGAAGAGCGTCGTTATGTTCTATGATGCATGGTTCAAATAATTATAGCAGACACGGTTTACTTAATGCACGAACTTTAATTTCATTTAGACTTTATTGGCTGATTTAAATATAGCCTACTGAATTGAATTCAACGAATTAAAGACGACTGATGTACCAATTGAAACGTGTTTTGATCTTTTATAAGCATGAGTAAATAATTGTCAACCGAAATACTATTGGTAAGGCCCAAATTCACATTCAGCTGGCTCAACCCAAGTTTTTTTTATTCGTCTCTGTTATTATACAAATCCATGCACAGCGCTATTCATAGAACTTCATTGTCTCAAACAAAACTGTCCTGATACAACTACTATGCTTTCATGTCAATGATTAGTAACTTAAATATGCAGGGTGGGCCCTAAAACAAATGCTGCCATTGCAATGTGAAGATTCAACAAATCTCTGGTGAAGAGGGGCGCATCCCTCCTCAAACCTGTTCTCTCGAGCTACTCGGTGCTGAGCGCCTCGCAGAAATTCGAACGCTCGTTAATCGCCTCCCACCACAAACATGGATTCCCAGAGATGAGGGGACTAGACTATACACTGCTGATGAGACGACGGATCCACTTCTGCGAGCGAGTCGAAATCGATCGGCGCCTTTGTTAGAAAACAAAACAAAGCGTGCAAATCAATATGACAAATTTTATGGGTAACCAAGGTTTAAAAATGATGATTAAAGTTAGTGCAACATCCGCGGACACTGGACAGCCAGATTGGAGGCTGCGTTTGAGGAGCGCAACCGAAGAACAGCTAGAGAATGATGCTTAAGTAACAGCGAAAGGAACTTCATTAGCTAACGGGTAGCCTAATACACGTTACCGTGTTTTCATTCCAAAATGATTGCCGTTCCGATGTGCATCGTAGCTGGACTCCTCGAGGTCCTAATGGTAGAAGGAGACATCTCAATCAACCAGTATTCCCTGGTTACAGATGATGAGAGTCAACCGGTTTGTTCCGTGAACGCGCCATCTGTTGTCGTCTATGGTGTTCGGCGTCGATTAAGTTGTCTGTTGGAACACTGTGTGCCAACCAAATCCTGTCTTTCGGCGAACTACTACAAAGACACCGGGAAGTGCGAACTCTTCCATTACCCTCCAACTGATTTCTTCAGAATTGCCGACGAATGCGTTGACTACAAGGTAATTAATGGATAGAAGTAATTTAAATTTCTCTAGAAAGTGAGTTAGGTGTCCATCTTAATTATTGAAGCGCCTCTGTAGCCTATAATTAGCATCGATTCTCATGGAACAATTTTTATTGAGGGACATTTGACGCTGTAGAAATGTGGATCCTGGAATCACAATGACCACGCCGTGGGTTCTTATACGGCGTTAATAATAAATTTGAGACTATTCAAAGGAATAGCAGACTGAATGTTGAATGCTCTTAATCGCTCAACTTAATGAAAATTGAGGAAAGTCGGTGTGGACGATCATCATAGATGAATGTAGACAGCAGTTTGCATTGAAATCGTTGGCATCCGCGTTCACAACCTCGGACTCCAATCGGAAAGCCAATGAATAAACATCAAGTCCCCCTCATTCTGAATGATACGTTCATGCAGGATAAATAAGATTTAATTCTGGAAACACTCGGTGAGTTGTTGACGCCCATCATAAGCTCATACTTATGTATACCTGACAGTTAAAGATGACTTATAGTTGTTCACGCGTCTCCAAGAAACGAACTCTTCAGACGCATAGCTATAAGCTTATTAAGACAGGAGAAAATTTAATAGACAATAATCGGTCAAATGATCCCTGTATTGTTTGTGAAGATGAAACGTTTCATATGTAGTAATGATACACGCATACATACATACATACATACATGCACACATACATATATACATACATACACACATACATACATAATACATATATACATACATACAAACATACATACATACATACATACATACATACATACATACATACATACCAATGCATACATACATGTACATACATACATACATACATACATACATACATACATACATACATACATACATACATACATACAACAATGTCATACATACATACATACATACATACATACATACATACATACATACATACATACCAATGCATACATACATACATACATACATACATACATACATGCATACATACATTCATTCATTCATTCATTCAAGTATTTATATAGCGCCTTTTCAAGGAAACTACTCAGAGGCGCTCCCGATTCCAGTACGGACAAACAGAACAGTTTTTAAGTGCTTATAGAATGTGTCAGAGAGTGATCTAGGGAACAGGCGCAGCTCAAGTGGGAGGGCATTCCATACCACTGGGCCAACCACAGAAAAAGCACGACTCTGCATGATGGAGGTACGAGCAAATGGGACAAAGAGTACTTCCCTAACAGCCGAGCGTAGGGACCGACCAGTCCGAGCACTTAACACAGGCCGACAAAGATCGAGTAGGTAAGATGGAGCAAGACCTAGCTGGCAGCGCCATATTAAGGACGAGATTCTGTATTCGATGCGCTGACGAACTGGGAGCCAATGCAGAACCTCCAGCATGTAATTTGTAACATGACCAAATTTGGGCAGATGACCAATGAGGCGTGCTGCAGCGCGCAGAATACGGTCAAGAGAAGATAATCGACCAGATGGTAAACCAGCATAAAGGGATAGGCAATAGTCAAGACGAGCTGAGACAAAGGAATGTACAAGCGTAGTTGCAGCACCAGTTGAGAGAGAGCGAGCGACAGTGCGAAGCTGGCGCAGCTGATAGAAACAGGAGCGACTGAGACGATTAATGTGAGGTACAAAAGTAAGTTCCTGGTCTAGCACAACACCAAGGTCACGGACTGAGGTGGAGAAAGTATAGTCGGGAAATTCAGCAGAGAGGTGAATCAGATCAAGCTTAGACAGCTGCTGCCTGGAGCCCAGCCAAATGAATTTAGTCTTAGCAGGGTTTAGTCTAAGACGGTTTGATGCCATCCATGCTCTCAGGGCAATGAGCACCTGACTCATAGCCCTAACTGTAGAGGAAGCGTTAGATGAGAGGCAGTGCATGTATGCCTGTGTGTCGTCAGCGTAGAGTTGGCTAAAAAAGGCACCATGTTCTGCAAGAAGCAGGTCGAGACCAGTGGTATAAATTATGTATAAGAGTGGACCAAGAACTGAACCCTGAGGTAAACCATATGGGGCAGGGACCCACCGAGACCTAGTCGAGCCATGGACCACACTTATAGTGCGCCCATGCAGGAAAGAGCCGATCCACTCCAGAAAATTACCAGACAACCCAAACGAAACATTCAACCGCTTAAGTAGGATGTCATGGTCTACAGTATCAAAAGCTGCGCTGACGTCGAAAAGGGCGAGCAAGGTCAGTTCCGATCTGTCGATGGCTCCATAGATGTCAGATAGGAGTCGGAGCAACAGAGTTTCGGTGGAATGAAACCTTCTGAAGCCGGATTGGAAAGGTGTAAGTAATTTGTTTCTCTCCAGGTACGCAATGAGCTGACCCGCCACCATCTTCTCAATGATCTTGGATAATACATACATACATACATACATACATACATACATACATACATACATACATACATACATACATACATACATACATACATACATACATACATACATACATACATACATACATACATACATACATACATACATACATACATTCTATAGTGTTTTAATTGCACGTGGTTCCTTAAAAATGACTTTTTGGCCTGCAAAACCATTTCTTCTCGTTCCCATCTCCTCTGTGGTGAATAATTATAGGGGACCTACTCACTCGGATGGCGATGAAGATTTCTAACTATTTTTTTACGGCGCTCAAGTGCTTTTATAGCTGAACGAATTCATGTAGAACTGCCGTGTTTGTGTAGAACTGAACACTATTATAATAAAAGCCAGTGGCGGCGCCAGGATTTCAGTTTTGGGGGCTGAAGCCCCCGGAGAAAATTCCCCATTTTTGATCCGCAAAAATTTGTGACGACCATTTTTTAGTCGACGGTCGGAAATCGTGGAAATATTTTTCAGTTTTTCGCATATAAAAACCCCGAATGGCTTTGGGGGGAGGGCTTAGCCTTTTATAGGGAGGGGTTTAGCCCCCTGA
Organism: Lumbricus terrestris; assembly: GCA_949752735.1. Classification (NCBI taxonomy): domain Eukaryota; kingdom Metazoa; phylum Annelida; class Clitellata; order Crassiclitellata; family Lumbricidae; genus Lumbricus; species Lumbricus terrestris. Next base: position 47,787,811 of record OX457041.1, read on the forward strand.
CCCCTAGCGCCGCCACTGATAAAACTTAAAAGCCCTGTTTAATTGTGTTTATTGCTTTTGCAATCAGAGGGTTTTGTGTGACGCGGGTCAATGTCACTGTCAGCGATTGTAGGCCTACTCCACTTCCTATGAAATGTAATAGCAAGAAAATCTAGTGGCTTTTCTTTAGTTTGTTCCATTTCCCTTTATTTGCTTTCTACCGCAAAACTGAATTGCGTAATGCTCCAATGAATCAATATCAAACTTGTGGTCAATCATAAATAATTTTATAATTACTTAAAGCAAGGGCGGATACAGAAATTTTCGAAGGGGGGACCAAAATTTCCGGTCTTGGGACAGGGGACAAATTTCGTCGTGGTCGCTGAAAAATCTTTTTAGTCATTTGTCGAATTCCCAAAAAAGATACCATTTTATCCGCCAAAATATTTGTTGTCGAATTTCCCCCCCCCCCAAAATACCATTATGTTATCCGCCAAAATAGTTGATGATTTTTTTAAAATTTGGTCGTACAGTGACGTGGGGAGGCCTACGAAGCTGCTCATGGAGGGGGGCACAACTTTCCGAGCCAGAATAGCTGATAACAAATCAATAAATGTCTAAATGGGGGGGGGCATGGCTGGATCCGCCCCTGATATAAAGTGTGTGTACTGTGTAGTCACTAGTCATATGCAATAGACTCGTGCGCCGGCTGATGACAATGCAGTCCTTTGAAAGTAATTGTGCAAAGTTCATAGCTATTGTCTTCTTGTCTACATGTAGGTCGTGTCCCGATCTCCCATGACTAACAATCGAGACAATGAGTCTTAGTCTACTTGTAGTGTTAGAGTGTTTCAACAACACAACTATATTATAATGGCTAGAATCAGCAGTGACTATTGCAGCCTGTGTTTCTGTCAATCTACCTCTGATTGTACGTTGATCGTCATAGCAACCAATCATCATCAAAACAGCTCAACGAAGACTGAACTGAAAGGGCAGTAGGGGGGCCTACAGGGAATAAAGCAAATGAGTGGACCTTGTTCACGTTGAAGACAATTGGGCGGATATGCCAGTCCATCAACGCCATTACCGCTTGCAATGTATTCAGATAATTGTGCGTAAACATGAAGCGTATATTTCAATGGAATATTATAGCTCAGAAACATCTATTGTGCACTCATTCGAATCGATCTTTTATGTAATTGCTCACGATACATTACGGTGACTTTTAACTAATGGCTGTTGTTTGCAGAAACACAATTCGCCCACTGTCGATAATTGTTCCAGAGAAGGTTGGTAAAACTGCAGTGTTTGAAGATTGCTACTGTCACAATTACCTTTAGATGTCTGCCATTATAATTATAGTCTACATCTCTCTCTCCCTCTTTCCCTGCCTCTCAGTACATCCTTCGATCCGTTGTCCCCTATCTTCTCTCTCTCTCTCTCTCGCTCTGTTTCTCTCAATTTCTGTGCCTCTGTCTCTCTCTCTGCCTCTCACTCCATCCCTCTCTGTGTCTGTAGGTCTGTCTGTCTGTCTCTCTATCTCTCTGTCTCTCTCTGTGTCTATGTCTGTGTCGCACTGTCTCTGTCTGTCTCTCTGTCTGTCTTTCTGCCTGTCTGTCTGTCTGTCTCTCTCTTTCTCTTTCTCTTTCTCTCTTTTCTCTTTCTCCACTCCCCTATGTCTGACCCCAATTTCCTCTCGCTACCTACTTCTGCCTAATAGTAGCTTCGACTGACTTTTGTTAAAATATTACAGCAAAATTGCAATCTTGAAGATGTGAGCCTATAAGTATTGGATGATCGTAATGTCTAGATAGGAGTTTGCTCACATAAACTCCATTCGTGAGGTCTTTTCAAATAATTAGGCTATGTTTACTCCTAGTTCCACGGGTTCGTTTAGCTGCCAGGCAACGCCGAGCTCTATTGAATGTATGGCAGTAGATTACATCCGGAATAACTCACATTCGGGATTGCGTATATTACATCAGGAAAATCAACCTTTGTTTCATAAGTCACTCAACAGTCGATGGGCTGGGAGCGCTCCTGTCTAGATTTAATGAAGGTGCTGAATAAATCCACAGAATGAATGAGTGAATAAATGAATAAATGAATGAATGAAAAGCAAACTCATTGATGTTTGGTTAACTCAGAAGTTGGTGGAACGACTATTGTTCCGCCTGAATGCTGCTCTTTTCCGTTCAGTTACAATGGAACCATCTTCTACAGTTGCACCAAGAATATCACCAACCTATCGGACATCGGATGCTTTAGAGTGAATCACACATGGACATCCTGCTCATCTATGAGTTAGTACGGTACAATGTTTCTCTTTGGAAAGGTTGTTTGTATTGTAAAGAAGTAAAATGCATAGGATATATAACGCGTCATGAAAAGGTAAAGTGCAATGTTTCACTTTAAGTGTTTATAAAGGTGATCTAGAGAATTGATGTCTTTAAGTTGAGTCATTTCTCGGCTTAAGGACAAGCGTGATGAAAGCCATTAAACAACAGAACACTTGCCATTGTTTTCACTATAGGCTTATTTATTGACTTCGGATGACTGGTGAATATTGTGCTGGCTCAAATGGATCTGAATTCCATATTCGATCGCCTGCATGTATCCAGTCAATTCTCTCTCGTCAATTACTTAACTTGAGCGTGATCCCAAAGTACGTCTACAAACCAATGTTACCTTTACGCAGTGTAAACTTTCACAGTTACATAATTATGTCTAAATTCACCTTGAGTTTCTGTCTGTAAGTTTTCGGTCTCGCACTGGAATATCGCCCAAGTAGGCCTATTACACTCGTGACTTCATCCACCTGCCGACTTTAAGCCGCCTCTTTTCGTACACTGTGCTCACTTGACAGGCATGTTCTCCTTGTCCCGCGAGCAAGGACTGCTATGGCTATAAGTAAAGCTATTGTATGCACTAGTCCGGCGCCATAAAATAGTTCTTTTCATTAAAACTTCGCTATTGAGTTTAGGCCTACTATGAGAACATCTTTGCGCTGTCTCGCATCCGGTTTTTCTGCTCCCTTGGTCGGTCGCACAGGAAGCGTCTGTGATTCGTGTGCACTGGTAGAGACGCTTTATAAATTCATAGACACAATACAGCGGTTTAAATATACTGCAGAATATAACAGTGTACTATTCAGCAGCTCATGACTTGGCGTCTTTTGTTTTATTACTAGATAGATGCTAACAATATGTTTCTTTCTTAGACTTCAAGGCTGACTATGTCAATCACAGCTTGATTGTTCCGAACATCACTCAACCCGTTCCATCGATATTCATTCACGGTTGGTTGATCATACAGAAAAATGTTCCAGGCAGCGGTTCAATATTTAACAGACCGTGGATCGAATACAGAAATGGATTTGGAGATCCAGCTGGAAAATACTTCTGGTTCGGGAATGAGAAACTCTATCAACTGTTGTCAACTGGAAATTGGAAGTTGAGAGTAGAAGTCCAGTCAAACGACACAGGGAACTGGTATTCGGCTGAGTATGAGTCTTTCCAATTGAGCGACGAAGCTAGTAAGTATGTCCTAAGCGTATCTGGATACACAGGAGATGCGGGAGATGCATTCAACGATGTAGGTATTAACGACTGGAAGACAAACGGAATGAAATTCACCACAACAGATAGCGACAATGACGGTTATTCCAGCGGAAACTGCGCTCTCGACCCGACCTGCGGAGGAGGTTGGTGGTGGAATCATTGCGCAACATCCTGTCTGAATTCATACACGTCAGAGGGCAACTCCTGGGGAACTCTTGAGCTTCTTGGACTTGCCCCTACTCGCTACGTTTCAAGCGGGCGAATGATGATAAAGAAAGCCTAATTACAGACATCCCCTCGATGGGACTTCTTTAAAACGCTTCTCGTCTGTGCAATTGGAGTATTATGCCAGATGAATTTGCAGATTTATTGTAGAACACTTTCGTTTTTGTTTAGAATTGATAGACTCATAAATGAAATGACACGTTGATGGTTTATGAATTTCGGACATTCTCTCTGGCTCGACGCAACGCTCATGAATAAGCTGATGCCCTGCACTTTTTCAATATTGCCATTGTCACCTGTGCTATGGTTATGCAGTTTGTTGCATGCTACCCCACTCGTGTAGTTATTGCTACTTTATATGCTTTAGTACCAATGGTTTGTTATTTTAACTCTAGTCAATTAAACAAAAAATAGATTGATAAGCTATAACAGTGTTTTGTTTGAAATTGTATAACCCCGATTCACCATTTATAGGTTCAAAGTGATTACAGCTTTCATCTGATGCGCTTAGTAGTCTTTGATATTGCAATTATAATTATGATTAGATAAAGTAGGCCTGAACATTGACAGATAAAGTTGTCCCAGTTTTGCTAATATAATTGAAAAACAGACTCGTTTTTTTTAAATTCTAACTTCTGTCTTCTGTTTTTTCTTACGGCTTTGGGCACCCGATAACTTTTGACGCTTCATGGAATCATGTTATTTGATATCATTTAACCCTATATTGCACAGCGAAAACCATGGGTGATAAACTTTAACATTTTATTATAGTAACTTCCGCGTATGCGAAAAATATGCGGTTTGCAGCGTTATTCTATAAATTGATTTGCATTCGCGAGATGGCGATAGCAGAAAATCGGTTTGTTGCCCCAGGTTAACACTGTCCCAGTGGCGTCTAACCCCCCCCACTTGGAGTGGGAGAACAAACCCCCCCATTTTCGCCGACTTAAAACAATTGTATGGGAATCTGTTCATATGTTACGTACGCACAGTGTTTAATCTAGTTCCCCTCCTCTGGGGGGGAAAATTGAGGTTTCTGGGAGGGGGAAGACAATTGAGCGTCCGAAGGACGCTCGTGATGCGCGTTGCACTGTGAGGGGCAGGGGCATGGGGAGGGGATGCGCCCCTCCCCATCAGAAAACTTTTTGAATTTGCACATTGCAATGGCAGCATTTTAAGGTGTCGTCTTAACAAAATAGCTGTACTTTTTCAGTGGCCCATTAGAAACTTTTTGAATTTCCACAATGCAATGGCACCATTTTAATGGGTCATCTTTAAAAAAATGTACTTTTTCAGTGACCCATTAGGAACTTTTTGAATTTCCACATTGCAATGGCAGCATTTTAAGGTGCCGTCTTAACAAAATAGCTGTACTTTTTCAGTGGCCCATTAGAAACTTTTTGAATTTCCACAATGCAATGGCAGCATTTTAAGGTGTCGTCTTAATAAAATTACCGGTACTCATTTTTCCATACTGATACTAACCTAGCCATGGTTTGAGACCTTAGAGTGTCGCCTCCCAATTGCATACAATTTTTGGATTTGCACATTGCTGCCGTACGTAGCATTTTAAGCTGTCATGATCTCAGTGCTCAGAGATGTGGTTCAAGACTTCAATAAATGTCGCTCCCAATGCTTACATTTTTTTATTTGCAGGCTGTGATGGCGGCTTTTAAGTTGCCATCTTAGACGAATTTTCATTATAGATAAATAAGCTCAATGAATAACACTGTAGTAAATTATAATGATATTTATTAAATATTTCTGAAACATTGGGGCGATATATCATATAGGCATCTCCGCCACCTCTCCATGCGCTTAGAAGCTGAGAGCTAATAATTCGAATTCTCCATAGAAACTCTCTGTGTAGGCAGACCGTTAGCTGTTGACAACTCCTGCTGATGTCGATGCAACTCTGCGCGAAATAAGAAAAACTTATAACACAGAAACAGTCAAATTCGGTTGTCTATGGTAGACCTACATGTATAATGACCACCATCTAGCTTCCTGCACTTATGGCTGCATCTCTATAGCATGGAAAGACTCTGCTTTACATCAGAGCTGCTCTTATCCATTTCAGCGATTTGCTGGCTGGGAATCTAACGCGAAACATCTGTTATTAGCTTCATTAATTACGCTTAGGCTACTTTTACAGAAGGGACCACTGTCCGAAGACTGGGGTAGGCTACACGTGCACAGCAAGACTAGTGTCAAACGGGTCGTTTGATTCTTGCTGCGCGACCATCGCAATCATTAATTTTGTTGCCTTCATCACCTGCCAAGGGTGGGGCTTCGGCTTGGCTCCGTCAGTAAACGTGATTAGCGATAAGAGTTCAATCCCGAATGGGTGTGTTCCACCCTTGTATGCCAGGGACCTGACTGACACTAATGTCTATATATATATGAGTTGTCCTTCTCCCTACCAAATATAAGTGACATCAAGCGAACCGTGGGTTCGTTAGTCCAAGGTATTAATGTTTTTCGATAATACATGATGCACAAATAATAATTTTCGTATTCCAGGCCTTTATTTAATAGAAATTCACCAACCCCCCAATTTACACCCGAAAAACGTCAACCCCCACTTTCAGAAACCGTGGGAGAACGTTCTCCCAACCCCCCCCATTGGTAGACGCCACTGCACTGTCCCATACCCCGTGAAAGTGTTATGTTGCCTGGGGTTAACAGTGTGCAATATAGGGTTAATTTTCGAAATCAAAAGATTCACACCAGACACAACGTCTATAAATAACACAGCAATTCTTCAGTTGTTGGCGTATTCAGTCGAAAGATGTCACTATGTCAGTGTTAGCCCATAGACATCGGGTCTATTATTAGGCTATATGCATGGACTACAGTGCACAGAGTAAAGAATGCCGCTAAAATCGAATTTTATGAGTCGATAGAAAATTTATGCTGTCCTTGAAATTGAATTAGACCTACCTGAATTGGCGCAATGAAATCTATAATTATCTTAAATTCTTTCCAAAGTCTTCAGTATAAAAGAATATAGTGTAAAAAATAAAAATCGCCGATGTCGCGGCGCCCCCCTCCCCAAAGACTGCGGCGCCCTAGGCAGCTGCCTACTTTGCATATGCCTAAGGCCGGGCTTGAATGTAGGCCTAAGAATCCGATAAAGATAAGAATGAAACTGTCAACGGACTTTCAATCAGTTTGGCTATCATTCACAAGCGATACATTTTGAGAGTTTGTCGTCTGCCCATAAAAATTATGGCTAACCATAGGCCTATAGCCTGCATACTCGTCAATTCGAATCGATTGGCATGCCTCTTTGACGTCTCAAAATGAGGGAGTCTACTGCAGACAACAAGAGACCAAAAGAGCTACGGCTAAGACCCCAAGGCCCTCCTAGGACTACACAACGACAAACAGCCAGATTCTGCAGCATGAATAAACACGAGGCAAGTGTCCTTGATGACAAACAATTATTTGTCGTTGCGAACTCGCTCAACCCTGTAAGTTCACCAATAGGTAAGAGAGACAGACGTAAAACACGTAAGACGTAAGATAGACAGACAGACAGACAGACAGAGGGTGACAGCGATAGAGTTAGACAGAGATAATTAAGAGGCAGACAGACAGAGAAAGAGGGAGACAGCGAGAGAGACAGAGAGATGCCTGACTATATTCTCGAGAAACAATGGCAGTGTGATAGTCTACATGTAGTCTATTGTCGTATTTCATGCTTAAATTGCAATCCAAGCAGTCGCCAGCTGTCGCATATGCACTGATTGTGAATGCATTCATTGCACACATTGACTAACATCACGTATCTGATGCGTTGGTCATTGTTCTATTGATAACACATTGTGGGAGTTTGACAACTAAAGGCGTGAGAATGTAAGTCTGCATTGTCAGTGTTGCGGTCACGTATGCGCCGTATAACAGTTGCTGCGTATAAATAGCGAAGAGTTGAAAGCAGTCTGCATCAGTCGTCGAAGATCTGAAGATCCAACGAAACAAAGTCTCACATTCGTCTCTTCATTCTATATACCGTGACGTCATCATGAAGTCATTCATCGCTGTCTTCCTATTGGTTGTGGCTGCCGTTGGAGTCATGTCCAGTGGATACGGTGGCTATGGTAACGACAACGGATATGGTGGTGGCTATGGACACGGTGGATACGGTGGTTACGGAAGTGGATACGGAGGTTACGGAAACGGTGGATACGGACGTGGCGGATACGGCGGATATGGTGGATACGGACATGGTGGATACGTCTATTAAACGGTGGGTCCAGTACATTCGTAACGTATGGTAGCCTAAAGTAGCACATGGTAACACAGCAGATAACTTGAACAACGCTTGAAGGTTTAGACATTGATCGCGTCCAGTTTTCAGCATGGATAAATTGCAACGATCGTGCAAATGAGTGACTTTTCTTGCGCCCGTTAGGCTACTTATCCTCCATTACATCTGCACATTTGGCTCAGTTCTATATCGGCTTTGTTATGTTTTTTCTGAATACTTGTAGAATGATCGAATCTGGACATACATACTGAACATACATTGTCCATTCTTAATTATGCGATCTCCGAAATCAAAGTTCACATACCCGTGTTACATTCATCGGATACGGTCCTCATTTAGCCTAGGTTGACTAATGTGTAGCCTACTTCAAATTCAGGAATTGCTATTTTGTCTCGCTCCTGTGTTTTTTGTCGCGGCGACTTAGAGCCATCGGACGATTCGCTGCCCACCCAGTGGCGGTTCTACCGGGGGGGGGGGCTGGGGGGGCTACAGCCCCCCCAGCTGAAAAGTTAGCCCCCCTAGATTTTTCTAGCCCCCCCTATACAAATGTTAGCCCCCCCAGTTTAACAATATTAATCAGCTATAAATTGCCTGCAATATCTGTTGGCAGTTGGCACCAAGGTCTTCTAATTCACTAATTCTTATATGCTGTTCTCTGAAGCTTTGGTACCGTAACACTGCAATAATTATCACCTTTCACATACCCCTGCACTGTTGCTTCAATGAGAGTGCTCAGACACAAGCACATGTCTATCTATACTAATATAGCTGCCCTTCGACTACAGAGAACCCTTGGGGTGTTCAAGCCAAAGTGAGGAACTAATAACGGCTTCAGCGGCTGAGATTAAGCCATACGCCAGCTCTTAATGACCCTGCATGCCGTAGTGACACCAGCTTCATCCTTAGCTCACGATGACAGCGGGGCGGCCACAGGCCCCAGCATCAGCAGCACAGATGGTCAGACAAGGCCAGGCCAGATAAGATCCCATGTGTACTATTACAGTGTACAGTATACTGTATATATGCGCATATGTGCAAGCTGGACAGTGTGTACTAGAACCAGCTTGGAGCACGCACATGACCGTGTACATCATTATAAATGGCCAAATTCATTGTGAGAATTGAAAAGTGAAAAGCTGATGAGTTAAACGATGAAGTTTTCGACGGCAATGATAATGCCACAGCAGGTATGTAAAATGGCAATGAATCTACGTGGGATGGGATGATATAAACCAAGTTTTGTTATGGAAGGAAGCCTAAAAAATGACACTTGTACTCCAGAAAATCTTTACTAAGCTTATACATAGAGGTGTCACATTATTAAGATCATTTTCAAGAAAGACTACTGTTCTTTTTCGCAACCTGACAGGTGAAAAGTGTTCTGCGAACCTGCAAATAGATAAATTGAAGCTATTTTGTTTGTAAACTTATTTAGACATGAGTTATATTTGCTCAAAACAAGTGTTACAGTTACAATAATGAATCAAGTGCATGCAATGCAACAGACAAGTTGAACATGCAACATTTGTGCTCTGTGGATTCTTCAGAAGATGACACATAACATTCTTTAGATACCCTTTGGCAGGGCATACAAAAACTGTCCTCTTAAGCCTTTTGTACTGTCTTTTAGAAAAGCTAAAAATATTGGTTTTGACAAAAGTTAAACATGATACATTTTTCTTCGATGTGTCAATTGTAAATCCTCAAAGATAGAATTGAGGTACGAGTCTTTCTCAGAACCTGTTGCACTGTTCTTGATTCATCATTGTAAGTTCTGTAACTCATGGACACAAGTTTTGTGCAATGAAAAACTTATTTATTCATTCGTTCATTCTTTTCATTCATTAAAAATTGTGTACTTTAGAAATTCTACTTAGGCCTATGGAATGTCAGTCAGATAGCCTATAATATCATTTTTTATGTGAATATATTGCTGAAACGGGCAAGGGGGCCAACACACTCAACTGCGTAAACATATACATCTATGGGACGGGAGGGGCTAATGCAATTTTTAGCCCCCCCAGTCTAAAAAGTCTAGAACCGCCACTGTGCCCACCGTCTTTATACCACAGTCGTGCGTGCATTTATCTGCTTTCGTATAAGCTTATAGATTACTGTAACTTTCTCATTGGCTTCCGCAAGACGCGAATCTCCACTCTAGTCGGTCTTAAACGCCGCTGGCATGGGCTTATAGGCTTATAGAACGCATTTCTCTGTTTGCTCACATTCCACTTGCACAGTTGCTACTTTACGCTGGTTTTTTCTGTCACCTCTCAAATATATAAATCCCAACTTGGTCTTGCCCCCAAATATCTCTTCGACCCTATGCATGTAGGTTACTTTTTTCTACATCATTTTCGGCCCTCGCGCTGTATACCGAATTTACAACCTCTTTTCCCTCGTGTTCGGCGTGTTTTACCCCAAACCGGGCATTTGCTGCGATACATATGTCGGTCCCGCTGCATTGAATGTGCTTCCCTCTTCTACCGGCTCATGTCTAGGATCTTCCCCCGCATCTTCTCTCGCTCTCTCTCGAGACGTTTTCCCCTCCCGCTCCGAAGGTTCAGTGCTGAAAGCACCTTTGAATCGTCAGTGCAACCGCTCTGTGAATTTTAGACGCGATACGATATTTTATTGAGTTTTCGCTGGTTATTATAGTGAAGCGCTGTAAACTACATAATTATGGGCATATAAATCAAGTAGCCTATGATTTGTAAAACACAGTGCTTTGCCGCTATACATAGACTATAAAATTAACCGCATAATTTTTTTATTATTTACAGATGTCCGAATGTCACAACGACGTCTACAAATGTCTCAGTGTTTGCTTATTGAACTAAATGTTTAATATTTTTTGTCTGTAGGCCTATCAATTGTTCCCGTAATATAATCATGCATACGTTCGAATACTTAGGACGACAGGCATGCATGCATACGAAAACGGATAAAGAGTTCGAGCACCTAGCTTCACTGTTCTGCAGTCTTTAAACTCCTTTCTCCATGCAGCTTATCACGAAACTACTCATACCCTCCGTATACGTGGAAGCGCGAGGCGTCTATAATACTATACTCGAAACCAAGTCATCTTTTCACTTGGTTCAAGCAACAAGTAACCATAGCCTATAATTATACGATATCTGGACAACAACTGGAGTGTATGTGTATTGTCCAACAAACCATCAGAGACACCTGGACCATTGATTGGATGCACCTCTAAAATTTACTTGGATGCACCTCTAAAATTTTAGCCTGAGATGGGCATGCGTTTAAAGTTTTGCAATTCTGACAATTGAAGAGCGTCGTTATGTTCTATGATGCATGGTTCAAATAATTATAGCAGACACGGTTTACTTAATGTACGAACTTTAATTTCATTTAGACTTTATTGGCTGATTTAAATATAGCCTACTGAATTGAATTCAACGAATTAAAGACGACTGATGTACCAATTGAAACGTGTTTTGATCTTTTATAAGCATGAGTAAATAATTGTCAACCGAAATACTATTATACAAATATTATTATTAGTATAATGTTATTATACAAATTGGTAAGGCCCAAATTCACATTCAGCTGGCTCAACCCAAGTTTTTTTTTATTCGTCTCTGTTATTATACAAATCCATGCACAGCGCTATCCCTAGAACTTCATTGTCTCAAACAAAACTGTCCTGATACAACTACTATGCTTTCATGTCAATGATTAGTAACTTAAATATGCAGGGTGGGCCCTAAAACAAATGCTGCCATTGCAATGTGAAGATTCAACAAATCTCTGGTGAAGAGGGGCGCATCCCTCCTCAAACCCGTTCTCTCGAGCTACTCGGTGCTGCGCGCCTTGCACAAATTCGGACGCTCGTTAATCGCCTCCCACCACAAACATGGATTCCCAGAGATGGGGCCCGTATGCACTTAAGGGTTTAACTCTTGTGAATGGCTTAAATCTGGCCTAATCGGGAATACTGGGTTATTTCCGTATGCACGGCTTGAGATTAGCGAACTAAACTAGGTATAACGTTATTCCAATTCCGAGGAAGGAGTAAACCGGCTATTCCCATTGTGAACAATAGACGGCCGACGTTAGCTGGACAGCGTGAACAATAGGCAGCCGTCGATATTTCCCTGGCCCGTCTTTAGGTCTGAATCTGTTTACCCCACGCTGGCAACGATCGCATATAAATATCTTTCACGCATGCGCGCTCAGCTATAACCTATTGAATTGGGGGGCAAGAGCAAGCGTCATGCATCGTCGGGTGCAAGGAATGTGTAGATTAGTTATGCTCTGTGCTATTTTATCTCGTGCATACGGATAAATTCCAATGGCTAAATCGGGAATTACTAAGTCGCGTTTAGGCACTATACATTGATTACCTTATGCCTTGTCCTGTGCATACCAGCCCTCGAGGGGACTAGACTAGGCCTATACACTGCTGATGAGACGACGGATCCACTCCTGCGAGCGAGTCGAAATCGATCGACGCCTTTGTTAGAAAACAAAACAAAGCCTGCAGATCAATATGACAAATTTTATGTGTAACCAAGGTTAAAAAAATGATGATTAAAGTTAGAGCAACATCCGTGGACACTGGACAGCCATAATGGAGGCTGCGTCTGAGGAGCGCAACCGAAGAACAGCTAGAGAATGATGCTTAAGTGACAGCGAAAGGAACTTCATTAGCTAACGGGTAGCCTAATACACGTTACCGTGTTTTCATTCCAAAATGATTGCCGTTCTGATGTGCATCGTAGCTGGACTCCTCGAGGTCCTAATGGTAGAAGGAGACATCTCAGTCAACCAGTATTCCCTGGTTACAGATGATGAGAGTCAACCGGTTTGTTCCGTGAACGCGCCATCTGTTGTCGTCTATGGTGTTCGGCGTCGAGTGAGTTGTCTGATGGAGCACTGTGTGCCAACCAAATCCTGTCTTTCGGCGAACTACTACAAAGACACCGGGAAGTGCGAACTCTTCCACTACCCTCCAACTGATTTCTTCAGAATTGCCGACGAATGCGTTGACTACAAGGTAATTAATTGACAGAAGTAATTTTAATTTCTCTAGAAGGTGAGTTAAGTGTCCATCTTAATTATTGAAGCGCCTCTGTAGCCTATAATTAGCATCGATTCTCATGGAACAATTTTTATTGAGGGACATTTGACGCTGTAGAAATGTGGATCCTGGAATCACAATGACCACGCCGTGGGTTCTTATACGGCGTTAATAATAAATTTGTGACTATTCAAAGGAAGAGCAGACTGAATGTTGAATGCTCTTAATCGCTCAACTTAATGAAAATTGAGGAAAGTCTGTGTGGACGATCATCATAGATGAATGTAGACAGCAGTTTGCATTGAAATCGTTGGCATCCGCGCTCACAACCTCGGACTCCAATCGGAAAGTCAATGAATAAACATCAAGTCCCCCTCATTGTGAATGATACGTTCATGCAGGATATAATCAGATTTAATTCTGGAAATACTCGGTGAGTTTTTGACACCCATCATAAGCTCATAATAATTATTATTATGTATATATACCTGACAGTTAAAGATGACTTATAGTTGTTCACGCGTCTCCAAGAAACGAACTCTTCAGACGCATAGCTATAAGCTTATTAAGATAGGAGAAAATTTAATAGACAATAATCGGTCAAATGATCACTGTATTGTCTGTGAAGATGAAACGTCTCATATGTAGTAATGATACACGCATACATACATACATGCATACATACATACATACATACATACATACATACATACATACATACATACATACACACATACATATATACATACATACAAACATACATACATACATACATACATGCATACATACCAATGCATACATACATACATACATACATACATACATACATACATACATACATACATACATACATACATACATACATACATACCAATGCATACATACATACATACATACATACATACATACATACATACATTCTATAGTGTTTTAATTGCACGTGGTTCCTTAAAAATGACTTTTTGGCCTGCAAAACCATTTCTTCTCGTTCCCATCTCCTCTGTGGTGAATAATTATAGGGGACCTACTCACTCGGATGGCGATGAAGATTTCTAACTATTTTTTACGGCGCTCAAGTGCTTTTATAGCTGAACAAATTCATGTAGAACTGCCATGTTTGTGTAGAACTGAACACTATTATAATAAAAGCCAGTGGCGGCGCCAGGATTTCAGTTTTGGGGGCTGAAGCCTCCCGGAGAAAATTTTCCATTTTTGATCCGCTAAAATTTGTGACGACCATTTTTTAGTCGGCGGTCGGAAATCGTGGAAATATTTTTCAGTTTTTCGCATGTAAAAACCCCCCAATGGCTTTGGGGGGCTTAGCCTTTTATAGGGAGGGGTTTAGCCCCCTGACCCCTAGCGCCGCCACTGATAAAACTTAAAAGCTCTGTTTAATTGTGTTTATTGCTTTTGCAATCAGAGGGTTTTTGCGTGACGCGGGTCAATGTCACTGTCAGTGTCAGCGACTTACTCCACTTCCTTTGAAATGTAACAGCAAGAAAATCTAGTGGCTTTTCTTTAGTTTTTTTCATTTCCCTTTATTTGCTTTCTACCGCAAAAATGAATTGCGTAATGCTCCAATGAATCAATATCAAACTTACGGTCGATCTTAAGTAATTTTATAATTACTTAAAGCAAGGGCGGATACAGAAATTTTCGAAGGGGGGACCAAAATTTCCGGTCTTGGGACAGGGGACAAATTTCGTCGTGGTCGCTGAAAAATCTGATGACCTTTTTTAGTCATTTGTCGCATTCCCCAAAAAGATACCATTTTATCCGCCAAAATATTTGTTGTCGAATTTCCCCCAAAAATACCATTATGTTATCCGCCAAAATAGTCGATGATTTTTTTAAAAATTTGATCGTACAATGGGGGAGGCCTACGAAGCTGCTCATGGAGGGGGCACAGCTTTCCGAGCCAGAATAGCTGATAACAAATCAAGAAATGTCTAAATGGGGGCATGGCTGGATCCGCCCCTGATATAAAGGAGATGTGTGTACTGTGTAGTCACTAGTCATATGCAATAGACTCGTGCGCCTGCGTTGATCATAGGTCGTAACAGAGATCCGGCTGATGACAATGCAGTCCTTTGAAAGTTCATAGCTATTGTCTTCTTGTCTACATGTAGGTCGTGTCCCGATCTCCCATGACTAACAATCGAGACAATGAGTCTTAGTCTACTTGTAGTGTTAGAGTGTTTCAACAACACAACTATATTATAATGGCTAGAATCAGCAGTGACTATTGCAGCCTGTGTTTCTGTCAATCTACCTCTGATTGTACGTTGATCGTCATAGCAACCAATCATCATCAAAACAGCTCAACGAAGACTGAACTGAAAGGGCAGTAGGGGGGGCCTACAGGGAATAAAGCAAATGAGTGGACCTTATTCACGTTGAAGACAATTGGGCGGATATGCCAGTCCATCAACGCCATTACCGCTTGCAATGTATTCAGATAATTGTGCGTAAACATGAAGCGTATATTTCAATGGAATATTATAGCTCAGAAACATCTATTGTGCACTCATTCGAATCGATCTTTTATGTAATTGCTCACGATACATTACGGTGACTTTTAACTAATGGCTGTTGTTTGCAGAAACACAATTCGCCCACTGTCGATAATTGTTCCAGAGAAGGTTGGTAAAACTGCAGTGTTTGAAGATTGCTACTGTCACAATTACCTTTAGATGTCTGCCATTATAATTATAGTCTAGGCCTACATCTCTCTCTCTCCCTCTTTCCCTGCCTCTCAGTACATCCTTCGATCCGTTGTCCCCTATCTTTTCTCTCTCTCTCTCTCACTCTGTTTCTCTCAATTTCTGTGCCTCTGTCTCTTTCTGTCTCTCACTCTATCCCTCTCTGTGTCTGTAGGTCTGTCTGTCTGTCTCTCTATCTCTCTGTCTCTCTCTGTGTCTATGTCTGTCTCGCACTGTCTGTATGGCTGTCTCTCTGTCTGTCTTTCTGCCTGTATGTCCGTCTCTCTCTCTTTCTCTTTCTCTCTTTTCTCTTTCTCCCCTTTCCTATGTCTGACCACAATTTCCTCTCGCTACCTACTTCTGCGAAATAGTAGCTTCGAATGACCTTTGTTAAAATATTACAGCAAAATTGCAATCTTGAAGATGTGAGCCTATAAGTATTGGAAGATCGTAATGTCTAGATAGGAGTTTGCTCACATAAACTCCATTCGTGAGGTCTTTTCAAATAATTATGTTTACTCCTAGTTCCACGGGTTCGTTTAGCTGCCAGGCAACGACGAGCTCTATTGAATGTATGGCAGTAGATTACATCCGGAATAACTCACATTCGGGCTTGCGTATAATTTTTTATTACATCTGGAAAATCAACCTTTGTTTCATAAGTCACTCAACAGTCGATGGGCTGGGAGCGCTCCTGTCTAGATTTAATGAAGGTGCTGAATAAATCCACAGAATGAATGAGTGAATAAATGAATAAATGAATGAATGAAAACATAGGCGGAGACCTGGGCCGAGAATTGGGAGGGACGGAAAGACGCGAGATTTTCCGAAAAATTTCTGACGACCGGCGAAATCTCGGAAAAAAATTTTTTTTTTTTTTAGTCATCCGGCCAAAATCTTGCACAAAATTTTTTTCCGCCGCCAAAAAAGGCTTGGCGCTCAAACATTGGGGGGGACAAATGCATGGGCCGTCCCCCCAACACTTTTATTGGGGGGACCGTCCCCCCCTGTCCCCTCCTAGGTTTCCGCCCATGAATGAAAAGCAAACTCATTGATGTTTGGTTAACTCAGAAGTTGGTGGAACGACTATTGTTCCGCCTGAATGCTGCTCTTTTCCGTTCAGTTACAATGGAACCATCTTCTACAGTTGCACCAAGAATATCACCAACCTATCGGACATCGGATGCTTTAGAGTGAATCACACATGGACATCCTGCTCATCTATGAGTTAGTACGGTACAATGTTTCTCTTTGGAAAGGTTGTTTGTATTGTAAAGAAGTAAAATGCATAGGATATATAACGCGTCATGAAAAGGTAAAGTGCAATGTTTCACTTTAAGTGTTTATAAAGATGATCTAGAGAATTGATGTCTTTAAGTTGAGTCATTTCTCGGCTTAAGGACAAGCGTGATGAAAGCCATTAAACAACAGAACACTTGCCATTGTTTTCACTATAGGCTTATTTATTGACTTCGGATGACTGGTGAATATTGTGCTGGCTCAAATGGATCTGAATTCCATATTCGATCGCCTGCATGTATCCAGTCAATTCTCTCTCGTCAATTACTTAACTTGAGCGTGATCCCAAAGTACGTCTACAAACCAATGTTACCTTTACGCAGTGTAAACTTTCACAGTTACATAATTATGTCTAAATTCACCTTGAGTTTCTGTCTGTAAGTTTTCGGTCTCGCACTGGAATATCGCCCAAGTAGGCCTATTACACTCGTGACTTCATCCACCTGCCGACTTTAAGCCGCCTCTTTTCGTACACTGTGCTCACTTGACAGGCATGTTCTCCTTGTCCCGCGAGCAAGGACTGCTATGGCTATAAGTAAAGCTATTGTATGCACTAGTCCGGCGCCATAAAATAGTTCTTTTCATTAAAACTTCGCTATTGAGTTTAGGCCTACTATGAGAACATCTTTGCGCTGTCTCGCATCCGGTTTTTCTGCTCCCTTGGTCGGTCGCACAGGAAGCGTCTGTGATTCGTGTGCACTGGTAGAGACGCTTTATAAATTCATAGACACAATACAGCGGTTTAAATATACTGCAGAATATAACAGTGTACTATTCAGCAGCTCATGACTTGG
The DNA here is from genome assembly GCA_949752735.1 of Lumbricus terrestris. Taxonomy (NCBI): domain Eukaryota; kingdom Metazoa; phylum Annelida; class Clitellata; order Crassiclitellata; family Lumbricidae; genus Lumbricus; species Lumbricus terrestris. The sequence goes on from OX457041.1 coordinate 47,805,693, forward strand.
CGTCTTTTGTTTTATTACTAGATAGATGCTAACAATATGTTTCTTTCTTAGACTTCAAGGCTGACTATGTCAATCACAGCTTGATTGTTCCGAACATCACTCAACCCGTTCCATCGATATTCATTCACGGATGGTTGATCATACAGAAAAATGTTCCAGGCAGCGGTTCAATATTTAACAGACCGTGGATCGAATACAGAAATGGATTTGGAGATCCAGTTGGGAAATACTTCTGGTTCGGGAATGAGAAACTCTACCAACTGCTGTCAACTGGAAATTGGAAGTTGAGAGTAGAAGTAGAGTCAAACTACACAGGGAAATGGTATTCAGCCGAGTACGAGTCTTTCCGATTGAGCGACGAAGTTACAAAATACGTCATAAATGTGTCTGAATACACAGGAGATGCGGGAGATGCATTCAATGTTGCAGGACTTGTCTACTGGAAGACAAACGGAATGAAGTTCACAACAATTGATAAAGACAACGACAACTATCCGGGTGTAAACTGTGGCAATTATGGAGGTTGGTGGTGGAATCATTGCGGAACGTCCTTTCTGAATGCATACACGTCAAGTGGCAATTCGTGGGGAACTCTTGAGACTCTCCGTCCTGTCAAAAATCCCAACGTTTCGAGTTAAGTCTACTTTAGAAAACATTTTATATCTGTATGCCTATCCGGGCGGAGACTGTGCCAATGGAGGCTGGTGGTTTAACTATTGCGGAACGTCCTGTCTGAATTCATACACATCAGAGGACAACTCCTGGGGAACTCTTGAGCTTCTTGGTCTTGCCCCTACTCGCTACGTTTCGAGCGGGCGAATGATGATAAAGAAAGCCTAATATCAGACTTCCCTTTGGGGCTTCTTTAAAATGCTTATAATCTGTAACAATGCCAGATGAACGCACATAATTATTTATTGCAGAATGCAATCTTTAAGACTATAATTAATAGTCTCATGATTGAAATGACAGCTGAACACATCCGTCTGCATTTCAAATAATCCCTCTTACTCGACGCAGCGCTCGTGAATAAACTGGTGCCCGGCGTTTTTTCTCAATAATTGCTATCATCCTTCACACGTGATATATGTTTTTACAGTTTCTCTGTTGCATGCTGCTATAGACAATGGTGTTTTTTTATTCGCCTCTTTCTCTTGATCGCACTCTGAGAGTTTGTATCATCTGCAAACTTAGATATAATTATGTGCTCTAGGATTTCAACATCTATGTCATTAATACAGACAATGAACAACAGTGTCCCAAACACTCCACTTAACTCTGTCATCCAACTAATGCTATTAGTAATTTCTATAGCGCTGCTCACAGCCGTGGCCATTCAGTAGCGGTCCCAGTGCGAATGCCCAAAAAGAAAAATGTTCAAGAAGAGAGAGAGAGAGAGAGAGAGAGAGATGTAGATAACTAGATATTGATCCAGTAAGTAGAGTCGCACGCAGAGTGGGGGGAATGGAATTGCACAGGGAGGGTCCAACGATGGAAAAATTATCGAGCTTGAGGAATAGTAACCCTATCCCGTGGAAGAAAACAAGTCTGTGCTGTCCAGAGAATGGAAAGGTCGATGAGAAGATGCAGATAATATTATAGGAAAACGAATGAGCTCGCTGTGATATTTCGGTGCAAGACCCAGTTTCAGCTTGAGTACTTTTGTGACCAGAGTGTTTGTTGACCACATCCACCATTTTTCGTCTACCTGAGAGCAAGCGTTGAATCGTTGAAGCGTTATATATAGTAGATCTATAGTATAGGCTACTTGCCCTCTAATCTCATATGTTTGCAACGTTTGGCCAGCCTTTTATGACGTATCTTGTTGAAAGCCTTGGCAAAATCTAGGTAAATACCGTAAACTGCATCTACATGTTTTCCTTTATCTGTCCTCACACTTGACTTCACCTATAGCCATTTAAGATTTTGGCTGCCATTTTGTCCGCCATTTTGGTATTCGTGCAGTGCTGCATATGTTATTTTGGTCCCATCGCATTCCTTGATCTCGAAAATGTTGATTTAGACTTTGAAATCACATTTCTATTGCATACATAACTTCATATATAGCCAATTAATATTCTGGCCGCCATTTTGTCCGCCATTTTGATTTTCTTGCTGTGCTGCATATATGTCTTTGATTCCATTGCATTCCTTGAACCCTATAGTCTTAATTTAGAGTCTAAAACGGTGTTCCTATTGTTGGAAAAACGACAGTAGGCTATTAGTTATTGAAAGATCCCTCGGGTCATGTGACTAGTTAAGCGTCCTCTCGCCATGTTGTGGACATCTTCATTTATCTTCTTTCGGAATTATACTCTGCTATCAGGTTATGAGCCCAGCTACCGGCCAGTTACTAAATAATGTTTAAAAGTTTAGAAACAAGTTAGTGACTCGGAATTGCGACTTTGTAGGTTTAAAGAAATCGGAACGTTTCGATAGTAAACCTATGTTCGAGCGTTGGTAAAAACGTTAACAAGTCGCGTGAGTCAGCGAGTGAAAGAAGAAACATAAAATGGCGGAATCAAATGAAACAAGGTTCACAGTAACGAAATTAAACAACGCCAATTATCAAGTCTGGAAGTTCAAGGTAAAAATGTTGCTTAAAGACGATTTATGGACAGTTGTGAATGACGACACACCTGACCCAATTCCGGACGGCTGGCAAAGAAAGAACGAAAAGGCGCAATGCACAATATCACTATCAGTTGAAGATAACCAGTTAGTACACATTAGCAATTGTAGCAGTGCAAAAGAAATGTGGCGGGAGCTACAGAAAGTGCTTGAAAGGTCGAATCTAAGCAGTAAGATGTATCTGCGTAAAAAGCTATCTATATCTATAAGAAAGGAAGTACGTATATTTGTCAGTTATGCACGCTCACACTTTTGCAACTACTGACCTGAAACATTGCATAGGCCTATAGATAAACGTTCACCAAAACCATCCAAGTACGCTATTTTCAGTTTTTATTCACTTTAGATTTCGAAAAAACAGACGTTTTAAATTTCGCTGTGTTAATGTATGCGCTAGCGGCTAGCCTACCGTTGCAATTGTCATGTCATGTCATTCCGCCATCGTCGCTCTGCGACGGTTGGCTGCACGAATGGATGAGCATTTTCCACAGTTGTCTATCTCCTGCCATGTTCATTAACCTCCTCCCCGAAAGTCCAGTCCACTTCAAGATGTTGTCTATCCATGCCATTCTTGGTCTTCCTCTTGCCCTTTCTCCCTCCATCAGTCCCGTCATCAGGTTGTTTTCTATGCTTTCCTTTTGCTGTCTCATCACGTGTCCGAAGTATCGTAACTTTCTTGTTTTTACGTGGGTCAACAGTTCTTGCTTTGTTCCTGCTATGAAGTACACCTGTTCGTTGGTCAGTTTTTTTGTCCATGGGACTCTTAATGTTTTTCTAAGACATTTGTTCTCGAATGCTTGTATGCGTCTTTCTTCCTCTTTCTTTAAAGTCCATGCCTCACACCCGTATGTCGCCACTGGAAACACCAATGCCTTCAGTAGTCTCGTCTTTGTTCTGTTGCTGACAGCTTTATTTTTCCAAATCTTCGTCATATTTACCAGACTCGTCATTCCCATCGCAAGTCTTGCTTTTACTTCTCCCGTGCAATTTGCATCCTTTGTAACCCAGCATCCCAAATAAACAAATGAATCCACTTGATCCAGCTGTCCTGCGTTCACTTCTGTTATCAAAATTTCATCAGTGGTTGTCATGACCTTCGTCTTCCCTACATTTATCTTCAGGTTGAACTGTTCTGCTGCCTTCTCTACTCGGTTCACTATTTCCTGAAGTTCTTCCGGAGATGTAGCAATCAGAACAATATCATCAGCATATCTGAGGTTGTTTATAATCCTCCCTCCGATTCTAAGGCCTCCTCCAAAGCCTTCCAATGCTATTCGCATCACCTGCTCCGATAGAATATTAAATAAGCATGGTGAGAGGTTGCACCCTTGTCTGACCCCTCCCTTTACCCTGAACCATGCTGATGTGAGGTCGTTCGTTCTCACGTTAGCGTGTTGTTGTCTATATAAATTTCTTATTAGTTCTACCAGCTGCGGTGGGAATCCCGTGTCAAGCATGGCCAGCCACAGCTGGTCGTGCCTAACCGTGTCGAAAGCCTTGGAGAAGTCTATGAAACAGAGGTACAACGGTTGTTTCCTCTCTCTTGCCTTCTCCAAGATGATCCTTATGTTCACTATTTGATCTCTTGTGCCTCGTTTTGGTCTAAATCCTGCCTGTTCTGGAGCGATTTCTTCCGCTAGTCTGTTTTGCATTCTTTCCAGTATTACACGCAGCAAGATCTTGCTTGCGTGAGAGACTAATGCGATTGTTCTATAATTTCCGCATTGAAGCAGGTCTCCTTTCTTTGGAAGCGGTATGAACTTTGATTGTGTCCATTCCTCTGGCCATATTCCTGTATTCCAGATCTTTACGCATATCTCGTGCAACTTGGTTATTGTCATTTCTCCTCCAAACTTTAATAATTCAACTGCTATATCATCCGGGCCTGGGGCCTTTCGTGACGCTGTTCTCGTTATTGCTCTTCTGATCTCTTCAATCAATGGTGGTGGTTCTCTTTCTTGATAGGAAATCTCTAGGCCTACTTCATCTTCTTCTCCGTCGTATAATTTTTCGCAATATTCCTTCCATCTGCTGTTGACTGCCATTGGATCTGTGATTTTCTTTCCATTGATGTCTCCAATGATAGTGTGCCGTGGTGTGAACTTTCCTGTGAGCCTTTTTATTGTTTGAAAGACAGGTCTGCTGTTGCCTTTGCTTGCATTTTCTTCCAATTCCTTGCAGAGTGAATCAAGTTCTTCTTGTTTGTCCCTCCGGAGTCCTGCTTGTACCTCAGCTCGCAGCTTCTTGTATTCTGTTTCCGATTTTGACTTTATCTCTCTTTTCTTCTCGATCAGTTTCCATGTATCTTCTGAGATCCAGTTCTTTTTCTGTGTTGGTTCCCTTTCCTTATTGTCACGTTTGCTGCTCCCCGCGCAACTTCCTTCAGTTGCTGCCATAATCCATCTGGTGTGCGTGGTTCTTCTATGCTCTCCAGTGCTTCGAACCTGTTTGAGATTTCTACTTGATATTGCTCTGCGACCTCTAAATCTTTTAGTCTCTCGAAGTCCAGAAGCAGCGGTCTTTCTCTTTTCTTTTTCTTGAATCTTAATTGCATTGTTAATATCACTAGATTATGATCAGAGTTACAGTCCCCACTTAGATATATCCGTGCGTTATTGATCGTTTGTTTCCATTGTTTGCCAATTAGAATATAATCCAGTTGTGCCCTAGTATGTCCATCCGGGCTTTTCCACGTGTATCGGTGTCTGTTGTGTAGTCGTGATAGCGTATTAGTGATGAACAGGTTGTGTTCCGCGCAGAACTCCACCAGCATTTGTCCCCTCTCGTTTCTCTCTCCGTGTCCATATCTGCCTAGCACGTCCCTTTCCGTCGCGTTTTCTCCCACTCTGGCATTAAAGTCACCTGTGATCACTAATATGTTGCGCCTGGGAACCTCTCTGATCGCATGGTCCAAGTCTGTGTAGAATTGTTCTGCTTCTTCTTCATCTTTATCTGCTGTTGGCGCATAGCACTGTATTATTGTTATATTTCTTGGTTGAGATTCGAACGTGGCCATGATTATTCTATGATTTATCGCGTCATATGATGCCAGGCATGACGAAATATTCTTATGAATCCAGATGGCTACTCCATGATGTTCTCTTTCTGTTCCTCCTGCGTATACGATCGTATGTCCATCCAATGTCTTAAAATGTCCAGATCCTGCCCATTTGGTTTCTGACAAGCCGCATATGTTGACATCTAGCCTCTCCATTTCTCTACCAATCATCGATAACTTGCCTAATGCGTTAAGTCCTCGTACATTCCATTGACCTATCTTTACACGTCGTCTGCTGTTTAAGTGTCTCACCACTGTTGCCGCAGCAACTGTTGTTGTCGTTGTTGTTGTTGTCGTTGTTGTTGCTGTCGTTGTTGTCGTTGTTGTCGTTGTTGTCGTTGTTGTTGTTGTTGAGTCAGTAGCAAACTTTTCGGTGTTCACCCTGTCTCTCCCAATGAACATCGCGGACCTTTTTATCCTGGGCGTCGTCCGAGCCAGTATGACATCTGTTTCATTGCTTCTATCCATTGTGTTTAAGGGGGAATTAATGACCTGCTGAGTTCCCCACTCTCTTGCCGGTCCCGCAGTTGATTAGCCGTTGCATCAGGTTGGACCTAATATGCGCCTAACCATACGTTCGGCGGCTGCCGTTGGGTGCATGTACGCTCCTCATCCGCCAGCGACCGATAAGAGCCGTGCTGCTGCCCGCGACTCTAGGTTTTGAGGGAAACCCACACCCGGCTGTAGTTTAACGTCATACCCAGGAGTGAGAGAAATGAGACTGGTCGAGAAAGTTGTTTAAAATGTAAATCAACGAGCGTCTTTGCAGCGTTGCTATAGGCAACGTATTGTGACGTCGTGAGATGTTAGGATGTTTACCGTTGTAGATTATGAAATATGTTCTAGTTTCAGATGCACAATAATCCACGCATTAAAACTGAAAAGGTTTAAAAATTCCGAATTAACGCCAGAAGAAATAAATATGTTCCTGATCTTGACATCGAGAGGAAGACAACGGTTTAACAAACTTGTTCTGACGAGCTCGCGTTACGTGTAAACACTGTAAAATTAAGAGAGATAAAATCCATCGACCGATTGCTGTTGCGTCATATCATTCACTACCGTTGCAATTGCGTCGCCGTATTTCAATCGTTTTTCAGTAACGGCCTGTTGCCGTTGACGTCATATTTTGACGTCATTTTTCGCCAAGCTTAGCATGAAAATCATACGCTGTCGTACAGCCCTGTGAAAAGATACATGCCTTCGGTCAAGGAGTACAGGCTTATACAAAGAGGAGCCTCAGATATATTTTTCTTCAATAAAATAAATGCTTGGTATGATCAGATTATTTATAAAGAAACAGAGTACCGGCGTGACCGCATGTTTCCATGCATATTTTAACACTTATATCTGAAACGTTACAGCTAGACAGATGTTTACACGGGCCACCTCGCCTCCACACCTCGGCCCGGGCCGATGTGTGTGGAGGGCGTGGGGGTGGCGGCTCTCACTCCAAAAATCAGAGAGACACCAAATCGAGCACGTGTGTATCAGGGTCATAGGGAATCATGTATTTGCCCCAATTTTTGCACTTGTAAGGAATATTGGTAATTTTTTTTAGGTACTATGAAAAATTGATGATTGTAGGCCTATCGTTTTTGGTGTTCAAATTGAATTGACAGATGACTGACATTATATGTTGAACAAAATGCAAGAAAGAAAACTCCATGATGCCGTGACACTGTTTTAAGTAGGCCTACTAGTAGGCCTATTAATAATAAGTGGATAAGTATGCAACGTGATAAATTTTAAATTTCGACTGAAAAAACACTGCAGCTATAACAATAATTTGGGTAATCTGTCTCATTCTGAGTTGTATTGCAAGTGTTAGGCGCAATGGCAAATGCCATTGATTGGTTTTGGTGATCTTAATTGCAAGAACGCAAAGATATCGGCCCTACAAGGCCTAGATAGGGGCCCATACGGACCCTCTGCACACGGGCCCACAAAGAGCTAGCTGCGCCACTGAACAAAGGCATACCAGCAGAAAGACTTTCATTAATGGTTCAAAATGAAATTAGAAAGGAACCTTCATCATGGAATGAGATGAAGACGTTACCAGAAAATGAACAGAAAAACTGGATGAGAGCACCACAAGAAGAGATGAATTCACACAAGGAAAATAAAACTAGGGAATTGTGTGATCTTCCAGCAGAAAAGAAGGCAATAGGCTAGACTGCAAATGAGTGTTTAAGTTGAAACACGATGCCGAAGGAAATGTGAGGCATAAAGCACGCCTTGTAGCTAAAGGTTTCTCACAGAAATTTGGTGAGGATTATGAAGATACATTTGCACCAGTAGCCAGACATACAACCCTGAGAACATTGATAACAGTTGCTGCATCAAAGAATTTGAAAGTGATTCATTTTGATGTCAAAACAGCTTTTCTTAATGGGGAAATCAAAGAAGAACTGTACATGAATCAACCACAAGGTTTTACAGAAATCGGTCAAGAGCAAAAATTTGCAAAATAAAAAAGCCATTTACGGACTTAAGCAATCAGCCAGAAGTTGGAATCAGAAAATAGACTCTATTTTGAAATCAGATGGATTCCTGCAAAGTGAAGCTGATTTGTGGCTGTACACAAAGAAGTGTGACAACGTGATTGTTTACATTTTATTATATGTTGATGATCTGCTGATCTGTGGAAGTGCAGAAATGATCAGGAAAACAGCAAACATGTTAAGTCAACAATTTGAAATCAAGGATTTAGGTGAAGTCAGTTTATACCTGGAAATTTAAATTGAAAAGGACAAACAAGGAAATTACTTGATTTCTGAAATCAACAAAATTCGGGAAGTTATTTCTGAATACGGTTTAACGGATGAAAACGTGTGTGCAACACCAATGCAGGTGGACTATTTAATTATAACAGAAGAAGAGAAATTTTTGCTCAGCTCAAATGAACAATATCTAAGGGCAGTGGGGGCTTTGTTATACATAGCTACTACAACAAGACCAGATATTGCAGCCGCAGTTTCTATTCTATGTTGGAAAGTCAATACACCACGTCAGTGTGATTGGACTGCAGTAAAGAGAGTTATCAGATATCTCAAGGGAACAATTAACTCGAAGTTAAAGCTTGAAGCAGTTGGAGATCTAAAACTGGTTGTGTATGCTAACAAGGCACAAGCTGTGTAACTTAAGCGATAAGATTGGCTTGTGCCTTGATAATAATATTGATAACTAATATTAGATGGGGGTACTGTCGAGTGGGGGTGTTGGAAAAACGACAGTAGGCTATTAGTTATTGAACGATCCCTCGGGTCATGTGACTAGTTAAGCGTCCTCTCGCCATGTTGTGGACATCTTGAATGTTTCATTTATCTTCTTTTGGAATTATACTCTGCTATCACCTACAATACATCACTTTTAGTCAATTGAAGCAATTGGCAGCCATTTTGTCCGCCATATTGTTTTCCCATGGAACCGCTGAAAATCCAGCTTGCTATTAAACCGCGAGTTTCGTTTTCAGGAGGGTCAAATAAGTCAATAAACACCGGTTAGCAAATTGTTACATGATTTGCTTCTAACAATGATTTCTAGAGGACCTTTTTAGTATTCCAATCCTTGAATAGTTATCCAGGCTTGGAACTGGCACGGAACAGCGTGTAAATAGTGGCAGAGTTTACTCGTCCGTTGAATGTGCGCCACGACATTTAACGACCCCCTCCGCGCAAGGATCGTCAATAACGGTCGAGATCGATGGTTTGTGATCATTTCGCATCGTCAGCGAATAACGAAAGGAAGCCACGTTTGTGATTCCCACTTATTATGGACTGTTTCGACCGATACTCGCATATTCCATCGAGCCACAGCTGCAGAGGCCTAACAATAAAGCGTCACTTTTTATAGGTCCTGAGTAACTATTAACGCGTTGGATTTCGCAGACTGACCCACTTCAGCAAACGAATCTAAATCGATCGGCATCTAGCAAAGACAAAGCGTCTGCTATTCAATATCAACACTTGAGCATTTAACTCAGGTAAAACAAATTTATAGTTTATGTTATTGCATATCCTGTGGATAGCAAGATTGGAAGGGAACAGATAATATCTGCATTATAGATCTTATTGTATGTATGATAGATTATAAAACTATTATTATAGATTTAAGTGACAATACTTGCTGCATTTTCAAACAGGGACTACTCGTTAACGTGTTTTCATATCAAAATGATGGCCATTTCAATGTGGATCATCATCGGGCTGCTCAACAAAAAGTTACAGCTGTTAAAACTTTCAATTTGGTTTTTTCAAATTTCCGCGGAAAATGAACGTCACTTGTAGATGCCCATGTCAAATAATATATCACTTGTCACTACGACCTCAGAATTCCGTTTTGCAGTTTATTGTAATAATGAGAGTGTCCACTCCCTGCCTTAACACAAGCTCGAATTCTTTTGTGAAGCTCAGTATGGTCTTGTTGATCGGGTCCTGCGGCAACTGATCCCACATTAGCAGCAAGACTTGCTTCAGCTAGCCAATGTTCTCCAACTTGGGATGAAATGTCTTGCAGCGTTCCAGCATAGTTCTCCAGAAGTGATAAGCAGGAGGGCTAAGGTCTGGCGAGTTTGTTAGCCATCTTTGCCAATACATTTACTTCAGTTGATGGCAATAAGGTAGCGCCATCATAATCAACCTTGCCGTGTGAGCAAGCAGGAAAATAAAACCAGATGTTAGAGCAGAACAGGTCTTCAATGAGTCTGGGTAAGAGAGTTCAACGATGAGTTTGACATCTAACCTACTGGATGGGATTAAATGCGGTATTTCATGCAGCCGTAACACACGCCAGCATATCTGATGCCGAAACCATTATGTGCTTTGCAAACTTAACCCTTTCGATTACCAATGAAATTTCGTGAACATCGCGTTTTTCCCCGTTAGACCAAACGACCACTTCCTGCCTCTCTTCCAACATTTGACCTCCGTTACATAAAGACGTTTACAGATAGCCTTCATTGTGCTCGGGCTCCACTTTTCACTTGGTATTTTGCTATGATTACGCGCTGTCCCAGTCCCTGTTCACGCAACGTCCGAGTTCCCATTTTTTTCTGCTGCAGAAACTTTGCCATGCATGTCGTTCAGTAATGGATTCACAATTTGAGACCTTAATCTATAAAATATCACCAAATACCAACAGTTTGTTTCAGAAACAGCTTCTTTACAACTCATAGTGAGGTCGTATGACATCATCATCAATTTGTGTGTTGTAAGTTGCAAAAATCTTAATGAAATCACATGTATTGGAGCACGATTCTCCGGATATTTGAAAAAAACGGAATTGAAAGTTTGAACAGCTGTAACTTTTGCAAACATGAAAATTTTCAATTGAAACTGTCAGGGATTGTTGGAAATTCGTTCCCCTGCAAATTGGAAAACTTTTCACAGGAAAATTTCCGTCGGTTGCGAAGTTATCGCATTTTATCTGGTGGTACTTTTTTTGAACCACCCTGTATACTTGCTGCATTTTTAAAGAGGAACTACTCCTGAACGTATTTTCATATCAAAATGATTGCCGTTTCAACGTGGATCATCATCGGGCTGCTCAACAAGGTTCTCATGGTGGAAGGAGACATCTCAACAAACCAGTACTCCCTGGTTACAGATGACGATAGTCAACCGGTTTGTTCCGTAAACGCGCCATCTGCTGTCGTCTTTGGTGTTCGGCGTCGAGTGAGTTGTCTGTTGGAACACTGTGTGCCAACCAAAGCATGTCTTTCAGCGAACTACTACAAAGACACCGGGAAGTGCGAACTCTTCCATTACCCTCCAACTGATTTCTTCAGATTTGCTGAAGGATGCGTTGACTATAAGGTAATAATTAAGTAGACGCATTTTAAAAAAATTTTAAGAGGCAAGTTAGGATAAAAATGCTCATAAATTTAGCGCCTCTATTAGCACTAATAACGGTGAAGGTCTGGAGAATGCGGAAGAGTTTGTATATCTAGGAAGCCGGCTGACGGGACATTGCCTGCGGAAAGGAGATAGGCAGAAGAATAGTGAAGGTAGCGGGAGCATTGGCGGCCTTCGGAAACTTATGGAGAAGCCGCGAAATCAGCATAAAAAGAAGAACAGAACAAGAAAATGATAATAAAAAAACGTGCATATCTAGCATACTACTATATGCATGCGAGACATGGACTTAACATAAACGTGAGACAAGCAAACTATTGGCATTTGAGATTAGATGCTACAGTAGGTTACTGCACAATATGCACGTCAGTTGGGAGCAGAAAATAACAAAATATGGAGGTGCGTGCAAAAGTAGGATATAGGAAAAAATATCAAACAAATAATAATGGAAAGAAAACTGAACTTTTTTGGACTTGTGTTCAGAATGGGAAAGAGAGACTCATCAGGCAAGTCATTTTTGGGATGATGGACGGAGCGGGAATAGGGGAAGGCCGCGTAGAGAATTGCTGAACGATATCACAGACTGGTGCGAAATGGAGATCCACAGATTTATCAGAATTGCACAGGGGAGAGACAAGTGGAAACGGATGGTGAACCATGCGATTGACACCAACGGGCAGTGAACCCATGGACCGCAATGATGATGATAATGATGATCGTGGTGGTGGTGGTGATGATGATGATGATGATGATGATGATGATGGTGGTGGTGGTGGTGGTGGTGGTGGTGGTGGTGATGATGTCGATGATAATAATGATGATGATGATAATGATGATCGTGGTGGTGGTGATGATGATGATGATGATGATGATGATGATGATGATGATGATGATGGTGGTGGTGGTGGTGGTGGTGGTGGTGGTCATGATGTCGATGATAATAATGATGATGATGATGATGATGATGGTGGTGGTGGTGGTGGTGATGGTGATGGTGGTGGTGGGGGTGGTGGTGGTGGTGGTGGTGGTGGTGGTGGTGGTGGTGGTCATGATGTCGATGATAATGATGATGATGATGATGGTGGTGGTGGTGGTGGTGGTGGTGGTGATGGTGATGGTGGTGGTGGTGGGGGTGGTGGTGGTGATGTTGATGATGATGATGACGATGACGATGACGATGACGATGATGATGATGATGATGATGATGATGATGATGATAATGATGTTGATGACGATGACGATGATGATGACTAGCATTAATTCTAACAGATTGAAGAAGTGTTCAGCTGAATAACAAACGATATGATGTCATTTTTGACAACAGAATATCCTGTGGAAGCTAAAGATATTTTGTGTGATGACAGCCGTGTTACAGATCTCGCAGAGGATGCACAAGCATAATTATAATGACACAGGGCCGGATTAAGAACTGTGGGGCCCTGTTCGGGAAATTTTATCCCGGGATCATCGGCCGAAAATTCTGAAGACTTATTTAAGTTGTTTGGCTGAAAATTTCGTAGAATAGGCTATACCGATTGTTTCCTTCCAAACAGTTGATGACTTTTTTATTTATTTTTTTAGTCGTTTGTTTGAAATTTCCTCAAAAGCTAAATATTTCCAGAATTTTTTACGCATGTGCGGGGCCCCTAAATCGTGGGGTCCCTGTTCGGCCGAACATTTTGAACATGCCTTAATCCGGCCGTGCAAAGTTCCAAGCATTTGAAGATGCTCTTGGGTCTCGGTCTTTCACAATGTGAGTCGATACAATGAGTCTCACTAAAAGATTTGTTAGAGAGTTGTAGCAACTGTATTGCAGTGTCTAAAACATTATCAACTACTGCAGCTTGAGTTATCGGAAATCGTCCATTCATTCACTCATTCATTCATTCACTCATTCATTCACTCACTCATTCCTTCCTTCCTTCCTTGATTTATTCATTCATTCACTCATTAATTCATTCATTCATTCATTCATTCATTCATTCCTTCATTCATTCATTCATTCATTCATTCATGCAGAAATTTATATTGCGCTTCTTCAAAGGGGCTACTGATAAGAGCTCTGGGCTCTAGCACGGCTGAATGCACAGTTTTGAGTTAAATTTTAAAATAAAAGGCTTCAGTAAGAAACCCAGGAAGCAGGCGTATCTCCTGTGGGCGCCCACTCCAAACCGTTGGGCCCTCCACAGAAAAGGATTTATTCTGCATGGTAGCAGTTCGTACGAATGGAACCAGGAGCACTCCCTTCTGTGCAGAACGGAGGGGCGGTGGTCTAGGATACCTGTGGAGCTCTTGCTGGTAGTCTGTAGTCGGACTCTGTTTGTATGTTGGTCGTCATAGCAAACTATCGTCGTCATGCATGGCAGCTGAGCAAAGACTGGACTGAAAGGACCGTATTATTGAAGGCAGACACGGAATCAGATAAAATGAATGGACCTCGATCAAGTTGAGGACAATCAGATGGTTATGTAATTCCATAAAAGCCGTTTCCGCCTTTGCACATATTCGGATTCATTCATTCATTCATTCATTCACTCATTCACTCATTCAAGCATTTATATAGCGCCTCTTCGAGGAAGCTACTCAGAATTGTGGTGTGCAAACATGATGCGCAGATTTCAATGAACACCGTAGCTCAGATCTATTCATAACGCACGTATCCAATTAAACGGATCCTTCGGTCGGACCCATCCACAATGTACTCATTTGAACGGATCTCTTGTGTGATTAATCATCACAAAATAACAATCAGAATTTACTGATTTATTAATGGTCGTTGTTTTCAGAAGCGCAATTCACCAACCACTGTCGGTTTCTGCAAAGGTGGTTCGTATTAAATGTCTTTGTTTTAGGGGCCTGTTACTATGATCATGATCGTCAGATGTGTCTCCCTCCATCCCTCCCTATACATGTTTCTGACTCTCACCCTGTCTCCTCGTCTGTTCTCTCCTCCCTTTCCTTCTATCTGTCTCTATCTGTCTATCTATCTGTCTGTCATGATAATCATAATCATTCCCTCCCTCCTTCTCCTCTCGTCTCTTCTCTTCACATGGTCAGGGACTTCTATCCCCCTAAACAAGCGGGCTCAATCCATCTTCTTCCTTCCTCTTCCTGGGTCGGCCTTCCCTCTCGGCAATATGTTATCTAGTCCATTCCTCTGGTGAATGGTTTCTGAGATTCCCCATCTGGGGAGGGATGCTCTCCTCCCCGTAAGATTTTTTCAATTTCCGCATTGCAATTTCAGCATTTTAAGCTGTCATTTTTACAACTACTATAGCCTATTAGATGATTGGTTGGATTGCAGAAAAGAGAGGTCTAGGACTTAATAAATAGGCCTATGCTTAGCAATAATATTTTTTGGAGTTTCCACATTGTAGGCCTAGACCTAATGGTACTAGCTGTTTACGATGTCATCCTAACAAAATTACTCGAGCACTTCAGTGCTGATAAAAGAGTGGTTTGAGATTTCGATAAATATACTTATAATTACAATAATTTATTTATTTATCAAGTTCAGCAACTCAGTTCTTTGTTGATGGACTATACGATAATGAATAATTGCAAACAAGAGTAAACTTAGATCCATAAAAGATTATTGCGGCTTATAGCCTATTGTTGCAATTCAATCAGCTTAGGGCCTATCTCTATTGCCCAAGATGGTCCTGAGTTGCTGACCAAGATACAATCAGCAGAAATTTTACAAAAATGGCGTACACACAAACCAGGAAGGAACTACCAAGCTGCCATAATTGGGTAGCCATGCATTGTGCTTAGCGACTCTGATCATTGTGCACTGCGAGTCGTTACATAAATTTATGGATATATAGAGTACAATGCAATAGAATGAAAAATTAATGCAATGTATACGCCTTCGTAATAATGATGTTGTTTTACTAAGTGTTCAAGGGACACAACATTTTGAAATATGAGTCTGAATTTTGAAATTTAAAACTGAAGAGAAGCATTTAGTTGTAAAAAAAATATTTCTACAAGTAGACCTATTAATATTAAATCTTATTTATTATAATAATTATGATTGTGTCATTTATAAAAACAGTAAATAATTTTATTATAATCACATAATCGTAAATTTGATTTTGGTATATTATAACAGTTCGTGTGATGCAAAAATGTAGATAGCACATCATAGCTCAAAACTATTACCATTCTGTCAAAATTTTCTGTGGGGGAAGTAATTTCTGGGGAACTTCCCTATGGATGCCTATAGATTGAACACTGTCCTCCATGGCCGACTTCTCCCCCCCTACCGACGTGAGTTTTGGCTCTTTTTTTCCCCCTTCCTATTTTTCACTGGGCTCAAGCTGCGCCCACCATGTATAGGGATAGAAGCCCCTGCACATGGTGGGCCATAAAGAAGTAATACCCTCAGGTTTTATGCCAATATCTTGGCAAAAATACGAATTTTTCAAATCAAGTTTCATCGACTTAAAGGTAATTCACATCTACGAACAATAGCCAAATTTGACCAAGAAATTCCAAGCTGACCAAAAGTTTTATCATTTTTAGTGAGCTCACGCACCGTTTATTTCACGATCCAAAAACGTAACGCAACAAAACGTGGCAAAAACCGATTCTATTACATGTGAGTCATATTTCAAATAATAGTTATAAAATGAACTTGAAAATGCCTCACAACTTGTGTTCAAAGTTTCCACCACTACCAGTGCTCACACTTTTTCTCAGTCTCTTGGTAAGGTTTTTGATGGCTTTGTTGATGTCTTCCAAAGGTAAATCTTCCGATATCGACTCCAATGCGACCATCAATTCTCTTATCACTCTTTTTTTTCGCCGCAGATTGCGGTATTTCTCGGGCATAGCTTTCCACACTGGGTATTTTTGTTTTTGACCAAGATGTTGGCAACAAAAGTAATGGGATTACTTTTCAGCTCCACTCTGTATATCTCCCTGGACTCACCCTGCTATCACTTTCTGCTTCTGTTGAATATAGTCTTGGCAGTTTTTTTTACTGTAATATCATTGCAAAGATGCATTCTTCAAGATGTATGAGAATTGCAAGATTGTGATGTCTAAACACGCAACTTAAGTGCTGACTTTATCTCCTCCTCAAAATGTCATTATAAAGATGTAGTTACTGACTATCAACTTAAATAAAGTCGGGATCCACTGTGTATTCCTCCCTCCTTATATTATAGTGTAAATCTTAGGCACCTGCCTAGAGTTCTCCAACCCTTCTTTCCACGCGTATTATTGCCCGCTGGTTGTTGCTATTAGTTAAGAATAACATGCAGCTGATGACGGATTTTTATCAAGATTGATCCGTCTGATTGCCGACTAATTGCACAGCAATTTATCATTCATTTATAGTTCTTAACTCCAGGGTATCGCCAAGAACAACTTTTCCAAATTTCTAACTTGTGACCACTTAGAATCGCTCAATTGTTTCCAGTTTCGAATTAATCGCATTATCTGTACGAAATCATATAAGAATTGCTTTGCATAATAATTACTGTGTGTGCATTAACATGAATTGTAATGTGAAATAATAAAGAACTATTTGATTTGAGTTATCGCGCCATTTGGTCGTGTCCTGTCATCAACATCCGAGGGCTGGTCGCGTCATAAGCAAGTTTTCGCCATGTTTCCTGTCCTCTGTCTCTGTCGCAACCGATCGAATGACATTTCCATCGAGGTTCTGTATTCCCTGTGTTCTTGATCCTGGCACTGCGCCATGCATGATCTCCTTTTCCAGGCGGTCTCCCTTCTTTCTCATCACGTGTCCTAAGTGAGTAAGATTCTGTAACAATCGGACCAGGGCTGGGCAAATGACACCAGGAACCGAACCCCGAACCCTAGTCCTCAAGGCGATCGTCCGTCCGTGTAGTCCGCGTCAACTGAAGATTGACGACTAGCCAGTCAGGCTTGAAACACTTTTATTCGACTTCAAAGAAAAACCTCGCAAAGCAGTCCTCAGCCAACTCTTATAGCGCCAGTGTTCGGGGCAAGTTCGGAGCAAGTTCGGAGCAATGTTCGGAGCTATTCATGTAGCGCCACTGTCCCTAAACCACTGCACCACTGTTCACAGCAATTGTCAATGCAGAACGCCGAATCGTCGTCGTGTAGATCACCGCTGCCTCGCCAGCGCACGCAGAGAATCTGTGTAGCGGATCGGGTTTCGAACCCGAGTCGGCGTCGTCGAAGACAGGAACTGAACCACTGCGCTCACCCGGTCGGCAACGTTGGCAGATCCGGCGTTGAATCCTGTTCGTCGCGGCACAGCGACGATCACCAGTCCTTCCGTCGTCTGTAGGCGTCGGATTTCCGAAGAGCACGACCGCGGGCCAAGAATCGAACCCCAGTCGACAGCGTTGCACAGCAAAGGCCTCCAAACCTTTCGTCGTCGACAGCGTCGGATCCCAATCGAATTCGTCGGTAGCAGCGGCGTCGAACTCCAAATCGTCGGCGTTGCACAGCGGAGATCACCAGACCTTCCGTCACGGGTCAGGCTTCGAATCCAAACGTCGTCGTTGCACAGCAAAGGTCACCAAACCTTTCGTCGACAGGCGCTGAATTTCGGCAGCGTCGTCAAATCGTCGTCGCGCTCTCCAAAGCGTTTTCCTTCAGACGATCACCTGCTGACCGTGCTGCGATTCGATCCCGCAACAGCCGACCGACGCGTCTTCCCACTGTTCCTCGGCGATTTCTTCAACGACTGTACTTCGATGACTGCTGTATCGCGGACTCTTCGATCGATGACTGACTGCGCCTGCGCACGCACTCGTATTTGTGTGTCACGAGGCCACGCCCACCAGTCAAGGTAGACGGCAATTCGGGTAGACGGCAATTGAGGTAGACGTTAGGCCACGCCCACCAATTGAAGTAGGCGCCAATTCGGGTAGACGGCAATTGAGGTAGACGTTAAGCCACGCCCACCAATTGAGGTAGACGGCAATTCGGGTAGACGCCAATTCGGGTAGACGGCATACTTAGGCGGACACGAGGACAGACATTCAACAAAAATAAAACGAACTCCATGACCCGAACTCCAACAATTCCATCTTTTAATCGAGTTCAACAGAACTTCTTTCCACTCGTGCCGCCTCCAATGCCTATTAATTTTTGCGTCTGTTATTTTCTCCATCCGTGGTCGGCCTACTCTTAGAATCTGAAATAGACACTGAAAATTGTGAATTTTTGGTGTGGCCAGGACAATGGATCATGGCACATCATAGTTTTACTGGAAGCTTTTCCAAATCAGGTTCGTTGAACTATGCATGAAAGCAAACTCGTTCTTGCTTTGTTAACTTTGAAGTCGGTGGAACGACTACTGTTCCGCCCGAATGCTGTTCGTTCCCGTTCAGTTACAACGGAACCATCTTCTACAGTTGCACCAAGAATATCACCAAACCATCGGACATCGGATGCTACAGAGCGAAACGCTCTTGGACAACATGCTCATCCACGAGTTAGTAAAATAGTGTTTCTCTTTGGAAAAAATCGTTTCTCTTGTTACAATACGCGTGACATCTGATTTGCTGTGTCAAATGACTCAGTTTGGGACGTGTTAACACGTCCCTCGCGGCCAACGTGTTAATGATAATAAATAATAATGAATTGTGTTTCAGTCTTTCACACTTTCTTCCAACCGATTTTCCTAGTTTTGACGCTCTCTGTTCTAGGGCTGACTCTGCTCTTTTCCGCTCTATCCTCTTAAATCCTTGTCACATTCTTCACGACCTCCTCCCTCCCATTAAGGTCACTCCATACAATACTCGACCAAGGCCACATAATCTAACCCTTCCTAGAGTTGATTCTTTTGCCAGAAACAGTTTTATTATGCGAATGTTATATAACTTTGCATAAATGTTTTTTTCTATTATTTATTTCCTCTGTAAACTACTGTGCGTTTGCTGGTGGTATAATAAAGAATATTCTTACTTACTTACTTTACACAGAAGTTCAATGAATCAAAACATTGATCATTATTGCTTAGCCCCCATCGTTTCGTTCTTCCATAGTTATTAATTAGGTTAGCCTATAGGTTATAGTTATTAATAAAGAACTATTTGATTTGAGTTAACGCGCCATCTGCAATTTAATATACGAATAAAAAATTAATGAAGATATAAGCCTACAGCAAGCGATTTGTTTAAATGGCCTCTAGTCTGCAAATGTTTAAGACAAATCCCCCATTGTAAAACTATATTTTTTCAATGAGTCAGATCATGGCATGCACTATTTATATTTGTTTCTGTGTTTTAGCATGATAGATGCGATCTATTAGTATTTTAGCATCGAGTCTAATAGATTCCGAAGTTTTTGTATTCATAATAGCCTATAACGTGTATACGCCTAATTATAGCTCATTTTTAATTAGAGTGAAACTGAGCTCAATTTGTCTCTCTTAGACTTCAAGGCTGATTATGTCAGTCACAATGGGATCGTTCCGAACATCGCTCAACCCGTGCCATCGATATTCATCCACGGATGGTTGATCATCCAGAAAAACGTTCAAGATAGCGGCTCAATAATATTCAACAGATCGTGGATCGACTACAGAAATGGTTTTGGAGATCCAGCTGGAAAATACTTCTGGTTAGGAAATGAGAAACTCTATCAACTACTGGCAACTGGAAAGTGGAAGCTAAGAGTGGAAGTCCAGTCAAACGACACAGGGATGTGGTATTCGGCCGAGTATGAGTCTTTCCGATTGAGCAACGAGGTCGGTAAGTATGCCATGAACGTATCTGGATACACAGGAGATGCGGGAGATGCATTCAATGACGCAACTAATCCCAACTGGAAGACAAACGGAATGAAATTCACCACAACCGATAACGACAATGACGGTTATTCCAGCGGAAACTGCGCTCTCGACCAGACCAACGGAGGAGGTTGGTGGTGGAATCATTGCGCAACGTCCTGTCTGAATTCGTACAAGCAAACGGCAAATTCGTGGGGAACTCTTGAGATTCTTCGTCTTGCCCCTACTCGCTACGTTTCGAGCGGGCGAATGATGATAAAGAAAAACTAACCGATCACACTTTTAGAGTTAAGTCTACTTTAGAAAACATTTTATATCTGTATGCCTATCCGGGCGGAGACTGTGCCAATGGAGGCTGGTGGTTTAACTATTGCGGAACGTCCTGTCTGAATTCCTACACGTCAGAGGGCAACTCATGGGGAACTTTTGAGATTCTTCGTCTTGCCCCTACTCGCTACGTTTCGAGCGAACGAATGATGATAAAGAAAGCCTAATATCAGACTCCCTTTGGAGCTTCTTTAAAATGCTTATCATTTGTAACAATGCCAGATGAACGCACATAATTATTTATTGCAGAATGCAATATTTAAGACTATAATTAATAGACTCCTAATTGAAGTGACAACAGAACTGAAAACCATCGATTGCATTTTGAATAATCCCTTTGACTCGACGCAGCGCTCGTGAATAAACTGGTGCCCAGCGCTTTTTTCTCAATAATTGCGATCATCCTTCACACGTGATATATGTTATTACAGTTGCTCTGTTGCATGCTGCTATAGACAATGGTGTTTTTTGATTCGCCTCTTTCTCTTCATCGCACTCTGAGAGTTTGCATCATCTGTTAACTTAGATATAATCATCATTATGTGCTAGGATTTCAACATCTATGTCATTAATACAGATTACAATGAACAACAGTGTCCCAAGCACTCCATTTAACTCTGTCATTCAACTAATGTCATTATTAATTTCTATAGCGCTGCTCACAGCCGTGGCCATTCAGTAGCGCTCCCAGTGCGAGTGCCCATAGAGAAAAAATGCTCAAGAGGAGGCAGAAATGTAGATATTGATCCAGAAAGTAGAGCCCCACGCAGAATGGGAGGGAATGGAATTCCATAAGGAGAGTCCAATTATGGTAGATCATCGAGTTTGAGGAATAGTGGTCCCAGCTCGTCGACCAAAACAAGTCTGTGCTGTCCAGAGAACGGAAACGTCGATGAGAAAATGCAGATTCATGCAGATATCTGCATGAATCTGCATCCTCTCATCGACCTTTCCGTTCTCTTGTTATTCATTTAAGTGCTCCATCAAAATTATCCGTAACAGTTATTTCCACGACCTTACACCACAATACTCGATTAAGTTAAACTGACTGGTCAATAGCTAGGCCTGTATACATAGCTCACTTCTGTTTCCCTTTTTAAAATGGCACGATAAGGGGTCATTGCATAATTGCGTAACGCTCGAGGTGAGTGGGTGGGGTCAGTGAAAACGTTATGAGACGTTACTTGCATGGGTGGGTTGGTGTGGGAGCTGAACGTTACGTAACGCCTTTACCAACGGTTATTAAAAATAAACTCCGCAATTAACATCGAATGAGTGACGTGAGGTAACCATGGAATCCATACCTGAAAGAGTAGGAATTGGACAACTGAAGAATGTGAAAAGAAGAGCTACAACAATGCCTCGGTGTTACAAGGATCTGAGATGAACGAATAAATATTAATAACAATGATAATGATAATAATAATAATACTGATTAAAAAAAAAAATAATAATAATAATAATACGGGAAACAACCTTTTTATTCCAACGTCTATCGCTTTCAATACAACGGTTTAACGCAGTAGCGTTTAGGGGCACTTTCGTCAGCCAAGAAATCGATGATTAGGGCCATTCTGGACTGGTTCTTAAACAAGTAGTTAGTAATAAAGTCCCTGAGGGATCCTAAATACCGCGGGGCATAAAAAGTAAAAATAATTTTAAAATTAAATAAAAAATAACACCAATAATTATAATTTGTTTATCTCAGGGCAAAAAATTAAATGAAAGAAATTGTAATAATAATAGCAACAGCGTTTTCGACAATTTTTATGGCGCCTTAAATTGGTGATGGCCTCACAAAGCAGCTAACTGGCTGGATAAGTTGTAAAGAACAAGCATAGATTTAAAATAGATCACTGAGTCGGTCCGTCGAATTATATAGTGGAAGCAAATCCGTTACAGAAACGAGGACCAGCGGCCGAAAATTTTGAAATGATGGCAACTACAATCGTGTTTATAGCCTACACTCCAGAGCCATGCAGAAACACGCAATCGCAATCAACTAATGCATACATTACAATCAAGAATTCATTCAATCAATGAAACATGCAATCAATGAAACATGCAATCAATGAAACATGGAATCAATGAAACATGCAATCTTACACTATAGCCTATTCTATTTGCAGATGATTCTAATGTATTTTTTATCGCATGCCTCCTATGATCAGCTTCTTCAGTTAGTCAATAATGAATTAATATCAGCTAGTGATTGGTTCAAGGCAAATAAACTTTCATTAAATCTATCTAAAACTAATTATATCATATTTCGCTCAAATAAAAAACCAATACCTATAAGAAATAATGAGCTGCTTATTGACAATAAAGTAATTCCTCAAGTTTACACGACAAAATTCCTTGGCGTTAATATTGATCAGCACCTAAAATGGAAAGTCCATATAGACGAAATAAGTAAAAAAATTCAAAAAGCATAGGCATTATTAAGAGAGTCTCTTACTTGCTTCCCTCTTATGTGCTTATCAATCTATATTTCACCCTAGTCTATCCATACCTTACTTACTCTAATTTAATTTGGACTTCAACCTATGATACCCATCTCCATGTTTTAAGGACCTTGCAAAAAAAGCCATACGAGTTATCACTAAATCCACTGTTAACTGTCATACTGGTCCCTTATTTGCTGAGCATAAACTCCTAAATATTAAGCAGATTAGATTTGAACAGACATCTCAATTCATGTATCAATACATCAATAACCTCCTCCCTTCTTCCTTTGCATCTTACTTCTCTCCTGCATTGCATCCTGGACTCACTAGAGGTAATAGAGGCTTCAGTATTATTTTTGCAAAAACAAATGTTCGGAAATTTTCTATTAAATTCCAAGGCCCTGTCATATGGAATAAAATTCCGATTCACATTCGTAAGGCTACTAACTTAACTCACTTTAAACACCTGTTACGTGTGTATACATTATGTAATGTTTTCTGTTAATTTAGCATGAGGGGTTACCCATGCCAATGCTGATTTATTTGATTGCTTGATTGCTTTTGCTTTTATTTTGTTCTTTCTCTGAGTTTTTCATGTAGTGTTAACTACATTAGTTTTGTTTTTTATAATAATTTTTTTCTTTCCCTAGTTAAGTAATATCTCTGCATTCCAATACTCCCTTCAGCTTTCACTTTCTCACTTCACTTTGTTAATTAGGCCCCTGCTTAGCGGGACTTGTCCCTTTTGGTGTGCCTATTTGCTCCCTCACTCTTATAATACCTATTCACTTTGAGTATTTTCTTATTGCGAATTATGTCTATACTTTGTTAAACATACATGTACAATTGAATTGATGGGATCAATAAAAATATGTCTATGTCTATGTCTATGTCTAATGAAACATGGAATCAATGAAACATGCAATCAATGAAACATGCAATCAATGAAACATGCAATCAATGAAACATGCAATCAATGAAACATGGAATCAATGAAACATGCAATCAATGAAACATGCAATCAATGAAGCATGCAATCAATGAAACATGCAATCAATGAAACATGCAATCAATGAAACATGCAATCAATGAAACATGCAATCAATGAAACACGCAATCAATCAAACATGCAATCATTGAAACACGCAATCAATGAAACACGCAATCAAAGAAACATGCAATCAATGAAACATGCAATCAATGAAACACGCAATCAATGAAACACGCAATCAATGAAACACGCAATCAATGAAACATGCAATCAATGAAACACGCAATCAATGAAACACGCAATCAATGAAACATGCAATCAATGAAACATGCAATCAATGAAACATGCAGTCAATGAAACATTCAATCAATGAAACATGCAATCAATGAAACACGCAATCAATGAAACATGCAATCAATGAAACATGCAATCAATGAAACACGCAATCAATGAAACATGCAATCAATGAAACATGCAGTCAATGAAACATGAAATCAATGAAACATGCAATCAATTAAACACGCAACCAATGAAACATGCAATCAATGAAACATGCAATCAATGAAACATGCAATCAATGAAACACGCAATCAATGAAACACGCAATCAATGAAACATGCAATCATTGAAACATGCAATCAATGAAACACGCAATCAATGAAACATGCAATCAATGAAACATGCAATCAATGAAACATGCAATCAATGAAGCACGCAATCAATTAAACACGCAACCAATGAAACATGCAATCAATGAAACACGCAATCAATGAAACATGCAGTCAATGAAACATTCAATCAATGAAACATGCAATCAATGAAATACGCAATCAATGAAACATGCAATCAATGAAACACGCAATGAATGAAACATGCAATCAATGAAACATTCAATCAATGAAACATGCAATCAATGAAATACGCAATCAATGAAACATGCAATCAATGAAACACGCAATCAATGAAACACGCAATCAATGAAACATGCAGTCAATGAAACATTCAATCAATGAAACACGCAATCAATGAAACACGCAATCAATGAAACATGCAATCAATGAAACATGCAGTCAATGAAACATTCAATCAATGAAACATTCAATCAATTAAACACGCCATCAATGAAACATGCAATCAATGAAACATGCAGTCAATGAAACATGAAATCAATGAAACATACAATCAATGAAACATGCAATCAATTAAACACGCAATCAATGAAACATGCAATCAATGAAACATGCAGTCAATGAAACATGAAATCAATGAAACATACAATCAATGAAACATGCAATCAATGAAACATGCAATCAATTAAACACGCAATCAATGATACATGCAATCAATGAATCATGCAATCAATGAAACATGCAATCGCAATCAACTAATGCATACATTACAATTCAAGAATCCATTCAACGCCACATAAAGGTGACTAAATGGAGACGTCGATTTGCTGCCGCTAAGAGATTAATATGCTAATAATGCGCTTAATATGCTAATTAATATGCTAATAAGCTGTTCCATGGGAAATAGGTAGGCGCACTATTTCAGAGACGATTAGTGTCGCCATCCTCCTTATCCAGGCTTGGGACTGGCCCTGGCATAGTGCAACCAGTGGCAGCGTTAGCCTATAATAATCATTATGTGGAGTAGGCTACAACTCATGTTTATGTAGATCTAAATGTAGGCGTAGACATTATTATTTTCCTATAGAGATCGCATATAAGGCTTCGACCCGTCTCATTTTTCAGTGAATTGATCCTATGAAATCTGTCGTCGTCGCTTCTTGTACTTTTGGTCGTTTCGGTTAAACGACGACGACAGTGTGTGTCGTGGCAGAGATCATTACCATCGCGGTTCTTACTCCTTTATCCAGGCTTAGAACTGGAACAGAATGTAAATAGTGGCAGAGTTTACTTGTCCTTTGAATGTGCGCCACGACGTTTAACGACCCCGAGCAAGGATCGTCAATAACAGTCGAGATCGAAGGTTTGAGTTTATTTCGTATGGCGTCAGCGAATAACGAAAGGAAGCCACGTGTGTGATTCCCACTTGTTACGGACTGTTTCGACCGATCCTCACATATTCCATCGAGCCACAGCTGCAGAGGCCTAACAATAAAGCGTCACTTTTTTTGGTCCTGAGTAACTATTAAACGCGTTGGATTTCGCAGACTGACCCACTCCAGCAAACGACTCTAAATCGATCGGCATCTATCAAAGACAAAGCGTCTGCTATTCAATATCAACACTTGAGCATTTAACTCAGGTAAAACAAATTTATAGTCTATGTTATTGCATATCCTGTGGATAGCAAGAGTGGAAGGGAACAGATAATATCTGCATTATAGATCTTATTGTATGTATGATAGATTATAAAACTATTATTATAGATTTAAGTGACAATACTTGCTGCATTTTCAAACAGGGACTACTCGTTAACGTGTTTTCATATCAAAATGATGGCCATTTCAATGTGGATCATCATCGGGCTGCTCAACAAAAGGTTACAGCTGTTAAAACTTTCAATTTGGTTTTTTCAAATTTCCGCGGAAAATGAACGTTACTTGTAGATTTCCATGTCAAATAATATATCACTTTTCACTACGACCTCAGAATTCCGTTTTGCAGTTTATTGTAATAATGAGTGTCCACTCCCTGCCTTAACACAAGCTTGAATTCTTTTGTTAAGCTCAGTATGGTCTTGTTGATCGGGTCCTGCGGCAACTGATCCCACATTAGCAGCAAGACTTGCTTCAGCTAGCCAATGTTCTCCAACTTGGGATGAAATGTCTTGCAGCGTTCCAGCATAGTTCTCCAGACGTGATAAGCAGGAGGGCTAAGGTCTGGCGAGTTTGTTAGCCATCTTTGCCAATACATTTACTTCAGTTGATGGCAATAAGGTAGCGCCATCATAATCAACCTTGCCGTGTGAGCAAGCAGGAAAATAAAACCAGATGTTAGAGCAGAACAGGTCTTCAATGAGTCTGGGTAAGAGAGTTCAACGATGAGTTTGACATCTAACCTACTGGATGGGATTAAATGCGGTATTTCATGCAGCCGTAACACACGCCAGCATATCTGATGCCGAAACCATTATGTGCTTTGCAAACTTAACCCTTTCGATTACCAATGAAATTTCGTGAAAATCGCGCTTTTCCCGTTAGACCAAACGACGACTTCCTGCCTCTCTTCCGACATTTGACCTCCGTTACATAAAGACGTTTGCGGAGAGCCTTCATTGTGCTCGGGCTCCACTTTTCACTGGGTATTTTGCTATGATTACGCGCTGTCCCAATCCCTGTTCACGCAACGTCCGAGTTCCCATTTTTTTCTGCTGCAGAAACTTTGCCATGC
>OX457041.1:47835603-47860603 GCA_949752735.1 Lumbricus terrestris
CAACTACTGCAGCTTGAGTTATCGGAAATCGTCCATTCATTCATTCATTCATTCATTCATTCACTCATTCATTCATTCATTCATTCACTCACTCATTCCTTCCTTCCTTCCTTGATTTATTCATTCATTCATTCATTCATTCATTCATTCATGCAGAAATTTATATTGCGCTTCTTCAAAGGGGCTACTGATAAGAGCTCTGGGCTCTAGCACGGCTGAATGCACAGTTTTGAGTTAAATTTTAAAATAAAAGGCTTCAGTAAGAAACCCAGGAAGCAGGCGTATCTCCTGTGGGCGCCCACTCCAAACCGTTGGGCCCTCCACAGAAAAGGATTTATTCTGCATGGTAGCAGTTCGTACGAATGGAACCAGGAGCACTCCCTTCTGTGCAGAACGGAGGGGCGGTGGTCTAGGATACCTGTGGAGCTCTTGCTGGTAGTCTGTAGTCGGACTCTGTTTGTATGTTGGTCGTCATAGCAAACTATCGTCGTCATGGCAGCTGAACAAAGAATGACTGAAAGGTCCGTATTATTTAAGACCCCCAAGGAACCAGATAAAATGAATGGACCTCGATCAAGTTGAGGACAATCAGAGGGTTATGTAGTTCCATGAAAGCCGTTTCCGCCTTTCCACGTATTCGGATTCATTCACTCATTCAAGCATTTATATAGCGCCTCTTCGAGGAAGCTACTCAGAATTATTGTGGTATGCAAACATGATGCGCAGATTTCAATGAACACCGTAGCTCAGATCTATTCATAACGCACGTATCCAATTAAACGGATCTTCCAATAGATAGTCTTCGGTCGGACCCATCCACAATGTACTCATTTGAACGGATCTCTTGTGTGATTAATCATCACAAAATAACAATCAGAATTTACTGATTTATTAATGGTCGTTGTTTTCAGAAGCGCAATTCACCAACCACTGTCGGTTTCTGCATCGGAGGTTCGTATTAAATGTCTTTGTTTTAGGATTGCCTGTTACTATGATCACAGTCCTCAGATGTGTCTCCCTCCCTCTTTATACATGTTTCTTACTCTTACCCTGCCTCCTTGTCTCCTACCTAGCCTTAATGAAGGACGCTACATAAATCCTTAGAATGAATGAATGAATGAATGAATGAATGAATGAATGAATGAATGAATGAATGAATGAATGAATGAATGAATGAATGAATGAATAAATGAATGAATAAATGAATGAATGAGGGAATGAAGGAATGAGTGAATGAGCGAAAGAAACGCAAACTGATTCTTGCTTTGTTAACTTCGAAGTCGATGGAACCAGTACTATTGTTCCACCCGAATGCTGCTCGTTCCCGTTCTCGTACAACGGAGCCATCTTCTACAGTTGCACAAAGAATATCACCAAGCCATCGGACATCGGATGCTTTAGAGCGAATCACACATGGACAACCTGCTTATCTATGAGTCAGTACAATGATGTTTCTCTTTAGAAAGTTTGTTTGTCTTGTAAAGGAAAATGCACATGACGCGTCTTGAAAGGTGAAGCACTAAGTTTCACTTTAAGTGTTTTTAAAGATGATCTTGAGAATTGATGTCCTTAACTTGAGTCATTTCTCGGCTTAAGGACAAGCGTGATGAAAGCCATTAAACAACAGAACACTTGCCATTGTTTTCGCTATAATTATTGACTTCGGATGACTGGTGAATTGTGCAGGCTCAAATGGATCTGTAATCCATATTCGATCGCCCGTATCCAAGTTTTAACACTCTCGTCAATTGCTTAACTTGAGCGTGATCCCTTTAAGTGCGTCCACAATCCAAGGTTACCTTTACGCAGAGTAAACTTTCACAGTTACATAATTATGTCCAAATTCACCATGAGTTTCTGCCTGTAAGTTTTCGGTCTTACACTGGAATATCGCCCAAGTAGGCCTATGCTCGTGACTTCATCCACCTGCCGACTTTAATCCGCCTCTTTTCGAACACTGTGCTCACTTGACAGGCATGATCTCCTTGTCCCGCGAGCAAGGACTGCAATGGCTATAAGTAAAGCTATTGTATGCACCTGTCCGGCGCTATATAATCAGTTCCTGCCATCAAAGCTTCCCTACTAAATGTAAGCCTACTAGGAGTACATCTTAGTCTCGCACCTGGTGGTTTTTTTCTCCCTTGGTCTGTCGCACAGGAAGCGCATGTGACTCGTGTGCACTGTTAGAGACGCTTTATAAATTCATAGACACAATACATCGGTTTAAATATACTGCAGAATATAACAGTGTACTATTCAGCAATTGATGCATGGCGTCTTTTGTTTTATTACTAGATAGATGATAACAATACTTTTATGTTTTAGACTTCAAGGCTGACTATGTGAGTCACAATTTGACAATTCCGAACATCCCTCAACCAGTTCCATCGATATTCATTCACGGATGGTTGATCATCCAGAAAAACGTTCCAGACAGCGGTTCAATATTCAACAGATCGTGGATAGACTATAGAAATGGTTTTGGAGATCCAGCTGGAAAATACTTCTGGTTCGGAAACGAGAAACTCTACCATCTGCTGGCAAGTGGAAACTGGAAGCTAAGAGTAGAAGTTCAGTCAAACGACACAAAGAAATGGTATTCAGCCGAGTACGAGTCTTTCCGATTGAGCGACGAAGCTAGTAAGTATGTCATAAACGTGGCCGGATGCACAGGAGATGCGGGAGATGCTTTCAATGTTGCATCTGATCCGTATTGGAAGACAAACGGAATGAAGTTCTCAACAATTGATAAAGACAACGACAACTATCCGGGTGTAAGCTGTGGCAATTATGGAGGTTGGTGGTGGAATCATTGCGGAACGTCCTTTCTGAATGCATATACGTCAAGTGGCAATTCGTGGGGAACTCTTGAGACTCTCCGTCCTTCCAAAAATCCCAACGTTTCGAGCGCGCGAATGATGATAAAGAAAGCCTAATATCAGACTTCCCTTGGGGACTTCTTGAAAATGCTTATCGTCTGTGCAACGGAGTATATAACTATGAATGCACAGATTTATTACAGAATGCCATCTTTAAGACAATAATTAATAGACTCATAATTGAAGTGACAGCTGATCACATCCGATTGCATTTAGAATAATCCCTGACTCGACGCAGCGCTCGTGAATAAACTGGTGCCCGGCACTTTTTTCTCAATAATTATTACCATCCTTCAAACGTGATATATGTTATTACAGTTGCTCTGTTGCATGCTGCTATAGACAATGGTGTTTTTTTATTCGCCTCTTTCTCTTCATCGCACTCTGAGAGTTTGTATCATCTGCAAACTTAGATATAATTATGTGCTAGGATTTCAACATCTATGTCATTAATACAGACAATGAACAACAGTGTCCCAAGCACTCCACTTAACTCTGTCATCCAACTAATGCTATTAGTAATTTCTATAGCGCCGCTCACAGCCGTGGCCATTCAGTAGCGCTCCCAGTGCGAATGCCCATAGAGAAAAATGCTCAAGAAGAGAGAGAGAGATGTAGATATTGATCCAGAAAGTAGAGTCGCACGCAGAGTGGGGAGAATGGAATTGCACAAGGAGGGTCAAATGATGGTAAACGATCGAGTTTGAGGAACAGTGGTCCCCGCTCGTGGAACAGAACAAATCTGTGCTGTCCAGAGAACGAAAAGGTCGATGAGAAGATGCAGATAGTATTATAGGGAAACGAATGAGATCCCTGAGATATTTCGGTGCAGGACCCAGGTTGAACTTGAGTACTTTTGTCACCACAGTGTTCTTTGCCCGCATCAACCGTTTGTCGTCTACCTGAGAGCAAGCGTTGAATCTATATTAGCAGATCCATACCTGCCCTCTCCCATACGTTTTTGCAACTTTTTGGCCAGCCTTTTATGAAGTATCTCGTCGAAGGCCTTGGCAAAATCTAGGTAGACACCGTAAATTACATCCACACGTTTTCCTTTATCTATCCTCTCATAGACTTCATCAAAGAATTCTGACAGGTTTGCCAAACACGAGCTACTTTTAGTAAATCCATGTTATCTGCCCTTTATAATATTATTCATTTAAGTGCTCCATCAAAATTATCCATAGCAGTTATTTCCATGACCTTACACCACAATACTGGATTAAGTTAAACTGACTGATCAATAGTTAGGCCTTTAAAAACATAGCTCACTTCTGTTTCCCTTTTAAAATGGCACGATAATGGGTCATTGCATAATTACGTAACGCTCGAGGGTGAGTGGGTGGGGTCATTGAAAACGTTATGAGACGTTACGTGGGTGGGTGGGTGTGGGGAGCTGAACGTTACGTAACGCCTTTACCAACGGTTATTATAAATAAACTTCACAATTAACATCACTTAAGAGTGATGTGACAGAAGTTTACACTTAGTGACATTGATTTGAAACTTAGCTGAAATAGGCCTATAATTTATTATATCTATACAATTATTATATAGGCTATAATCTATATAAATAAAAATGTAAAAAGTTACTGTTTGTTACCTCGGATCTCGGAGAGTTCTGAACCGATTGCTTTGAAAATTTTCGCAAACCGTTCCATTCGAACACCTCCTGGTTTTTTTTATGCCTTTTGGGGAAAAGCGCAATCTTTACGACCCAAAAAACACAACTATGCGATCTATTCGAGCGATGTCGATTTCAAATCTCACCCAATGTTGCTTTCGAATACGACCGTCTATTTATAGCGCACATGCGTGCTTCCTTTTATAGCCATTTTTATAGCGCATATATTTATCCAACTGTTGGTTTGAACGAAATCAAGGATCTCGGTAAGTTCTTCACCGATTGCTTTCAAATTTTCACACAACGTTCCTTTCGAATTCGATCGCCAGGGTTTTTAATATGCTTTTTTTCGAAAAAGCGCAATATATCAATGATCTAGGAAAGTTTTGCGGACGGACGGACGGACGGACCGACAACGGACTGACGGACGGACGGACGGGGAAGGACGGAGGGACAAAGAAAAGGAAGACAGGGTGAGTGAGGAAGGGAAGGGAGGGTGCGGGAGGAAGAGGGAGTGGAGGGAGGAAGGGGAGGGGAGGGGAGCGAGGGCAGGGATGAAGGAAACGGGAGGGATGGGAGGGGAGGTAGGGAGGGACAGAGGGAGGCAGGGGAAGGAGGTAGGGAGGGAGGGAGGGTCTTTTCAGCCACAGCAACGCGTGGCCGGGTACAGCTAGTTATATATATAATTATATAAATAATTATATATATAATTATATCCGATGATGATCCGACTGAAGTCATCAGTTAAATTCCAGGTCAACATATTATTATCCGTTCTACGGTTTCTGTTCTGCCGTTTGTGTAGGCTATACTGAAAAGCGCTGTTCGAATAATTATTATTTGGATCTTTCTTTAAAAGTTAGGCTACAGACGGAACAACGTGGTAGATCTAATTCTCCTTGGATTCCTGACGCCGAATAACCACTTTGACGCATATTTTACGACTACTTAGTGGACACGAATTTAAAACATATAAAATTGTGCTTAACAAAACTAAGCAATATTTTTATTAGGCTTAAAAACTATCGAAGTGCCCAGACTAGGCAAATAATTAGTTCAACTTAAGGTTGATCAATTATTATTACAACGTTTCTGCATAAGACTACTGCAGGTGACCATCATCTTGCTTGATTGGCATCGTTTCTCGGTCATTGATGATAATATGAAGGACAATAGTCACCAGAAGCGAGGATTCAATACTGGGATTGTAAGGTCACTGGTTACAGGCCACATTATGGAAAACTGATCTCGGGTAACTATGGAATCCATACCTGAAAGAGTAGGACTTGGAAAACTGAAGAATGTGAAAAGAAGAGCGACAACAATGCCTCGGTGTTACAAGGATCTGAGATGAACGAATAAATAAATAATAATAACAATGATAACGATAAAAAATAATAATAAAAGCAACAATAATAAAATAATATAAATAATACCAATAATTTTGTTTAATTCTCGGGGAAAAATTAAATTAAAGAAATTGTAATAATATAATGACAACACTTTCGACAATTTTTATGGCGCCGTAAATTGGTGATGACCGTTATATGGGCGCCTCACAAAGCAGCTAACTGGCTGGATAGGCTGTAAAGAACAAGTGCGTTTTAGCATAGATTTAAAATAGATCACTGAGTCGGTCCGTCGGATAGTGGGAGCAAATCTGTTCCAGAAACGAGGAACAGCGGCCGAGAAATTATGGCAACTATCATGGTGTTTATGGCCTATAGCTATACACTCCAGAGCCAAGCAATCAATGAAACATGCAATCAATGAAACATGCAATCAATGAAACATGCAATCAATGAGACATGCAATCAATGAAACATGCAATCAATGAAACACGCAGTCAATGAAACATGCAATCAATGAAACATGCAATCAATGAAACGCAATCGCAATCAACTAATGCATACATTACGATCAAGAATTCATTCAACGCCACATAAAGGTGACTAAACAGAGACGCCGAGTGGTTGCCTCTAAGTGATTAATATGTTAATTATGCTAATAATATGTTTAATATGCTTAATAATATGCTTAATATGCTAATCAATATGCTAATAAATAAGCTGTTCCATGTGAAATAGTCTAGGCATGCCATTTCAGAGACGATTAGCGTCGCCATCCTCCTTATCCAGGCTTGGGACTGGCCCTGGCACAGCGCAACCAGAGGCGGAGTTAGCCTATAATTATGTGGAGTAGGCTCCAACTCATGTTTATGTACACGGTGCTCGGAAAAAATCGAAACTCTACAATAAATAGAGAAATTAACACTACAAATGTAAAAATGTTATGGAGAATAAACTATTTTATTCCCAGCATTAAACTTGACTATTTTGTTTATAATTATGCGCTGCACCAGTTAAAAACTGACGTCACCGTGACGTCATTTGTAATAAAAAATCCGTTACAAAAATGGCGTTCATTGAAGTGGACAGAATAGTAGGCTAATACAGTAGGCTATTTACGCCAGAAATCAGAATTACAGTACAAAACGTTTTTCTTAGAGAATTTCCTGATAAAGCATGGAAACTTGGTGGATTAAGCGAACTAATGTGTAAGATTGATAGAACTGGTTCGTGCAAGCGTCAAGCGTGCAGCGGTAGACCTCGTACTGCAAGAAGTATCGAAAACATCCAACAGGTGCAAGATCTTGCGTTGAGTCAAGAAGACAGGCCACAAACTCATCTTTGTTGAGGTCGAAGGAGGAAATTTTGAACACACATTATAACTAACAAATAATAGTTATCTGATTCATGTCCTGTAAACTGAAGTTTTCCATGTTTTATTTAAATGTGCAGATTGTTACATCAATTATTGCAGCAAAAGTAGAGATTCGGTTTTTTCCGAACACCGTGTAGATCTAAATGTAGGCGTAAACGTTCTCCTATAAAGATCGCATAATTATAAGGCTTCGACCCGTCTCATTTTTCAATGAATTGATCCGACGAAATCTGTCGTCACCGCTTCTAGTAGCCTACTTTTGGTCGTTTCGGTTAAACGACGACGACAGTGTGTGGTGGCAGAGATCATTACCATCGTGGCCCTATACTCCTTTATCCAGGCTTAGAACTGGCACAGAACAGAATGTAAATAGTGGCAGAGTTTACTTGTCCGTTGAATGTGCGCCACGACGTTTAACGACCCGCGAGCACGGATCGTCAATAACGGTCGAGATCGATGGTTTGTGATTGTTTTGCATCGCGTCAGCGAATAACGAAAGGAAGCCACGTGCGTGATTCCCACTTATTATGGACTGTTTCGACCGATCCTCACATATTCCATCGAGCCAAGCTGCAGATCGAGGCCTAACAATAAAGCGTCACTTTTTATAGGTCCTGAGTAACTATTAAACGCGTTGGAGACTGACCCACTTCAGCAAACGAATCTAAATCGATCGGCATCTAGCAAAGACAAAGCGTCTGCTATTCAATATCAACACTTGAGCATTTAACTCAGGTAAAACAAATTAATATTCTATGTTATTGCATCTCCTGTGGGTAGCAAAGTGGAATGGAACAGATATAGATCTAAGTGCCAATATACAGGGTGGTTCAGAAAAATGTACCACCGGATAAAATGCTATAGCTTTTCAACCGATTGAACTTTTTCTGCGAAAATTTCCCAATTTACAGGTGAATGAATTTCCAACAATCGGTGAAAGTTTCTTTTTGGGAAAAGTTACAGCTGTTTAAACTTTCAATTTCGTTTTTTCAAATTTCCGCGGAAAATGAACGTCACTTGTAGATTTCCATGTCAAATTATATCACTTTTCACTACGACCTCAGAATTCCGTTTTGCGGTTTATTGTAATAATGAGAGTGTCCACTACCTGCCTGAACACAAGCTAGAATTCTTTTGTGAAGCTCAGTATGGTCTTGTTGATCGGGTCCTGCGGCAACTGATCCCACATTAGCAGCAAGACTTGCTTCAGCTAGCCAATGTTCTCCAACTTGGGATGAAATGTCTTGCAGCGTTCCAGCATAGTTCTCCAGACGTGATAAGCAGGAGGGCTAAGGTCTGGCGAGTTTGTTAGCCATCTTTGCCAATACATTTACTTCAGTTGATGGCAATAAGGTAGCGCCATCATAATCAACCTTGCCGTGTGAGCAAGCAGGAGAATAAAACCAGATGTTAGAGCATAACAGGTCTTCAATGAGTCTGGGTAAGAGAGTTCAACGATATGAGTTTGACATCTAACCTAATGGATGGGATTAAATGCAGTCTTTCATGCAGCCGTAACACACGCCAGCATATCTGATGCCGAAACCAATATGTGCTTTGCAAACTTAACCCTTTCGATTACCAAGCGAATTTCGTGAAAATCGCGCTTTTCCCGTTAGACCAAACGACCACTTCCTGCCTCTCTTCCGACATTTGACCTCCGTTACATAAAGACGTTTGCGGAGACTAGTTCCCATTTTTTTTCTTCTGCAGAAACTTTGCTATCTTATCTTATCTTATCTGACCATTTATAAAGCGCTTCTCGCAGCAAGAGCCTTTCAGAAGCGCTATGCATGTCGTTCAGTAATGGATTCACAAATTGAGACCTTAATCTATAAAATATCACCAAATACCAACAGTTTGCTTCAGAAACAGCTTCTTTACAGCTCATAGTGAGGTCGTATGATATCATCATCAATTTGTGTGTTGTAAGTTGCAAAAATCTTAATGAAATCACATGTATTGGAGCACGATTCTCCGGATATTTGGAAAAAAACGGAATTGAAAGTTTGAACAGCTGTAACTTTTGCAAACATGAAACTTTTCAATTGAAACTTTCAGGGATTGTTGGAAATTCATTTCCCTGCAAATTGGAAAACTTTTCACAGGAAAATTTCCGTCGGTTGCGAAGTTATCGCATTTTATCCGGTGGTACTTTTTTTGAGCCACCCTGTATACTTGCTGCATTTTTAAACAGGAACTACTCCTGAACGTGTTTTCATATCAAAATGATTGCCGTTTCAACGTGGTTCATCATCGGGCTGCTCAACAAGGTCCTCATGGTGGAAGGAGACATCTCAATCAACCAATACTCCCAAGTTATGGATGGTAATAGTCAACCGGTTTGTTCCGTAAACTCGCCCTCTGTTGTCGTCTATGGTGTTCGGCGTCGAGTGAGTTGTCTGATGGAACACTGTGTGCCAACCAAAGCCTGTCTTTCGACGAACTACTACACAGACACCGGGAAGTGCGAACTCTTTCATTACCCTCCAACTGATTTCTTCAGATCTGCTGAAGGATGCTTTGACTACAAGGTAGTAATTAGGTAGACGCATTTTTTTTATTTTTGTAAGAGGCAAGTTAAGATAAGTGTTAATTAATTTAACGCCTCTATTAGCAGTTTAGCACCAATAACGGTGAAGGTGGAAGAATTTGTATATCTATGAAGCAGGCTGACATGGGACAATGACTGCGGAAAGGAGATAGGTAAAAGGATAGCGAAGGCAGCGGGAGCATTGGCGGCTTTCGGGAACTTACTTAGAAGTCGAGAAATCAGCATAAAAGCAAGAATAGAAAATGATAAAAACGTGCACATTTAGCATACTGCTACATGTATGCATTCCTGCGAGACATGGACTCTACGAAAACGCAAGAAAGCAAACTATTTTTTCATTTGACATTAGATGCTACAAGATGATAGGCTACTGCAGAAAATATACAGAATGGGAAATGAGAGCAAGCCATTTTGGGGATGATGGATGGAGCGGGGATTAGGGGAAGACCGTGTAGGGAATGGTTGGATGACAATCACAGACTGGTGCGAAATGGAGATACACAAATTGAGCAGAATGGCACAGGAGGAGAGGGACAAGTGGAGACGGACGGTGAATCATGCGATTGACACCAACGGACACTGAGTCCATGGTACGCAAGGATGATGATGGTGGTAGTGGCGGTGGTGATGGTGGAGGTGGTGATGATGATGTTGTTGTTGTTGTTGTTGATGATGATGATGATGATGATGATGATGATGATGATGATGATGATGATGATGATGATGATGATGATGACGATGGCGATGGCGATGCCGATGACGATGCCGATGACGATGACGAGGATGCTGCTGCTGATGATGATGATGATGCTACTGCTGCTGCTGATGTTGATGATGATGATGACGCTGATGCTGATACTGCTGCTGCTGCTGCTGATGATGATGTTGATGATAATGACGATGACGATGACGATGATGATGATGATGATGATGATGATGATGATGATGATGATGATGGTGATGATGATGATGATGATGGTGATGATGATGATGATGATGATGATGATGATGATGATGATGATGATGATGATGATGATGATGATGATGATGAAGACGATGATGATGATGATGATGATGATGATGATGATGATGATGATGATGATGATGATGATGATGATGATGATGATGATGATTAGCATTAATTCCAACAGATTGAAGAAGTGTTCAGCTGAATCACAAACGAAATGATGTCATTTTTGACAACAGAATATCCTGTGTAAGCTAAGGAAATTATGTGATGACAGCCGTGTTACAGATTTCGCAGAGGATGCGCAAGCATAATTTTAATGACGCAATTAGGTTCCAAGCATTTTTAAGATGCTCCTGGATTTCGGTCTGGCATAATGTGGGTCGATACAATGAGCTTTAGGTTACTAAGAGATTTGTTTGAGAGTTGTAGCAACTGTATTGCAGTGTCTAAAACATTAGCAACTGCTGCAACTTGAGTTATCGGAAATCGTTCATTCATTCATTCATTCATTCATTCATTCACTCATTCATGCAGCTATTTATAAAGCGCTTATTCAAGAGGGTTATTCATAAGAGCTCCCGACTCTAGCACGGCAGAATGAACAGTTTTGAGTTAAACATTAATACAAAAGGCTTCAGTAAGAGACCCAGGAAGTAGACGTAGCTCCTGTGGGCGCCAATTCCAAACAGTTGCACCCTCCCAAGAAAAGGTTCGATTCTGCATGGTAGCAGTTCGTGCGAATGGAACCAGGAGCACTCCGGTCTGTGCAGAACGGAGGGCGTTGGCCTTGGATACAAGTGGAGCAACAGAACTCTTGCTGGTAGTCTGTAGTCTGTTTGTATGTTGGTCGTCATAGCAAACTAACATCGTCATGCATGGCAGCTGGGCAAAGACTGAACTGAACGGACCGTATTATTGAAGGCCCGAATGGAATCAGGTAAAATGAATGGACCTTTGTCAAGTTGAGGACAATCAGACGGATATGTAATTCCATTAAAGCCGTTTCCGCCTTTCCACATATTCGGATTCATTCATTTTTTCATTCATTCATTCATTCATTCATTCATTCGAGGAAGCTACATGTACTCAGAATTGTGGTGTGCAAACATGATGCGCAGATTTCAATGAACACCGCAGCTCAGATCTATTCAGAACGCTCGTGTAGCCTATATCCGATTAAACGGGTCTTCCAATAGATTGCCTTCGGTCGGACCTATCCACAATGCACTCATTTGAACTGATCTCTTGTGTGATTAATTATTGATCACAAAATAACAATCAGAATTTAATGATTTATTAATGGTCGTTGTTTTCAGAAGCACAATTCACCAACCACTGTCGGTTTTTGCATCGGAGGTTCGTATTAAATGCCTTTGTTTCAGGATTGCCTGATCCTCAGATGTCCCTCCCTCCCTCACTCCCTATACATGTTTCTTACTCTCACCCTCTCTCCTCCCTTTAATAGGTTTCTCTTTCCTTCTCTCTGTCTCTATATGTCTATCCATCTCGTCTGTCATGATAATCATAATTTTATGTCAATCCCTCCCTCCCTCTCCTCTCGTCTCTTCTCTCCAAATGGTGGGCCATAAGGAAGTAATACCATCAGATTTTATGCCAATATGTTGGCAAAAACTACGAATTTTTCAAATTAAATTTCACGGACTTAAAGGTAATTCACATCTACGAACAATAGCCAAATTTGACCAAGAAATTCCAAGCTGAACAAAAGTTTTATCATTTTTAGTGAGCTCACGCACAGTTTATTTCATGATCCAAAAACGTAATGCAACAAAACGTGGCAAAAACCGATTCTATTACATTCGAGTCACATTTCAAATAATAGTCATAAAATGAACTTGAAAAGGCCATCACAACTTGTGTTCAATGTGTCCACCACTACCAGTGATCACACTTATTCTCGGTTTCTTGGTGAAGTTCTTGATGGCCTTGTTGATATGCTCCAGAGGTAAATCTTCCGATATCGACTCCAATGCGACCATCAATTGTCTTATCACTCTTGGTTTTCGCCGCAGATTGCGGTATTTCTCCGGCGTAGCTTTCCATACTGGATATTTGTCTTTTTGGCCAAGATATTGGCAACAAAAGTAAGGGGATTACTTTTCTGCTCCACTCTGTATATCTCTCTGGACTCACCCTGCTATCGCTTTCTGCTTCTGTTGAATATAGTCTTCGCTGTTTTTTGCTGTAATATCATTGCAAAGATGCATTCTTTTAGATGTATGAGAATTGCAAGATTGTGATGTCTAAACACGCAACTTCAGTGCGGACTTTATCTCCCCCTCAAAAGGTCATTTTTAAGATGTACAATTTACATACTAACTATCAACTTAAATAAAGTCGGGATTCACGACTGTGTGTATTCCTCCCTTTTTATATTATAGTGTAATTCTTAGGCACCTGCCTAGAGTTCTCCAACCTTTCCTTCACACATAATTATTATTGCCCTCTGGTTGTTGCTATTAGTTAAGAATAACATGCAGCTGGTGACGGATTTTTATCAAGATTGATCCGCCTGATTGCCGACTAATTGCACAGCAATATATCATTCATTTATAGTTCTTAACTCCAGGGTATCGCCAAGAACAACTTTTCCAAATTTCTAACTTGTGAGTTGTGACCACTTAGAATCGCTCAATTGTTTCCAATTTCAAATTAATCGCATTATCTGTACGAAATCATATAAGAATTGTTTTGCATAATAATTACTGTTTGTGCATTAACATGAATAATATTATTGTAATGTGAAATAATAAAGAACTATTTTATTTGAGTTAACGCGCCATCTGGTCTTGTCTTGTCTTCAGCCTCCGAGGGCTGGTCGCGTCTTAAGCAAGTTTTCGCCATGTTTTCTGTCCTCTGTCTCTGTCGCACCCGATCGAACTTTCCATCGAGGTTCTGTATTCCCTGTGTTCTTGATCCTGGCACTGCACCATGCATGATTTCTTTTTCCAGGCGGTCTCCCTTCTTTCTCATCATGTGTCCTAAGTAAGTAAGATTACATCGTTTAATCGAGTTCAACAGATTTCTTTCCATTCGTGCCGCTTACAATGCCCATTTGTTTCTGTTATCTTCTTTATCCGTGGTCGGCCTACTCTTAGAATCTGAAATAGACACTGCAATTGTGAATTTTTGGTGGGGCCAGGACAATGGATCATGGCACATCATAGTTTTTCTGGAAGCTTTTCTAATTCAGGTTCGTTGAACTATGCATGAAAGCAAACTCGTTCTTGCTTTATTAACTTTGAAGTCGGTGGAACGACTATTGTTCCGCCCGAATGCTGTTCGTTCCCGTTCAGTTACAAGGGAGCCATCTTCTACAATTGCACCAAGAACATCACCAACCCATCGGACATCGGATGCTTTAGAGCGAAACGCTCCTGGGCAACCTGCTCATCCACGAGTTAGTAAAATAGTGTTTCTCTTTGGAAAAAATCGTTTCTCTTGTTACAAAAACGCATGACATCTATGAAAAAGGTTAAGCATAAAATTCTTCTTCAATTGCTTTTGAAGATGATCCTGAATTATTGTGCATTCGCGGAATTATTTTCCACGTAAGATCATGCGCGAAGGAAGCGATTGAAGATTTGCTATGTTTCTGATTATTATTTTGATCTCGGATGACTGGTGGACTGAGCTTACTCAAATTGCCACCTTCCCTGTCATTGCTTGCGTGAACGTGATCATATATCGCGAACACAATCCAAGGTTTCCATTATGCAGTGTGTGTTTTCGCAGTTGCTTAAGTCCATGCATGATAGGCAGTTGTGTCAGTAGCCATCGATGTCGATGCATTGTCTGAAGAGTGCTTTTCAGCTCTTCTTTCAATGATAATAATGAATTGTTGTGCTTGAATCCTTCACACAGAAGATCAATGACTCGAAACATTGATCATTGTTGCTTAGCGACATCGTTTCATTCTTTCATAGTTATTAATAGAGGCAATTTAATATAGGCCTACGAATAAAAAAATTATTGAAGATATTACAGCAAGCGATTTGTTAAATTGGCCTATAACAGTCTGCAAATGTTTAAGATAGGCTAAATCCCCCATTGTAAAACTGTATTTTTTGAATAAGTCAGATCATGGCAAGCGCTATATTTGTTTATGTCTTTTAGCATGATAGATGCGATCTATTAAGCATT
Organism: Lumbricus terrestris; assembly: GCA_949752735.1. Taxonomy (NCBI): domain Eukaryota; kingdom Metazoa; phylum Annelida; class Clitellata; order Crassiclitellata; family Lumbricidae; genus Lumbricus; species Lumbricus terrestris. The sequence goes on from OX457041.1 coordinate 47,850,519, forward strand.
TTAGCATCGGGTCTAATAGACTCCGAAGTTTTTATATCTAAGCTTATGATAGCCTATAACGTGTATACGCCTAATAAATTACAGCTCACTTTTAATTAGAGTGAAACTGAGCTCAATTTGTCTCTCTTAGACTTCAAGGCTGATTATGTCAGTCACAATGTGATCGTTCCGAACATCGCTCAACCTGTTCCATCGATATTCATCCACGGATGGCTGATCATCCAGAAAAACGTTCAAGATAGCGGCTCAATAATATTCAACAGATCGTGGATCGACTACAGAAATGGTTTTGGATATCCAGCTGGGAAATACTTCTGGTTAGGAAATGAGAAACTCTACCAACTATTGTCAAATGGAAACTGGAAGTTAAGAGTGGAAGTCCTGTCAAACGATACAGGGAAGTGGTATTCAGCCGAGTACGAGTCTTTCAGATTGAGCAACGAAGTTAGTAAGTATGTCATAAACGTGACTGGATACACAGGAGATGCAGGAGATGCATTCACAGTTGCAACCTACACCAATTGGAAGACAAACGGAATGAAATTCACCACATTCGATGACGACAATGACAACGATCCCAACACAAATTGTGCCAATTCTATGGGCGCCTGGTGGTTGAATAAATGCGGAACTTGCTCTCTGAACGCCAACATGGCAACGGAAAACTCATGGGGAACTCTTGAGCGCCTTGGTCTTGCCCCCACTCGTTACGTATCGAGCGGGCGAATGATGATAAGGAAAAACTGATCACTTTGAGAACGACTTTCAAGACATTTCATGTATACTAGCTGGGTACCCGGCGTTTCCCGAGAAATTTAGGATTCGCCCCGCTCGCAGCCAATTCCTTACTTCCCACCCTCACTTCACTTCATCCCATATCTTTGGTCTCTAGCAGCTGACTCATTGCAGCAGTCCTCGTGATTCTGTGGTATCCCTCATTTTGAGGAGTCCAAGAGTCTGATTCTAAAGTGAAGTATTATTGGCAGATACCGAACTCTACAATGTGCAGTCACAGGTTTGCAGCTAAAGTCGAAAATACGGATTGTTACAGAGCTGAATGACTAGTCTACTACAGCATAGAAGATGACGTGGTTGGAAGAACTTGACGCCGCGTATAATATTCGGTCGTTAGGCTTATTGTTGCGATTACGCTCAGTTCAAAGTTCGTCAAATTTTACTTTTTAGTGAGAGACAGACAGACAACGATGGAAGAGAAAGGAGAGACAGAAGCAGACAGACAGACATATAGAAAAGATAGAGTTAAATAGAAAAAATAGGCTGGCAGACATATAGACACAGAGACAGATATCTCTATAGAGACAGAGAAATGATCAGTAATTGCAATATTGCCATGATACATGTACATATTTGAGAAACAATGACAATACGTTACATGTACATGTAGTCAGTGCACGTGTTCGCATAGAATGCATGGCATAGATAAATTACCTTTCTGCCCTGCTGGTCAAGCAATCGTCAACTGTCACGGAGACATTCAATGTGAATGCATTCATTACACGCATAGACTAACATCACGTATCTGACGCGTTGGTCATTGTTCTAATGATAGCAGATGGAGAGTTTGACAACTACAGCCTAGACGTGAGAATGTATGAAATGTAGGTCGGCGAGGTCAGTGTTACGGTCACGTAGACGCCGTATAACAGTTGCTGCGTATAAATAGCGAAGAGTTGAAAGCAGTCTGCATCAGTCGTCGAAGATCTGAAGATCCAACGAAACAAAGTCTCACATTCGTCTCTTCATTCTCTGTCCGCTGACGTCATCATGAAGTCATTCATCGCTGTCTTCCTATTGGTTGTGGCTGCCGTTGGAGTCATGTCCAGTGGATACGGTGGCTATGGTAACGACAAAGGATATGATGGTGGCTATGGACACGGTGGATATGGTGGTTACGGAAGTGGATACGGAGGCTACGGAAGTGGATACGGTAGCGGATACGGAGGTTACGGATACGGTGGATACGGAAGTGGTGGATACGGTGGATACGGATACGGCTATTAGACGGTAGGCACAGTACAGTCATAGCGTAGGGCAAATGGAAATAGGCCCTATAGGCATAGTAGCACAAAACATAAATTTCAACCTATCTATACAGCTGATAATATTGTTTATGCGTTTGTTTCAAGCCGTTACGACATTGATCATCGCAGGCATAGTCTTTAGTTTGAATCAACTGCAGTGATTCTGGAAATGAGCACATGCGAGTTCTCTTGCACCCGTTACTTAGTCTTCATAAACCGCTTCTGTTCACATCTATAGATTACGATCAGTTCTAATATTTTGGATTTGCTATGGCTTCTGACAACTTTATTGAATGAATGAAATAATCTAGGCACACAGCGTACAATTATGCAGTTGAAACAATTCACATGAGCGCAATCACAGAAAACACAAATCTTAACAGTAACTATAGCCTACTAAGAGAACAAACAAAGCCTGCAGTGATCTCCCAAATCACGTTGACATACCAGGATCACATTCCCCGGATAGGTCTCTATTCCTATAGTAATTTAAATTCAAGGACTGATAATATTATTTATTGATTTTTTTGATTATTCTTGAGCGCTGTTAACTAAGTCGTGTCTAAATATGATCGACGCTCTGTTTTTCTGCCATGTATAATACTAGTCGTATAAAAATAAATGTGTTTTTATTTGTAGATATTCGAGTGTCCAGATGTCTACCAATGTCTCAGCGATTAAACTCCTATTAAACTCCATTATGATATTTTATATGCATACGTTCGAACACTTTGGAGGTCATGCATACATATGCTAAAGGATCAAGAGGTTAATTTTATGCAGTCTTTAAACCCATTTCTTCACGTAGCTTAACCTACTCATCACGAAACGTAGCCTTCGTTACGCGAAAGTGCGAGGCGCCTACACTGCTCAAAATCAAGAGCTCCGTTCTTTTGGTTCAAGAAGCATAGAACAGCTAGAACAACGGCTAAAGGACGTCTTTCGAATGTTAGCAACTCTTATTTGAACGGTTGAACCAGTGGCGCAGAGGTGCTTCCTTACTTCGCATGCCATCCAATCACTCTCTTAGATGAAGTGCATAATTACGATATATTGCCCAACATACGCTGCCTGGAAGCACCTCGAAACTTAAGAAGAGAATGCGACTAAGTGGCATCCAGTCTGACAATAAAAGAGTGTCATTGTTACAGCAAAATCGCGTCGTTTAATGCCTGAAAACTTTGATTTCATTTAGACTTTTAGAGCTGATTGATCGGTTGACATAATATTATAGTTGGAGGATAATTTTATACTATATAAAGTGTGTTTTTATCCTTTATGAGTCTGTCATGGCTAAATTATTACAACTGAAATATCATTAGGATTATTAAATGAATATTTCCATGCTTCAAATGTTTTCTTCGTCCTCTGTTAAGATGCTCCGTAAACAAAGTTTTGCGAGCTGGGCTGTAGCCTACTGGTAAATTTTGAGGTGAGTACCCGCTGCCGGAAAAAAATCGCGATATTTTTCTGAGACCTTTTAGTCATTTATAGGCCAACTATTTAAAGAGCATACGTTCAGAAATTTCTGACGACCTTTTTCCAATTTTAAAGTCATCGAAAGCTTTTCATACGATTTTCACCCCGAAAAACTTTCACCACGCCGTAATTTAACGATCCAATTTATTTTCAGGATTTTTTCGTCTAAAATCGCGATCTTTTCCTGTTTCTGCTCTTTATTTTATTTAGGCTATATGAACTTTTTATCACAGAGCGAGCCTGTTTAGCAGTTCCATAACCATAAACTTTTGCATGACTGAAAGAAACTTGATGAAAGTCCATTAGTCCATGCATCAAAAGGAAATATGTATGCTTAGTCGGAGATTTGATCTTGGGTTTGGGATACAAAGGACTATCTGCAAGGCGCCGAGAAGGGAAGGGAAAATGTCCAAGAGAAAATCTTCTATGCTCAGCTTTTCCATTAGGGAAAAACTCCCCTCTGGCACAAATTGGAAGCAGACCGCTTCCATCCCCCCATTTCCGCTTCCATCCACCCCCTTGCGTAGTAGACCCTGAATGGCGGTAACTTAGCATAGTCTAATGCGCATTGCACTAATTCATTAATAGTATTATTGTGGTTGCGTATCTATAGATTTGGATTGGCACAAGCTTTATTTAGTCAAAATTATAAGCTTTGAAAGAGATTCTTTGGTGAACAGGAGGCCAGCGCAGCGGTATAAGCGTGAGGGTTTTATAGCGTGAAGGCTATAATCCAAGACAATGCTCATAGATCAACAGCTTAAGGAAGATTCAGTCTTGCATGGACTCGTAACATAAAGTTGTAAACTAGACAAACAAGTGCTAAACCCGACCGAACGTTCATTGAGAGAGCATGCTGCAGTAGTTAGTATTTTCCAGCTAAAAATACTCATGAGCTCTGTTGCTGCTGAACACTTGTAACTTATTGATACCAGTAAGAAACGAGTAACAGTATAGAATCTGTATTATAGGCTAATCCAGAAGACGGAAGCCAAATCGTTTGCAGCAAAATTAATGTCGACAGTTAAGAAGAGCTGCTCTGAAGTCTGCAGGCAGAGTGCACCAGATTATTCACCGTAACACATCCCTTAAGTTCCGCATATGCCAAGGCAGTAGTTTTTTGTTTGGGGGGGGGGGGTGTTTACTCGATCTTAAGAGGCTGACAAGCAACCGAATCAACTGACAAAGGGTTTTGGAGACGCGTCGTCATAATATGTAGTCTCCTTTAGAACCTTAATAGCTTCCGCATCATCATCATCATGAATCGATAATCATCGATAATCATGAGTAGATCATCATGATTAGATCATCATGATTCGATCATCATGATTAGATCATCATGATTAGATCATCATGATTCGATCATCGGTGTTGACTCGTTATCTAATCAATTGCAGCATCTCTCGAAAAAATAAGAGATTCCAAATTAAATTCCCTCTTAGTTCTTACATCGTCTGTTATTAAATGCATTATTTCATTTCTACATTATTTCATTTCTACATTATTATGGTTGCCTGTGACACGAAACGGAGTATCCCCCTGAAAGCTATCCGGGGGGATGAATTAATCTATCCCCCGGATGGAATTAACCGGTCTATACTATCCGGAGTGATAAACCATTCTATCCACTTTTTTGAAAAATGCGCATAATAAATTTCTTTATGCTGTAATCAAAATTTAAAGTGGCTCTAATTGTTTCAAGTGTCCTAAGCAATGCTCAGATAAAGGCAACTCGAATTTATTTAGTGACTCTGAGTGTTTTAAAGTGTTTTAAATGTTTTAAGTGCTCTAAAAACAGGGCAAAACAAATTATCTAGTAGGAATAAACATACCTGTTAGTGTCATTGTTCAAAACAAAGCAGATGAAAATCAATTTGAAAAGAAAAATACACACGGAAGCGGTTTGTTCGACTTTTTTTAAATTGGGAGGATACAATTAATACGGGGGATACTCTATTTCGTGACACCTGCAGCACACCGGCGTCGGGCGAATGTTAGCCCGATGTCAAGATACCACTAACAATGGCCCAGAAACGGATGCAGACATTTTTGAAGGGGTGGGGAAAATATTTTCTTTTATCTTTCCCCGAAAAATCTGATGACTTTTTGTCCTTCGCACAAAGATTTTAAAACTGTGCGGCAACTCCGGATGGTTATTTTACATCTGATGACCTTTTTACAGTCATTTAGAAATAATATTACCTTGACTTTTGCTGCTTGAAGGGGGCGACGTGCTGTGCAAGTTTCTAAATGGGGACCATGACCGGGTTGGCCCTCTAGATCCGCCCCTGCGTTGGCCTAATGTTGTCCTTACGTCGAATGCAATATTGGCAGGGTGTACGACGTATATATTCCGTGTGTCCTTTTTCAAGGTCATAGAATGATTCTGTATACTAACTTAAGACTAAACGTTTACATGAATTCGCTGGTGCAGTCCTACTGTGCGATGCATTGGTTACAACGGCCTGTAACGCTAAGTTGTAATTGTAAACGTACATTTATATAGCGCCACTTCGAGAGAACTCCTCAGAGGCGCTCCCGACCTGACACCAAATCACAGTCAAAGAGAATGGTTTTCAAACGCTTGTAGAAAAGGGGCAAAGAAAGACAAAGAAGTTCATTACGGAGACTAATAGGCCTAGGTAACTTGTTCCAGAAAGACGGACCGATCATAGCAAAGCATGGCAGCAAAGCAAGATCGAGCCATAGGGACAACCAGGTCACCATGCGTAGCAGAGCGAAGGAGTTTGCGGCCTGGAATGGATAGATAGCACAGGTACACAGAGTTCCATAAGATAGATCGGAGCTTGGCCTGCTAGGCAATTACGCATGAGCATTGGAATCTTAAACTTAGTGCGTTTTTAATTGCAGGCTATCATCCGGTTCTATCATCGCACGAAGCAATTTCTGAGTTGGCCTATAATTGAGCAAGTCCTTCACTGACAATCGCCCGGCGCCATCAATGCTCAGCCGCATGGTCGACTTGTGCGACTATTAACTTCAGGCGGAGGGACAATATCAATAGCAATTGTATTGTACTTGGAATTGCATTGTCTGTACCACACATTCATAAGCGATGGCTGTGCAATAATTGTCGCATCAAACCTTTATGCGTTCGCCTCTATCATTACGTTCGTTTCATCCAAGGTCGCCCGCACATAGAGGCAAGAGGAGGCACTTGCCCCCCCCCTGGAAAATCGACATCTATTTTTTCAACTATAGACTACCTTTTGGGTTTTAACAAATTTCTTCGCATTTTGGAATTAGTGATAGTGAAAGTGAAACTAGGAAATCTACGTTTGGAAACCTATATAAAAATAAACATGTTTTTAATTTTCTGCCTTGCATTATAATTGCAACCATGACCATTGGCCATTGAGTTTTACGTCTTTCCTCTGGTGCCATGCAAATAGTATTGATTAGGCCTATAGCCTACTTGATTGAAATCTCTCTCTGCGTTGCAACCTTTCAAACCTGCACGAGTTATCAATAAATTAAACAAGTGGAAGAATTTGAAATTTCTCAATAAACTGAAATTGCGTCAGTGAAACTTGCTTATTCGCAGGCGTTAGGCCTATGTAGGCCTATATGTAAAATTACTATCTGCAATAGCCAGGTTTATTGTCCATTTTGCTGCCAGTAGGCCTACAGAATCTGCGGAAGTCAAGACGTAGACAAACTGTTAGAAGGAACTCTATTTTGCCACTCCTCGGGATTTCCACCCAAAACTGATGTCTCACCTGTTCAAAAGAATTCATATCCTTAGCCTACTCATCTGATCTTCGGATTCTCCACCTTCCAATCTTAAATGGCATCCACCTCAACAGCCACTCTGTCCCTCTGCCCATCTGCCCCTTCATAGCAACCAGACTCGGACCTTCTTTTGACTATACTCTGTGAAAGAGCCCTCTGTCTCGATGCAGCGCTCGAGATATGCTGGTGCCTGCGATTGACTTTTGAGTGGTGCGATAGAATTTGAGAAATTACGATAATAATACACAGAAGTAACTATAGAGGAAGCACTTGCACCTGGAAAACTGACATCTGTTTTTCATTCATTATTTTGCACATTTATTCATTCTATGAACTGTTGCACCCCTTCAGTCTTCATGAACCTACTTTTTAACTACTACTCTTTGATTGTTTTAATAAATCTTTTACATCAAAGAAACTATTCATATTTAAAAAAATTCAAGTGAAACTGAGAAACTTACATTAGCCTACATTTAAAGCTAGGGTACATTAAAAACATCTTTGAAAAATGCCCATGCAAGATCTTAATTCCCTCTTTTGCATTTTCAACCTATATTGCTGCACAAAATGTAACATCGACCATCGTATTTTGTCTCCTCCTGCAAACATTTCTGCGGGCGCCCATGGTACCACCATTTTGAACAGAATAGCAATTTTAGGTGAATTAATAATTGAATCTATAACTAGGTCCCACAGTTAGGGACCGTTCATAAAGCATCATCATCATCATCATCATCATCATCATCATCACCATCACCATCAACAACAACAACAGCACCATGTTTCGTTTGCAAATTGACCTATAGATGTTTTCTCCGTCGTCGTACATCAATAAAAGCATAATATAACCAGACAGCTAAGCGTGTCATCAGTGAATAGGCTTCTTCAGTGTCATTATTATTAATGGCTGACAGCGATTAGTAAATTTTGCTCTACATCGCTTAAGCGAGAAACGTTCTTTCAATAGAAGCTTCGTTTGTCATTCCCACTTTCTGTAAACAGCGTCGAGCGAAGTAGTCTCCACGGAGACGCAACTGACGCTAAGAACTTCTATGCTAAACAAACAACACAATGCTTTTCAGGCAACACGTAGGCCTACGTTAATAAAGCGTTTGTCATTGTGCGCAGCTATTAAATTTGTCTTGCTATATTGACGAGATGGCGGACTTTATACGGTGCATTCCCATTGCCCACGCAACTTTATCGATTGGCGCCTTTGCTAAATTGCTAGACCGGACAATGCCAACAAATGAATATCAATAAATGAATATTGAACTCCTAAAAATATTACTAATGCACCTGGGAATAGAAAGAGTGGAGGAACAGATACAATAATTTGAGTGACGCTGAAATAATCGTGCTGTGTTCTCAGACAAGTTTGCCTCGTCAACGTGATTTCAATTCAAAATGCTTGATGCTCGAATAATATGTATCATAGCTGGATTCTTCAAGGTCCCTATGGTGGAAGGAGACATGTCAACCAACCAGTACTCCCAGGTTAATGAAAGTCAACCGGTTTGTTCCGTAAACGCGCCATCTGTTGTCGTCTATGGTGTTCGGCGTCGAGTGAGTTGTCTGTTGGAACACTGTGTGCCAACCAAAGCCTGCCTTTCAGCGAACTACTACAAAGACACCGGGAAGTGCGAACTCTTCTATTACACTCCAACTGATTTCTTTAAAACTGATGAAGGATGCGTGCACTACAAGGTAATATATAAGGTATTGTAGTTGAGTGGCCGAATAGTTAGAGTAATCGGGCTGCAACTAGGAGAGTAGCCGACGGGTCCGATCTTCGTCCCGAGTCGGTTACCGAGTATAGGCCTACGCCTAAGGACCGTGAGCGACTGGCTTAAAGCAAATAAGCTTTCCTATTAATATTTTTATCATCATTGTTATTATTACTATTTAAGTTAAATGCTTTAGCACCGTTGTCGAGTTAGACGGCAGGTACCAACACCAGCTTATGTGTTCAGCCGTCATTTAACCTTCATGTGAAGTTTGATCGATGTTATCATGTCAGCTGTTTACTTGCGATTGCATTTAATGGATGTACCAAGTAAAATTGATGGACCCTGACTAAGCTGATGATAAGCTACACTGGCTCCCCAGTCGCTATTGGCAGTGCCGGCGCTAGCACCCCCGTACCTCCCGGCCGGGGGCCCCGAGTTTGAAAGGGGCCCCCAAATTTAGCTGTTCATTATGCCTATTTGTGACTGTACAGATCCGGTATCGTGCATGCCTCAACTAACCATATATGGCACTGCCATAGCAGACCTAATGCAAATATCATGCTGATTTTGGGCGTGAGTATAAAGCCATTAGAGATTGAAAGGGGCCCCCAAATTTAGCTGGTCATTATACATGTACCTATTTGTGACTGTACAGATCCGGTCTGGTGCATGCCTCAACTAACCATATGGCACTGCCATAACAGACCTAATGCAAATACCATACTGATTTTGGGCGTAAGTATAAAGCCATTTAAACTAACTCAGGCAATTTCGTCCACTTTCTCAAACACAACGTTTATAAATTGTACCTTATTCTAATTGCTAATTGGATGAGGCCTCAAAATAAAACCTGCGTGAGGCCCAAACATTAAAGCATGTGTAGGGTCCCAGATGTGACTATTGGTACGGTGCCGTCTTTAAAGAACTAACCAGGTTGACGCGTGGGAGATGTATTTCATGCCAGTCAACACCGTTTCCGCGTTCACTGCGTAGAGATAATTGCATAGGGTCTGCATGCAAAGGTTGCCAAATAACATAGGCGTAGGTTTCGATAGATATCTCGAAGACTCGTTAATAATGC
>OX457041.1:47863103-47983103 GCA_949752735.1 Lumbricus terrestris
CAAATTATCTAGTAGGAATAAACATACCTTTTAATGCCATTGTTAAAAAAATCAGATGAAAATAAATTTGCAAAAAAATACAAGCGGAAGTGACTTTTCGACTTTTCTTCATTTGGGGGGATACGATTGGTACGGGGGGATACTCTATTTCGTGACACCGGCATTAATTTTCTTTTGTTAATTTTATGCTACAATGTGTATACCGGGCTGCGGTGTGTCAGCTTGCATCTTTACATGAATTAAACGAATATATTATATATTACCTTCTTGTACCACGATCTCGGACTGCTACAGCACAGCATCGTGCCTTTTCCTCTGTCGCTTCTGTTGTCTTTGCTTTGGAATGGCCTTCCTATTAATATTCTTATCTCGAAGCACTACTGTTTCTGCCCGTTTCCTTAAAACTTTTCTTTTTCCAATGGGATCTTCGCTCTGGGAGCGCCCCTAATTGGTTTGTACTGTGAGAGGCGCTTCATAGATGCAAATATAGTATAATATAGCCTAGAGTGTTGTATACCAATATTAGATCTTGAAGTTTCCATATAAATGTTTTCATGACATGATGCGTATGGGCCTACATTATACATAGAGTGAAATTGAACCTAATTTTGTCTCTCATAGACTACAAGGCTAACTATGTCAGTCACGTTGTGATTGTTCCGAACATCACACAACCCGTTCCATCGATATTCATTCACGGATGGCTGATCATCCAGAAAAATGTTCCAGACAGCGGCTCAATAATATTCAACAAATCGTGGATTGACTACAGAAATGGTTTTGGAGATCCAGCTGGAAAATACTTCTGGTTCGGAAATGAGAAACTCTACCATCTGCTGGCAAGTGGAAACTGGAAGCTAAGAGTAGAAGTTCAGTCAAACGACACAGGGAAATGGTATTCAGCCGAGTATGAGTCTTTCCGATTGAGCGACGAAGCCAGTAAGTATGTCTTAAGCGTGTCTGGATACACAGGAGATGCGGGAGATGCTTTCAATGTTGTAATCACAAACGCCTCGTTGACTAACGGCATGAAATTCACAACAATCGATGGAGACAATGACAAAAGTCCCAATGGAAACTGTGCTTATTCTACAGGTGGTTGGTGGCTGAATGCTTGCGGAACCTCGTCGCTGAATTCATTCATGGCAACAGGCAACTCCTGGGGAACTCTTCAGATTCTTGGTCTTGCCCCTACACGCTTCGTTTCGAGCGGGCGAATGATGATAAGGAAAAACTGATTACTCTGAAAGCAGTAGATAGATTAAGACTATTCTGGGACATTTGACCACAATCATGGTTAAACTTTTCCAAACCACCCATAACCATGGTTCAAAAATATAACCACCCATAACCATGGTTCAAAAATATAACCACCCATAACCATGGTTCAAAAATATATCCACCCTATAACCATGGTTCAAAAATGTATCGACCCATAACCATGGTTCAACTTTTTCCAACACACAAATTTATTTTTTTTCCTGGTATATATAAAATGACCAAAAAAATAAAATTTGAGAAGTCATGCACCAACCCAAGCCATGGTTAAAAAAATTCGCCACCCCAAACCAACCCAAACCACCCCAGCACGCGCCTATGACTCATCATGCGGGAATTTCCAGTAGTTTCGATGATGAGTCATAGGGTGATTACGTCGGCTGGGAAAATAACCCCCATCACATGACCACTAAGTCTTCATTATCTACCCACGAATTAAAAGACTCGGGATAACCTAACCACTTAACGAGCGATTTCTTCCCACGTTTTCTAATAATCTTTTCTATTCTAAATATTTTCTGAGTTGTCTTCTGCAGCTCCTGTTCATAAAAACTCCCCTGTATTTCCTCTCCATTAGAATCAGTAATCTTATAAGTTGGCGGAACCGTGTATTGAACTCCAGACACGGTAAATACCTCCTCCGTCCATCTAGCTGTATATCCCTTCTCAAAAATATTCTTCTTCTTAGTTATTCTGACTTTATCACCAATTGAAAACTTTGGTATAATAGGTTCTGAAATCTCTTTACCGTATAAATTCATAAATACAGTTTTTTCATTCACTTTCATACTAGCCTTAGCGGGAGTCATTTTAATCGAACCGTGCCTTGTATTGTTATAATTACCTACCATTTCATCCAAAACGTTGATATATCTTCTCGTCGAGTTAGCTGAAAAATATTTATACATCTTTTCTTTCATCGTTCGGTTCCATCTCTCAACAACGCAAGATTTTTCCTCATTCTCAGTAGAGTACAACTCAACCAAATTCTTCACATCCTTATTATAAAATTCTTTTCCTTTGTCAACCCATAATTTACCAGGCTTCCTCCCACTCTCGAGTATCTTCACGAAGCCGTCGGCCGTAGATTTCCCACTCTTGTCTTTCAATGGTACAATCCAACCGTACTTGGAAAACACATCTATAACGGTTAGCAGGTATTTTACACCATTATTATCTTTAGCAAAGGCCTGCATGTCCACTAAATCAGCAGCCCATATCTCATCTATACCCCCAGCGTAAACCTTTCTCTTCCTAAAATGTCTAACAACTGGTTTATGCAACTCATCAGCTAATTGATCAGTCCATTTCAGTTCAGAGTTTTTTTTAAACCCAACCCCAGGTTCGCTTTAGTAGATAATATAGGCTTAACTATAGCTCTCTCAACACGTTCTCGGAAGCTAGGATTAGGAATGTTGTTCAAGTCATTAATCATTACCCTATCCGCAATATTTCTAGAAGCAGTATCGGTGTGTTGATCGTAAGCAAGATCGTGGATATATGCCGCGTTATCTACACGATTAATAGGTCTGCTCCAATCTTTAGGAGTTCCGTTCGGATTTAGTCTCTTATCTAGCCTTGTACCAGGACCTGTAAACTGATGACCGGGTAAATGCATCTCACCGGGAAACTTAGCCCATGGTAACTTTATGGTACTAGTAGCCGCATTCAATGAACTAACTAAATCTCCACCTTTCATGACTCCTTTTACGAATTGAGTTTTAGTTTTCCCGCATACAGCGCAAACACCTCGAAGCATCGATCTTCCATTATTAGCTACGGCGTTCTGCACATCTCTCGTTTCAGTCTTTTTTTTACACTTTACGCAATACATTTCGCTTTTTTAATACATAAATAAAATGGAAATCAAAGATTTGAGTTGGGAATCTGCGTTATCGAAAAGATTTAATAATCCCTTGTTACCTAAAAGTATAAGGGGGTTGATAATTGGAAAGTCAGGCTGCGGAAAAACGACACTTCTTCTGAATCTATTACTCAGGCCGGGCTGGCTAGACTATAATAACCTCCAGGTATTCGGTAAATCTCTGTTTCAACCGGAATATCGCATTATCAAAAAGGCTTTCGAAGAAAAATTACCGAAAGAAGAGATTGTTAGATTATTCGAGGAGCTTCAAAACAAAATCATGGAACTAAACGCGTCACCAGCCCTCGTTATGGAAGAAATGGCAAAAAGCCTTAAAGCCAAATCCGATATAAATACCGAGTTCTTTAAAAAAGCCGAAGACGTACCGGACCCGAGTGACCTGAGTAGTGAAAAGAAGAATCTGATGATTTTTGATGATTTACAATTGGAAAAACAAAACAAGTGCGAAGATTATTATATTCGGGGGAGGCATAGTAATGTGGACTGTTTTTACCTAGCGCAGAATTATTTCAAACTGCCGCGCCAAACGATCAGAGAGAATGCAAACTTTATTTGCCTGTTCAAGCAGGACCAGAAAAACCTCAACCATATTTACAACGACCATGTTAGTACGGATATGCACAAAGATGAATTTAGAAAACTATGCAAAACGGTATGGGAACAACCACACGGATTCCTTGTTATCGACCACAGTAGCGAAAAGTACAATGGCAAATACCGATGCGGATTCGATCAATTTTATATAATCGAGGATCCGTTGTAGTAAAAATTATTGCATAATAAAAATGGAATCATCGCTTCTCAAACAGATAGCTGATAATACGGAAAAGACGGCCCGTAACACGGAACCAAAAACATCATTTTACATTTTACTAAGCGAAAAGAGCACACGAATCAGATATACTTTTAATCCATCTCTTGAACTAGAAAAAAATAAAAAATACGAAATGGCTCTTCGAGATCTCGTAACGTACTATTCTTTTCCTAACATCGACGCGACAAACAACAACTTTAAATATTCACCGAATGGTCAAACACCATGGTTCGACATAGAAATCCCAGAAGGGTCCTATGAAATAACGGATATAAACGAACACATACAGAGAATCATGAAGGAGAATGGACATTATAACAATGCAAATGGAGATTACTACATCACAATAGAACCAAACACCAATACGCAGAGGACTGTGTTAAATATTAAAGGAAACTATATGGTTGACTTTCGGACTCCAAAGAATTCAATCAGAACGGTTCTAGGTTTTAAAAAGTGGATCTATTCGAGTGGATATAACGAATCAGAGAACCCGGTAAATATTATGAGTGTAAGCTGTCTAAGAGTGACTAATGACATCATAGCACCCTCATACCTTAATGGAACATTGGTAAACGTGATACATTCTTTTTTCCCAAACGTAGGGCCGGGTTACAAGATTATCGAAGTGCCGAGTGAAAGAATATATATCCCCATTACGCTATCTACAATTTCAACGATGACAACGATGCTCACAGACCAAAATGGGAAACAGATAAATCTTAGAGGAGATGAATTGTCGATTAGTTTTCACATCAGAGAAGTTTGAACGTTTTTTGTAATTTATATATAAAATGAGTCGTTACATAGCTGTAAAAGTTAATATTTCGGAAGCGCAAAAAGACAAAATTCAAAAATCTCTCCAAGCGGGAACTGGTGTGAATATCAAACTAACGCACGATGATATGAACGGGCAGCATGTGTTAGCTCTCACGCAAGCACAAATCAATAAAATGGCAAAGGCGTACCAAAAAGGAACTGGCGTAGTCATCAAAATGAGTAAAACGCAATTGGAGAACAATAGAAAAGTCGAAGGAGGATTCATAGGCGCTTTACTTCCGTTTCTAGCAACAGCGGGTAAATTCCTTATGTCTACATTACTACCTAGTTTAGCTACGGGGGCTATGGCTGGCTTAGGTTCCGCAGCCACGTCGAAGATTGTCGATAAAATGAGCGGATCTGGTGTAAAGTACGTGAAGAAAATATATGCGAAGAAAGGCAATATGACGTGTAAGATAAAATCAGTCGGGTCTGGTTTGTACTTGTCCCCTTGGTCAAAAGGCGCCTCGATAACAGGATCTGGGTTCTTTTTGAAAACGGGGTCGGGTTATGAGCCTATAGGTGAAGGACTTTTGTTAGGTCCTAATTCTCCGCTTAAAAATATTCCGATACTCGGTATGATATTTTAATTTAGTGTTTATAAAATGTCGAGACCACTACACAAATTTATAACTAAACCAACTAGGCCGGTAGAGGTTAGAACCCAACCCATTTCTGTCAGTTGGAATGTAAAGAGCGATGTAACTCACGCTCCAAAAAGACAACGAGGCGGCTTAAGATGGGAGATTTTCGCACAAAATGTTATAACGATTCAACCGAGGGCTACTAATACGCTACTGCTTGGACTCGGTGTAGAAATGACTGGAGGAGTTTGCCTCGTTTCCCTTAGACAGAGTATCAAAGAACGAAGATGTAGTCTCCAAGACGGAGAGGTTTCAGAAGACGTGGTTGACGATATCATTGTTTCTATTCAAAACAATTCCGATTCATTAGTAACTATAAACGGAGGAGAGTCGTTATGTTATGTAAATTATATTCAGTAAACGGTCGGTTTGAGTTATCATTAAAAAAATAATATTATGTTAATAAAAACAATGGAGTATCATGAAGACTACAAAACAGACAACAAGCTCTATCCAAATCTAACACCCACCGCGCCAGAAGGTGAAATACATAAGCCTATCGGTGGAGGACCTATGCAAACGTTTCGTCTTCAAAAGATTAGCAAAATTAAGAAGGAAATTGAGCAAGAACGAGACAAAAGAGCAGCGTTGAGTAAAAAGTATCACAGAAGTGTAAGCGTAATCGGTGCAGTAGGTAGCACCCTCATGCTGGCGTCGATGGGACTAGGAATTTCAGGAATAGGAGTTTTATCCACTGTAATCGCAACACCCATTGTTATTGCTATGGAAGGGGCAGCAATAGGTGGGGGGATACTAGGTTTCATCGGCAGCATAATCAGTAAAAAGCTTGCTCTGAAGGCGGAGAAGCATGAAAAGATCAAAACGCTAGCCGACGCAAAGCTCAACACGATCAGCGACCATATTTCAAAAGCCCTCGAGGACGATAACATTTCAGACGAGGAATATTCTTTGATTTTAAGCGAGATTGATAAATTCAATAGTATGAAAGAAGAAATTAAAACTAAGATTAAAGTTGCGCTAGACGAGGAAGCGAAACAATCACTCATCGATCGCGGAAAAGGAGAAGTCATGCAGTACTTTCAAACCATGCTTGAAAAAAATAACAAACCTAATGGAGCGGCGTCTAACACGTACACGTAATAAATCGTGTAGATGTATGTCGTTACGTCGGGAAATACGTCTAACATACACAAACATACGTGAAAACATGTAGACGTATGTTGTTACGTTGGGAAATACATCCAACTTATGTTTTGAAACATGTCGAAAAACACGTCTGAAAACATTATATTTTTTTACTTACTTAAAATGTCGTTTCAAAAAATAACCGATCCCGCGAAAAGAGCCGATTTCGTTGTAGAAAATCTGAAAATAATCGATGAACATAATCAACAAATTTTATGGGGTTTAATAGGTGATTCGGAGATGGGAAGTTTAATCGACAGCTATAAAAATCAGATGATGAAAGCTGAGATGTATGAAGAAATCAAAACGCAAGCTGTCGCGAAACTCAACACGATCAGCGGCTATATTACAAAAGCTCTCCTGGATGATATCATTTCGGTTGAGGAATATTATCTGATTCTAAGCGATATTAAAGAAATTTGGGGCAATAAGATTACAACCATAGCGGAATCGTTACGCAATCAAGTAATAAGTCAGGAGGTACTTGCAATCTATGTTTGAGAAAAATAACGAATCTATCAAAAAAGACTAACATACGTGAAATCATGTTAGAAAATACGTCCAACTTATGTTTTTCACACGTCTAAAAACACGTCTGAAAACATTATATTTTTAATTACAAATGCCGTTTGTAAAAATCAGTGACCCCGCGAAAAGAGACGCTTTCGTTGCAGAATATCTAAAAACAAAGAAGAATATTCGACAAAACTATTTATCGGAGAGATTGGGAGATTCGGGGCTTCAGCAAGATTTAACCAAATTGTTCACGCCTATCGTTGATTCCCAATCCGCAATTTCCAAAGAGCAAAATGCCTTACTATCCGCTATCAATCAAAATTCGGTAGCTACTTCAAATGCGTTACAAGCACTTCCTTCGTTACAGGGCCTTCAATTTCCTCAGCGTCCGGCGATAGAAGCGTATAGCGCCGATCCGGCCGAGGATATCAAAACCCTGTATTTTGGAGATATAGCGACTAAGTACATTCGTCAATACCTCTCCGATAAAAAAATCACCGACACGACGTTTGGAATAAAAGAAAAAAATAACCAATTCTATATCGCTGACACTCCGATTTCGATTCAAGGAGACGACGTGACGGTGGGAGATAAGACTTACACAGGAACAGCAGGGCTTTGGGAGTTGTTGACGCTGAAAGAACCGAACGCCACGATATACGATGATAATGATATAGGAGATTACGCTGAAATTCTAGATGTGACGAATGCTATGAGACAGGAAAAAAATCCAAACAGACCTAGATCATCTGTGGGTGCCAAATATAATCAAATTATCAAACCGATATGGGGGAAGATTCAAAAGAAGGCCCCAGGTACAGTAGGTAAAGGCGTTGATGTAATCGTCATCTCCGAAGACCCAAATGTATTAGCGAAACGGCTAGAGTTATTAGTTAACGACTTCAACGCGGGTAACAATGGGGTAAGAAACGAGCTCGTAACGACATGCGACGCGCTACTACGGCAAGGAGTGATGAACAAGGATACTTATAAAAATATAATGTCGATATTATAAAATGCTGAACATTAATAGAAGGAGGTACAGTAAGCGATACGTTATCGGTGGATCCGGTATAATTGATACTATTTCAGGATTTTTCAAAAGACTAGCCACATCGAACGCCGCCAAACAGCTAGCAACGAGAGCTCTTAGTGCAAGCAAAGACGTGGCGATAGAAATTGGGAAAAAGGCGATAGATGTTGGAAAAACCACGGCAATCGATGCCAGTAAAAGATTAGTAGAGAAAGCTGCGGCAAAACTGTTGGCTCCTCCAAAGAAAAATATTATTCCGGTTACGCAGGAAACTCGAGATATTCTTGCTCGACTTAGTAGCGTCGGGGCGAATCCGAAGAACATGAATATCAATAATCTGATGATGGGAAATGGTTTGAAAAATGCCATAACGATCCAAGATTTAGTGCGTCGACAAAACGGTGCGGGAATGAAGGTCGTGTAATAAAAAAAATATTATTCTTCAATAAAATGAAGTCTGATATTCTAAGAATTACCGATCAACCTTTGAATGACGAGGGTATCGAGCGTTACGAATGTTACGAGTATAACCCGATAACGGGAGCGA
Organism: Lumbricus terrestris; assembly: GCA_949752735.1. Taxonomy (NCBI): domain Eukaryota; kingdom Metazoa; phylum Annelida; class Clitellata; order Crassiclitellata; family Lumbricidae; genus Lumbricus; species Lumbricus terrestris. The sequence continues at coordinate 47,871,786 of OX457041.1, forward strand.
ATCTAAACACCGCGGGGCGAATAGAAATTAACATCGAAACTCAAAGTCTTTACTGCCATCCAGCGGAATCTTATCTATTATTCGAGGGCAGATTGTTGAAGGCGGACACCACCTTTTACGCTAATGCCGATGCTGTAGCCCTTACGAATAATGGACTCATGCACCTATTCAGCCAAATTTCGTATTTCATGTCAGGCAAAGAAATTGAATCGTTATTTCACCCAGGTCAAGCAACGACGATGCTCGGATTACTCAAATACCCAAATGATTTTCAACTAGCACAAGGGTTAAATCAGCTGTGGTACAAGGACAGTGACACGACGGCTGTTATCGCGGATAATCTAGGTTTCAAAGTTAGACAGTCATATCTAATTCAAAAACCGGGGGACAAAGGCACGTTTAGCTTCATCGTTCCGTTGAAACATATTTTTGGATTTTGCGATGATTACGACAAGGTTGTTTATGGTGTGAAACATACGCTAACTCTTGTTCGTCAAGCCGATGATGACGCAATTTTTCGACTCGCTGCTGTTGGTCCTGGTGCTGGTGGTGCTGGTGGTGTGGCTGTTGGGGCAGTTAGACTTGATAAAATCTCGTGGTTTATGCCGCAGGTTAAACCATCTCTTATGGAGGACAGCCAATTGAACAAAATTATCGAATCGAAAGCATCGTTGCCAGTTGGATTCAGGGCTCGCCAATGCGAAACTATGTCCGTCCAACCATCGAGAAACTATTGCTGGCAACTTGGTGTCAAGACATCTCCTGAACAACCTAGGTATATCATAGTTGGATTTCAAATCGATCGAAGCGGCGATCAAGAAAAAAACCCATCGATTTTCGATCATTGCAATCTGAATGACTTGTTCGTGACGATAAACGGTGATCAATACCCAGCCGCCGGTTACAACCTATCATTCCCGAATCAGCAATTCTCACGAGCGTACCGAGAAGCGGCCACGTTTAGCGAAAAATTCTACGGAATGGACGAACAGACAACGCAAAGCAATATCACACCGGTAGACTTCAAAGACCTGTTCCCGATTATGGTGTTTGATGTAAGCAATCAATGCGAGCGTCTGAAGGGCTCGACAGTCAATATCCAGATCAAAGGTACTTTTGGTACTAATCCGCCGCCTAATACGCAAGCGTACGCGGTGGTGATTTGTGATAAGTTACTCATGTTTCAATCGGATGGTAGCAAAATGAGCGTTGTGTACTAAAGAAATATCTTGTACTGTGGAAATGTGTAAATTCAAAACTAAATATGGTTTCGAATTTTAAGGTCGTAAGTATGCAGCTGAAAAGTCATGTGCCTCAATGTTTACAGCAGCGTTTGCTATAACAGCTATCTCGAGGTAGTCGGTATTAGTTAATCGAACTAGACAAGTACCCGATACATTATTATTCGCTCCAGCCGTACCCCCACCACCGAAATCACCTCCACCACCAGGCATCTTCATGTACACCCTCCCAGTTTTGATCAAGGAAACATTACCAGAAGTTCTAACAGTATCGGCGTGAAATTCCACAAACACCGAAACCATATAACATCCAGCTTTCTGAGGAAAGAATCGTTTAGAATTGATGAAACAATTATCCGGATCGAATCTTTTTGTATTAAAATTTACTGTCGTGGAGGTGCTAGCGGGGATAGCCTGAGCAGCGGAGGTGAAAGCACTAAACGCCGGGCCAAAGAATTCGTCTCTAGATACTATCAAAGCAATTTGTTCGTCGACATATTTTTTATTTGTCAAATGATTATCGTTGGATGGAGTGCCATCGTGATTCGTTATCAAATCATAGGCTTGTCCGTAACTTAGAGCCTCATCCATTCCTGCATCCGGATTATTCGTTATAGGAAGACCTTTGATACATTTACCATCCATATTTAGATCTCCTGTAGCCGCATTCGCTCCATCTAACCTTAGAAAAGTATTGTTTACTTGACTAAGAGTAACACCTCCAGCAATTATTCTTGTCGTAGTTCCAACATCGGTGTGCCCAAATTTATCTACTGGCATTTTATAAACAGATTATTTTTTCCCAGTCGCTATTGTCGTAAGAATGCGACGGAAAAATCCTTAGCTACTATACCTACAGCGGCGTGTGAATAAACACCTATCTTGAGGCTATCGTTTTCGGTTAGATAAACTATGGTACTACCTGTTGCATTGATAGTTGAACCTAACACACCCTCTCCACCCGCAATTTGCATATGCACCCCTGAATTTTTATACAGGTAAACGAAACCCGAAGTAGCGGCACCGAGGTTGCGAAATTCTATGTGCGTTGAAACGATATAGCAACCGGCTTTACCGGGGCAGATCTCAGTCGTTATTCTAAAGTTGATATCTCTATTGAGTCTTTCTTTATTGAAAGAAACGTTTGTGTGTGTTTCAGCGCGTATGGCTTGCGTAGATGTAGTGTACATGCTAATCAGGGGCCCGATTGCTTTCGTGTCGACATATTTTTCAGCCGTTGCATCGACGTATTTCTTATTAGTCAAATTATTATTGCTCGTCGGTACATTATCGTGATTCTTTATCAAATCTATAGCCTGTCCTCGACTTAGTGCCTCGTCTTTTCCCGCTTTCGAAGTATTCGTTGTAGGTAGACCTTTTATCACGCGGCCATTCATATCTAGATCTCCAGTAACAGGGTTTGCCCCATCAACCCTTAGAAAAGTACTGTTTGCCTGAGTTAATGTGACGCCGCCGGCAATTACTCTTGTTGTAGTTCCAACATCGGTGTGTCCAAATTTATCGACTGGCATTTTATTACGCGATAATATTAATACAAAATCAATACAAACTATTGATAACATTTTGAAATTTACAACCATCAGTCATAGTCTTTTTCAAAACATACAAACATAGATGACCACAAAACACTTCATTATCCGGTTGAATTCGTTCACTATTGTAGTACACAGGACTATGTAAATACTTGACGAGTTCTGTGGGTGGTTGTAGGCCGTAGCTATCAAAATATATTTTAACCTTACCATTCTTTAAAAAACCGACCCAGTGAGTTCCGTTCCCATTAGAATCGTCCAAGTTCAATATCCCGCATTCATTCAGTCTAGGTTTCTTCGGTAGCTCGTCTCGTAAGAAGACGCCACGGAAGTTTGGGATGTTTAGTTTTTTCGCGGCGTCAATCAACTGTATGTTTGAAAGAGGGATATTTGGTAGTATGATGCCTTCAACGTTTATGTTTTTGTATGTTTCAAAACTCATTTTTACATTTCATTTAAATATTTTAGAAAGTCATACGCTTTTTCCCTCTGCTCTATTTTGTTCGCTTTTTCTATATTTTTTTTCAATAGCACCGGACAAATATTCATCCAATTCACAGCTTTTTCAAGTTCTTTTTCATCGAGTAAATTAAATGATGATATTGGCAAAACAAAATCGAGATACCAAACCGAACCGTAATTGTCCACGGTCATACCCTCTTCAAACTGAAATTCGATCCATTTCGTAAATGTTTTAAGACCGATACCGATTTTACATTTGAGACATTCTGGGATTTCCATTTTTATATTATGAGAATTTTTAATATTATCTAAATGTTTTGCTTCTACGCAGGCGAGATAATATTTATGCCTACAATCTTTGCATTCATTAGCATGTCCATCTTTCTGAAATCGATTTTTAACGTATTCCGATATGTTCTTCTCTATTTTGCACCGGCTGCACACTTTTCTATCCTTTGTTTCTCTGTTCTCTAGCATTGCGTACTTATGCGCTAGCTCCTTTGCTTTAGCATTTTTACACAGTTTGCAGTTCGGATAAATTCCGTTCTTTTGTCTTTTATCTTTATGAAATTCATCCAAACTTTTTTCAATCTTACAGCAGCAGCAAACTTTTTTGTTTTTTGTTTCCCTCACTTCAAGCTCCGAGTATTTTTTTGTAAGTTCCTTCGTTTTGATAATGACACACTTTTTACAAGAAGTAAAATAGCCGCTCTTATTACGTTCGTTTTTGTAAAATTCAGCTAAGCTTTTTTCCATTTTGCAATTGGCACATACAATTGAGTCTGTCATTTTATATTAGGATATTTTTTTTCTTTAGATCTAAGTAGTTTTATCTAAATGTTTCATAAAATAATCCGCTTTCACTTCCTGTAAAACAAATAGCCAGGGATCTATTTTGTTCGCTTTTTGCATATTTTTGAGTGGAAGTAAGGGGCGTATATTCATCCAATTCATAGCTTTGTGAAGTTCCTCTTCGACTAGTATGTTGAACGATGATAGGGGTAGAACATGGTCGATATGCCAAAGCGAACCGTAATTTTGCATTGTCATCCCTTCATCTAATTGGAATTCGATCCATTTTGTAAATGTTTTAAAGTCGGTGCCGATAATTTGCATAGTAGTTTGCGACTTCGACTTGCCTTTTAATGCGCCGCCAAGCCTGGCCCTCATGTTTGCAAGTAGTTTAAACTCAGGATCATATTGCTTTCGAGCTTTACAATACGCGTTATTATATTTATTTTTACATTCCCTACATTCACTATAAAACCCATCTTTAGAACATCTATTTTTTACAAACTCTGAGATGATCTTTTCTTTTTTACATCGACAGCAAATTTTTTTATCTTTTGTTTCTCGAGTCTCTAGGTTCGAGTATTTTTGACTAACTTCCTTCGCTCTGGCATTCTGGCACGTTTTACAACTAGAATAATGCCCGTTCTTTTTTGATTTATCTTTATGAAATTCGTTGACGCTTTTTTCTATTTCACATTTGGTACACACTTTTAGCATATCCATTTTATATTAGAATATTTTTTCTTAAATAGTTTTCAATAAATAATGACCATATGCTAACGTGCTTATGCCATCATCCATTATTACCCGCTTATCGTCCGTAGCTGAGAGGGCCACCTTGTTCACTTCTTCGGTGTAAATTTCATGAAGATGGGATCTGATGACGTTCATCTTTCTCGATTGTTCTCTCTTAGTAAACAAGCAGTCCTTATAATCATCGTGGGTAATTGATTTCTTGACGACACTTTTCTTTACACCTTTGCATTTCTTATGGTCCACTCCAACCATCTTATACGAATACAGTTTCGACCTCAAACCCACGAATTCTTCTATTTGTTTACCTGAAGCTTCGTCTTTGAACAAACCAATCACTTTCTTGTTCACTCCGGTTTCAATTCCGGATGGGTGGTCCTTTGGATAGTCCGACGTATCAAACATGCTTCGAACATCGGGGGCTATATCGGTATAGAAATCATCGGTCTTAATTTCATAGGCTAGCGAATCCGTATCGGTGAATAATAGTTTAGCTCTATCACCGTACTTGGTCTTGATGTAATTGTAGTGGAAAGAATACACGAGCGTTTTACTCAAGTCTAGGATGCACATACCAAGATATATTGGCTTGTTATAGAGCAACGAAGTCTTCTTCATGTGAATAGCGATTAGGTTTTCGTTAAAAATAGTCCGACTGTCGTAACTCGTCCTCGCTGCTAGTTTTATGGCTTGCTTCTCGCTTGAAACCAGTTTAATATCTACTCGAGACTCTATATTTTCACAAGTCTTGCCAAACACGCTATTATTCATAAGTTTGAAAAAGTCTTTCTCAAAATCGTTGGTTGCTTTCGTCCTCAGATTGGTATTTAGATCGATATATTTTTTCAACCAGGTGCTTTCTTCAAATTTAATTCCTCGATGAATTTTGGTAATCTTCAAACCTAGGCTTTCATACTGCTTCAAATTTTCGTAATGGACTATGTACTTTACTTTGTCATTCAGATTTGGGATGAGTTTAGGTACAGTCGAAGATTCGGGTGTTATATTCTCAGGGGCAAGAGGGTAGTCGTTATGTAGGTCGTGTAAATCTTTGGGATATTCCAAGTCCACCTCCAATATACACGGTATCGATCTCCATGCGTTTAGCTCATCATTTCCCATCCATTTGAAACCATGAGTTGGAAGTTTCTTACACATTGCCCACCCATACAAATTGTTAGCGTCCAAATAGGTTATAAATGTTGAAGGTTTGCTATCGTCAAACGTTTGCATGTACTTGTTATTTGCTTGCCCATAACGATGTGAAATTGTGCTAACACCACCTCTTATCCCATGCTTGACCATTAGTATCATATCGTAATCGCTCAATAATTCCAACTTTACTCCAGTCAACTTTAATGAGGCGTCCCAAGCAAGACCCGGAGAAGTATAAAACCAGGCGGGATCCAGGTTGTAGTGCTTCATACAGACGTCTCTAAAATTCTCAAAGACATCGGCTAGTAGGAGAACATCACTCACGTTATATAAATCGTGATATTCTCTGAACGTTTTACAACCAAATTCTTCCCATACCACCTGTGCATGGTTGTAATCTTCGTCACTAATACCCGAGTCGTTTAGTTTCGAATAGAATGCCGACTTTGGTGGTAGTTCTGTTTCATTCAATTGATCGATGGAACTAACGTGGTCGTAAGGATACACCCCTTTTCTAAGCAATAGATCGAGCTGTTTACCGGAGTAGTACTTGTTTATATTTTTACACTGGTCTTTGTTAAGGTTCTTCGATAATGCGTCGAGGCCCGCTGGCATGAATCTAAAACTATCAATGAATCGTAATTCTCGTTTGACCTCTTTCTCTTTCCCTTCTTTGTTAATAAACTTATCAACTACAACATCTCTGCTAAATGAGATATACTTTTCTTCATTGCAGGGGATGCATTTAATCTGTTCATTATTACCACCCCGTAATTTCTTCACGAATAGATGGCTATCGTAGCCGGTTAGATTATGGAATACTACTGGGAAAAACTTGGGGACTCTATACTTTAGATTACAAATTTTATGAGCGGCGCCTCTGAATTTCCCAGTAAGATGGCAGTGGTCTCTTACTCGTATGTCATTATCATCATCACCATCAGAGAACTCACCCCCGCAGATATGGCAAACAGTAGCCGAGTAGTATAGCTCCTTGTCGTCCTTTCCAAATATCATTTTCTTTGGGAACTTAAATTGATTATAAATATCTTTTATATCCACTATAAGACTGTCAATAAATATCTGCGCTACATCATCGTCTTCGCTCTTCGCTGTGAACGTTACAGGAGCTTGCGAATATAGGTCATCGTCGAAACATTTTATGTGGTAACAAAACGAGCTAGGAGTATGTTTCTGGTATTTATTGGTGTAAGACGTGCTGGGATCGGGTTGGCATGTATCGATCGGTTTAATGAAGGATTCGAAATCCGCGTAGATAATAAAAGGTACTCTCATTTTTCTGTAATAATTTTTAAAACTCAACATAGTTCCTGGGCTTGGGAGTTCTATTCGTTGAGCGTCATGTTGCGAACAGTACTCGATGTGTTTTTCAAGCGAGTCTTTCGTTCTGTAACCGATTAAACATCTTCTACAATAGTGCATCGAATTTACAGATTTTTCTGTTCGTGCCGCCATCAATCTATTAAAGTTCTTGATCCAACAGTAATGTTTCTTTTCATCGTCGGAAATAAGCAGTAGATCTACGCAGTTATCGCTTTCATGCTTCGATATATACAATGGGTATACGCTCTTTTCAAAGCCGAATACGCTAACGCTAATGTTATTACAGCGCTCAAACTTATTTATAATATTAGCATCAGCAGCAACTGGGAACACGATACCGCTCCAATCGAGTTTCTTAGATTGTTCTATCAGGTCTTTAGTGATTCTTTCAGGGTGCTCATCAACTGGATCCAACGCTCTAGTAATACACCATTTGAAACATTCTTCGTCTTCGTTTTTCATATTAATAATAGCCTTTTTATTAGCTAAATACTCGGGAAGCTGAATATATGAACTACCTTTCAATGGCTTGTATACCACTGTATCGATATCCAACTTCAAAACGGCCTTGAATCGCCAATTACTACCCCGCATCTGATAACTCGCCATGCTCTCCTTAATTTTATCCACTGCGTTGGTATATATTTCCTTCACATCGGTTGCTTCTAAAATAATATCAGTCTTTGATTTGAAATTAGGCTCAGCCGTTGTTATTTCACCGGATTTTATGTCTACTTTCTCCATTACACACATGAGATTAAGTTGAACTTTTACCCCTCTATTTTTTGCTAACAGCCTAACTACCTGCGATCTTACAGCCTTGAGAAAAGATTCAACATCGACCCCGTTGTCGCCCTCGATCGTGTATCTTTTTGTAAACCCTTTGATAGCCGTCGCTGTCTCTCGAAGTTTGAACCTATGAATGGGTGGTTTTATTTGAGGTGGTAACTGACTAATCTCACTAGTCAACCAATCCGAAAAAGTAGCTTTATTTTTCCCCACAAATTTCCAAGTAGTAGACAAGAATGCCGTAAGTTCCTCTTTTCCTAATCTTGAGTATCCTCTTTGACCTCTCTTTTTTGCAATTTCTCGCAATTCTCGTACCGTGCCTCTCTGTTTCGTAATTTCTGGTAATTCTCGTACCATGCGGGGAGTACGCGTTGGAGCCTTGATGTCTGGTGTCCGAGCGCCTAGTCTATCTCCATGCTTTATGAACGCGATGAGTTCCGTTTTTGGTAGTCTTGAGTATCCTTTTTGTCCTCTTTGTTTAGGAATTTGTCGCAATTCTTTCAGATTATACGATGTGTAGTTCATTTTATATTGGGATTTCTTGTCTTTAAGTCGAGTTGTATATCCCATTTTTTTTCTTCAGTTATTTTATATACACAAGAGAAAAAAATATTATGATCTAGTGAGTCATCGATACTATAGTAATTTCCGCCCACCCACCCTATGACTCATCATCGAAACTACTGGAAATTCCCGCATGATGAGTCATAGGCGCGTGCTGGGGTGGTTTGGGTTGGTTTGGGGTGGCGAATTTTTTTAACCATGGCTTGGGTTGGTGCATGACTTCTCAAATTTTATTTTTTTGGTCATTTTATATATACCAGGAAAAAAAATAAATTTGTGTGTTGGAAAAAGTTGAACCATGGTTATGGGTCGATACATTTTTGAACCATGGTTATAGGGTGGATATATTTTTGAACCATGGTTATGGGTGGTTATATTTTTGAACCATGGTTATGGGTGGTTATATTTTTGAACCATGGTTATGGGTGGTTTGGAAAAGTTTAACCATGATTGTGGTCAAATGTCCCAGAATAGTCTTAATCTATCTACTGAAAGCGACTTTTAAAATATTTCGTATCTTAACTTCAGTCCACATTTCATGCTAGATCCACTTGTATTCCCACTTCCTCTCATCTATCTTGAACTTGTGAATGCACACTAACTCTCAATCAGGGCCGTCTTATGGTCATTGTAGGCCCTAGGCACTTTTGAAAATTTTTCTATTCGTAGGCCTCTAGCCACTTTTGCATATTAATCCATTCGTAGGCCCTGGGGCTTATCCAACTCAACTCTGCATTTGTTCAAATTTAATTTTTTCATTTACATTCTTTCTTAAAATTATGCTGAACCATGTTTTGTGAACTCATTCAGTTTTGAGATATAGGCTATCCATGTGATCTAGAAGATGCATTTATTGACGAATTTCTTTTGTTTTCTCGAATGTTTGCAGACAATAAATCTGTAGCTGAAATGATTAGGTCACAAATAGCCTAACTGACAAGCTGGTCTCCAGTTTTCCAAATGTCAATATTGCTTTTCGAATTTATCTTTCTATTTTTGGAACAAGTTGTGAAGGCGAACGCTCTTTTTCGAAACTGAAAATTATCAAAAATTACCTTCGGTCAACGATGGGACAGGCACGGCTATCCTCCCTTGCATTACTTTCAATTGAAAACGACTCTATGCGAGAAATGACATTTGAAGACGTTATAAACGATTTCGCGAATGCAAAGAGCCGCAAAGTTAACATAATAGCCTATGGCTTAGCCAATGCTACTGTTTTATTAGCTAACTCTAGCCTTATAAAGTTAGCTCGTTAAAATTAAATTTGCAAGTTTTCGTTTTCTGTTTGTTTTTCCGGTCAATGACGAATCACTGCATTTATGTTTTAATGTATATTTTCAGGATTTCGTAGGCCCCTGGTAAGTTCGTAGGCCCTAGGCACAGTGCCTACTGTGCCTACTGGATAAGACGGCCCTGCTCTCAATCACTTTTAATTTTCCTTATTGCTCTTACTTCTTCTCTCCATTCTACTTATGAGTTAATTTACATTATCTGCAATCATGATACTTATTCCTGTTAGTGGGTACCTAGGCTAGCGGGATCGCTCCCTTTCTGGGTTGCCCTTTCACAGGGATCATTTACCTTTATCTGATGTTATTTGGCTCAATGTACATTGTGCATGCTTATTTTGTCAGTTTTGTCAGTTTTGTTGATTTGATATTATGTTTCTTTGATCTCTTTGAATAAACAATTTGAAAGAGTTATGACTGATGAATGGGGAGAACTAAGCCTACTGCAAAAAAAACCCAATGATTTTGGTTGGAATTTATAAACTCGAAAACGAATAATTGACACGTTGGTGTATTGAAAGTCTCGGTATACATGTCTATTGCAGCCGACTGTCCTTCGAAACGATCCTCTGATTTGACGCAGTGTTCGTAAATAAACTACTGCCCGGCTCTTAGCTTTTAAGAGGCGCTTTAGAAATTTGGAGCTATCAATAACGATTTCTATTAGATCAAATATAGTCCTATACTAGACGTTGTAAGCTATAAGAGCGAAGTGGTCCCTCCAATGGTTTGACCTCGATAAATTATCATCATGTGAGATGAACATGGCTTTAACGCAGATACATTACGACAATTATTGCGGGTAAATTACAAGGCACATATAGTTTATTAACTGTAATTTTAACTGTAAGTTAGATTTTATTCATTAGTCGAATATATTGAATTAAATTTTAAAGACAACGTAAATTGATACTGAAAAATGTAGCCTTATCGTCTAAATACATGTAGCCCTATACATACACTGCGCAAGGTGTACACTAGGCTACACGTTAATTAAAAAATGTACATGGGGGGGGGACTGAAGAGTAATGGATAACACGCTGGCGTACAGAGCAAGGGGTAGCGAGTTCGAGCCTCCGATGGGCGGACATGCTTTGCAGGCTGCTAATGGCGCCGATTATTGCAGGTTGTCTGTTCTGTTAGCAAAGTTAAGATTTGTGTATTCTGTGATCTCCGTTCTTGTGAACAGTGGCGCCAGGATTTCAGTTTTGGGGGAGGCTGAAGCCTCGACCCGAAATCTCATGAAAATTTTCCATTTCCGCCGCCAAAATTTCTGACGACCTTTTTTTTTTAGTCGTCAGCCCAAAATCGTGCATATTTCACTGTAAAAAATTTCGGGTGGCCCTTTTTTAGGGGGGGCTGAGCCTCTTGTAGGGGGGACTTAGCCCCCCCGACCAGGGCTGTACTCAAGGGTATTCGCGGGTATACGGCGTATACTCACCTCCGGGAAAAAATGACAGCGTATACTCACCTAAAAAACGAGGGTACACGCGAGTATACAGCGCGTATACCCACCTCAGTAAAACCTAGTCAAACACGGTGGCAGCGTGTACTCACCTCAAAAGTTCTGAGTACAGCACTGTCCCAGACCCCTCTAGCGCCGCTGTCACGAAATAGAGTATCCCCCGTATTAATTGTATCCCCCCAAATTTAAAAAAGTCGAAAAAACCGCTTCAGCGTGTATTTTTTTGACAAATTGATTTTCATCTGCTTTGTTTTGAACAATGACACTAACAGGTATGTTTATTCATATACTAGATAATTTGTTTTGCCCTGTTTTTAGAGCACTTAAAACATTTAAAACACTTAAGAGCACTCAGAGTCACTAAATCAATTTGAGTTGCCTTTATCTGAGCATTGCTTAGAACACTTAAAACAATTAGAGTCACTCTAAATTTTGATAACAGCATAATTTTTTTTATTATGCTCATTTTTCAAAAAAGGGGATAGAATGGTTTATCCCCTCGGATAGTATAGACCGGTTAATTCCATCCGGGAGGATAGATTAATTCATCCCCCCGGATAGCTTTCAGGGGGGATACTCCGTTTCGTGTCACCGCCACTGCTTGTGAATTGTTTAAACTGCATAATTGTACGCTGTAACCGGTTGCGTTCTGTCAACCGGATTGTTGAATAAACGAAAATTATTATTATTATTATGTAAAGAAGAACGGTTTTGTGTAGCCTACTGTTGACACCCTCTTAATTGTCACTGACCATCTCAGTGGCAGATCGAGGTTTGAATACGTAGCTCGGCATCAGATGCAGCAGTCTAGCCGAATTTGACAGAACCTATAGCCTATTTAACCAGAGGACCGACTTCTGCGCTGGAACTCTGTGGCATGATAATTGATATCCCGCAAAAGACATTGTCTGCCGAAACATATCGGTAGGTCTAACCTTGGTTTTCCTCTCGTTCGCTTCCCCTTCACTTATATTTTCCATACAGCTGATTGTCTCGATTTTTCTCCATGTCCACATTTTGAACGTCTCCAGTCATTTTGTATGAATCAATCAATTAGTCAGAATTTATATAGCGCCCCTTCCAGATACTCTCCTGAGAGGCGCCTCGGCGGAGATCAAGCGAAAAAACAATCCTCAACAGTTTGTGAAATTAAGAACAGTTTGGGGGGATGCCGCATAGTCAAAGGAAACACATTCCAGGTTGTTGGACCAACCACAGAGAACGAACGGCTCTGCAATGTCGCAGACAGAGTGAAAAGAACCAACAAGTCACCATGGACAGCAGAGCGCAGTACGCGGCGGCCTATGCAAGTGGAAAGGGGGAAGGCAAAGCTCGCACAGATAAGAGAGCACCCAGCCTGATAAGCATCGCCTCACCAAGGATGCAATCCTGAATTAGATGCACTGCGGGAAAGGAAGCCAGTGCAAGACCTCGCGAATATACTGGGATACACGGTCGGATTTGGTGAACACGCCAGTGTTAGTGTCTGCGCCAGCTACAAAATTTCAGCCGGACTTTTAATGGTCGTGTGAGTTATTCAGAAGGTTGAAGAAATTAAAGTAAAGAAGATATTAAAATAAGTCGCTAGGCCTATTGTTACGATTACGTTCAGCTCAAAGTTCGTCAAAGGTTGATGGTGAGAGACAGACAGACAAACAGAAGGATAGACAGACAGATAGACGGACAGAGTCACAGAGATGGGAGAGATAGAGGCAGACAGATAGAGAGGTGGAAATTAAGATAGAGCTAGATAGAGAAAAGAGGCCAGAAGACATAGGCCTACCGAAACAGATACAGAGATAGAAACAGAGAGATGATCAGTGATTGGCAGTGATTACCAATATACACTTGAAGAACGAATACAAATTACAAAGTGATACCATGTGGCCAGTGCACGTGTTCGCATAGAATGCATGGCATAGATAAATTACCTTTCTGCCCTGCTGGCCAAGCAATCGTCAAATGTCACAGAGACATTGAATGTGAATGCATTCATTACACACATTGACTAACATCACGTATCTGACGCGTTGGTCATTGTTCTAATGATGGAGAGTTTGTCAACTATTAGGCTATAGACGTGAGAATGTATGAAATGTAGGTCTGCGTGGTCAGTGTTGCGGTCACGTAGACGCCGTATAGGCGAACAGCAGTTGCGTATAAATAGCGAAGAGTTGAAAGCAGTCTGCATCAGTCGTCGAAGATCTGAAGATCCAACGAAACAAAGTCTCACATTCGTCTCTTCATTCTCTGTCCGCTGACGTCATCATGAAGTCATTCATCGCTGTCTTCCTATTGGTTGTGGCTGCCGTTGGAGTCATGTCCAGTGGTTACGGTGGCTATGGTAACGACAACGGATATGATGGTGGCTATGGACACGGTGGATACGGTGGTTACGGAAGCGGATACGGAAGCGGATACGGAGGTTACGGATACGGTGGATACGGACGTGGCGGATACGGCGGATACGGTGGATACGGATACGGCTATTAAACGGTAGGTACAATACAGTCATGGTGTAGGGCAATTGGACATAGGTAGCCTACAGCAGCACACAAGATAACTTGAACAATGAACATTGCTTTACGGTTTATCATTGCTTATGTCTATGTATCTGTTCTAAACCTTCACTACTTTGATCACGATCGGCATAGTTTTAGCTTTAGCTTGGATCAACCAGTGATCCTGGATGATAGTGATACTAAGCCACTTCTATTCACGTCTCTAACTTACGATGAGTTCTAAATAGCTTTTTGTGGCTATCTGAATAGCCTATACTCTAATGAATATGAGTGAAAATCTAGGCATGCATAACGCATTTGCACATTCTCCGGCTAGGTCTTGATTAGACCGCATCCTATGAATGTAATTTAAATACAAGGACTGATATCTGTTGATTTTTTTTGATTATTGTTAAGCGCTACAATTCGTGTCTAGTCATGACGCACTGTTGTATGTTGTTATTTGTAGATGCCAGAGTGTCAAGATGTCTACCAATGTCTCAGCTTTAGCCTATTAAACTCCATTATGATAATTATATTGTATGCAATAATGCATACGTCCGAATACTTTAAAGGTTATGCATGCATATAAAAAAGGATCAAGAGGTTAATCACATGATGCAGCTTTTAAACTCATTAATTTTCTCCACGTATTTGCTTACTCGTCACGAAACAACGTAGCCTTCGATACGGGAAAGTGCGAGGCGCGTATACATTGCACAAAATCAAGACCTCCGTTCTTTTGGTTCACGAAACATGGAACAGTTACATGTATACTGTATAGGACAACGGCTAGAGAACATCTTTCGAATGCTAGCACCTCTTATTTGAACAGTTGAACCAGTGGCGCAGAGGTGCTTCCTTACTTCACATGCCATCCAATCACCCTGTTTGATGAAGTAATATAATATAGGCCTACTGTCCAAGAAACCCTACCTGGATGCATGCACCTTGAAAATTAAGCCTGAGATGAGCATGCGCTTAAGGTGCATCCATTCTGACAATAAAGGACTGTCATTGTGAAAGCAAAACCGCGTTATTTGATGCCTGAACTTTGGTTTCGTTTAGAGCTAATTGATCGGTTGAAATATATTTGGAGTTTGAAGTACAATTTTATGCTATATTTAAAGTGTGTTTAAATCTTTTATAAACCTGTCATGGTTAAATTATTACAACAGAAGCATCATTAGGATTACCAAATGAATATCTCTATGGTTAGAGTTTTTCATCCTCTGCTCAGATGCACTTTAAACAAAGTTTTACAAGCCCTTGCGCGGCGTTTTTCGCCGAACTTTATCAGTCCTAAACTGAATTGTATCAGTCTTTGAAAGACGCTGCAGAAATGTTCAAATAGGGTATACCAACCTATTACAATACCTCCCAATAATTAATCAGCAATGTCTAAAGCTGTGGATGGTAGATTATTATCTAGATGGGTCCTAACAGAGACATGTAGAAGGTCTATATTGTCAAGGGTAATTTGAAAGAGATAATTAGGTTTAAATAGAGGACAAAGTTACATAAGCCACTGTGACCAACTAATAGACATGGAGAAAATTTCAAACTGTAAGCTTGTCAACGCAGCTTGATAACTCATTTCGTTTACTCAGCTTGTTAACTCAGTATGTTAATTCAGTTGGCTAGCTCAGCTCGTTAATTCAGCGTGTTAATTCAGTTGGTTAACTCACGGTTTTAGTTCATCTTATGACCAAAAAAGACAAACGGACGAACCTGCTGAATAGTGATAATTACGAGGAATAGAGTCTGATATAGTCTAATAGTCTAATATAATCTTAATCTTAATCGTATCGTAGGCTAATTTCTACAGCGCCCACAAAAGCGAAGTCGCGGGAACCAGATTATTTACTCAACAATGTCTAATGCACATTTGCATTAATGCATTAATTGTGGTTGCGTACATTTGGATTGGTTCAAGCTTTATAAGTCATAATTATAAGCTCTGAGTGAGATTCTTTGCTGAACAGGAGGACAAGGCAGCATAGGCGGAGACCTGCGCCGAGAATTGGGGGGGACGGAAAGACGCGAGATTTTCGGAAAAATTTCTGACGACCGGCGAAATCCCGGGGAAAAATTTATTTTCGCCGCCAAAAAAGTTGATGACCTTTTTTTTTTTTTTTTTTTTTTTTTTTTTTATTTAGTCATCCGGCCCCAAAATTTCGACCTAATCTCCAAAAAAATTATATTTTCGCCGCCAAAAAAGCTGATGACCTTTTTTTTTTTTTTTTAGTCATCCGGCCAAAATTTCGACCTAATTTTCTATTTTCGCCGCCAAAAAAAGTCTTGACGCTCAAACATTGGGGGGGACAAATGCATGGGCCGTCCCCCCCAACACTTTTATTGGGGGGACCGTCCCCCCCCGTCCCCCCCTAGGTCTCCGCCCATGCAAGGCAGCGGTATAAGCGTTAGGATCTAGCAAAGGCTATAATCCAAAACAATGTTCTTGGATCAAGAGCATAAGGAAGATTCAGACTTGCATGTACTCGTAACATAAATTTGTTAACTAGACAAACAAATGCTAAACTGGACCGTTTATTATTGTTAATTATCATTCTAGCCAAATAGTCATGAGCTTTCTGCAACTTCTGCATAGGTCTATGTCCCTATACTTAACTTATTGATACCAGTAAGAAGCGAGTTATAGTTAAACAGGGGCGGATCCAGAGGACGAGAAGCAAATCGTCTGCAACAAATTTCAAAAGCGCTGCTCTTAAGTCCGCAGGTAAAGTGTGCCAGCTTATTCGCCATATCAATTACTATATCCTCTAAGTTCCGCATATGTATCGATATTACGCCTAAAATAAAATATTAAATACTGCAGAATCGAGCGCAGCTTCGGCAGTCAGGTTTACCCGATACAACAGTAGACTGCGCCCAAATAATCCGGAATTGGACAGTTATTCTGTTGTTATAATAATTATTATTCAGCTAACTATTATAGACGCAGCCACACGCTCAACAGGTATAGGCCTACTATCTGACATCTTTACACCAAACCTCTGTACGTTGCAAGAAATCAAATTATTGACGGATACGATAATGAGGAATAGCGAACATGTAAACAAATCGATCGGTGATTATTAAATAAGACGCAACTGCAATAAGGATAGGCCTACAGTTGAAAAGCTTGATCATTTAAAACGGTGTTTAGAGTCAGAACCACAGTTCTATAGTGCGAAATACTGCTGGCACCCGAAAAAACTAAGTAACATCAAGTACCTAATTCTGCAACCCAGTATTAACATTGTGGGCGCGGTGGTGTAGGAGTAGCCTATGTTCGGCGCCTTGTAGCCGGAAGGTTGCGAGTTTAAATCCACCTCGAGCCGCCGCGTAGGGACCCTGAGCAAGTCCTCACTCACAATTGTTTATGCGCTTCGACGTGAAACTCCCATTCAGTGTCGATTCAGTGCGCGCGCTGTAGTTTGGAGCGCCTCTGAGTAGAAATTTTGAAGATACGGTATAGCCTAATAAGTGCTCATGCATATATATAGGCCCTATATATACACCCATACCCGGTACGCTACAATTTATTGCTCAAAAGTTTGAAAGTGAACACCATGCTTGTTATAGCTTCGTTTGTAAATTGACCTTTAGACGTTTTCTCCGTCGTCGTTACAACCATCGATGAAACCAGGCAATCTAAGACAACTATGACACGCGCCATCGGCGAACAAGTTGTTCCGTGTAGTTGTTTTTTTAATTTATTAATGGCGTTCAACGATTATGATAACTTTTGTTCTACATCGCTTAAGCGAGGAACGTTCTTTCAATGGGAGCCACATGGTATAATTTTCATTCCCACTTAGTGTAAACCGTGTCGAACGATGATTGCACGCAATCTCCACTGACGCTCAGAACCTTTAGGCCTATACGTGTATGCATATTCTAATGTGTAAGCATATAATGTAATGCTTTACAACCATTTAGGTCTGCATCAATGAAGCATTTGTCATTGTGTGCAACTATAAAATTTATTTTTGTTATATTGATGAGATGGCGGACCCACGATACATGCCCATTGCCCATGCAACTCTATCGATTGGCACCTTTGTTAAATTGCTAGACCGGACAACGACAGCAAATCAATATCAGTAATTGAACATTGAACTCCTAAAAATATTACTAATGCTCCTGGGAACAGCACTTTGTTCAGAAACAGATATAATATTTGAGTGACAGTGAAATAACCGTGTTGTTGATTCAGACATGCTTTAGGCATACGAGTTGACGTGTTTTAATTCCAAAATGCTTGCCGTTCCGATGTGCATCGTAGCTGGACTCCTCGAGGTCCTAATGGTAGAAGGAGACATCTCAATCAACCAGTATTCCCTGGTTACAGATGATGAAAGTCAACCGGTTTGTTCCGTGAACGCGCCCTCTGTTGTCGTCTATGGTGTTCAGCGCAGAGTGAGTTGTCTGTTGGAACACTGTGTGCCATCCAAAGCATGTCTTTCGACGAACTACTACAAAGACACCGGGAAGTGCGAACTCTTCTACTACCCTCCAACTGAATTCTTCAGGACTGCTACAGAATGCGTGCACCACAAGGTAATGCGTAACGGTATTGTAGTCGAGTAGTCTGATAGTTAGAGCGGATGGCCAGTAACGAAATCGATCCTATAGTCTGAGGTGGTTACCATGGTACCGAGTTTGGACCGTGAGCGACTGGTTTAAAGCAAACAATGATTTCCTCAAATCTAAAACTAATAATTATATTATTTTGAGAGCAGCTGAAAAATATTCTGATCACAAATAATAAATAAATTATAAATGTTTTATTATGACAATTCTCCAGGTTTAGACATCCAAATTTCTCAGCGTTTCATTGTCCATCATTTGAGATGTGTATTTATTGAATAGGCTATCTTCATTCAACAAGGCTAAATCTGCCGCAGTCTTGTGATATTGTCCCCATCAAGACCACTGTTAGGTCAAATTGAGAAAAAGTTTGTTCCCTTACCTAGGTCCCTCTCTGAAAATAAAGAAAAAGCCTGTTCCTAGAATTGACTATTGAAACATTGCATTACCATATTAATAACTTTACTAAGATCTTATTTGGAAACTTAGCTAAACGCGGCACTGCACTCAGAACATTTTAGTGGAAATCACTGAAATTGTGATGAGCTCAAGTTCCTTAGTGAAAAAAGAACGACACCCTTTTAAAAATATGTGGAGATTATTTTCATGCATTGCGAATAACAGTAGGAATAGAGGTTCAGATTAAAACACTGAGTGATGTAATGGTGAAGCGACGAGTATTGAAGTGGATTCTAACAGAGCGATACGGTGTAGCGTTTCTTGTGTCATCAGAGCTCAACTGGAGATTGTCGGTGAACACTTGAGAGAGTAATCCAATTTTAAGACGATAAATAAATTCACCAATTTTTGAAACACCTATTTATTATTTATTTTATTTTATTTTTAGTATTTGCCTAGCGCCCCGTTACGCTCTCTAAGCAGAAGCGCTCCCGACTACAGCGTGGACACTGCATCGGATTTTTTACTCGAAGTTCTCTAGCAATTGCGAGTGAAGGACTTGCTCATGCTGAGTCAAGGTCCCTATATACGCGGCGGCGTGAGGTGGATTCGAACCTGGAACCATCCGAGGCTGGCGTCGTATGGGTCAGGAATTGGAAAGTGGAGGATCAGATGAGACAGGGATATGTTATTTGAACAGCATTTCTGAGTGGTTATGTGCAAATATACTCAATCTCATCCTTGATAAGATCAATTTCAGTTTGTTTTAGTCGCATAGGAAACCATCCCCCCACCTAAATTACCTAATTCCAGACCTATACGACACCCGCCTTAGTAGCTGTTCTATCCTCTCCTTTCTGATCCTATGGCAACTGGACCTGGACCTTCTTCTGAGTATTCTTCCGGACAACCCTTTTGACTCAACGCAGCGCTCGTGAATGAACTGGCGCCCCGAGCATGGCTTTCGAGTGGCTCTTTAGAAGTTTGGTGATATGCGTAGAGTTTAACAGGTATTTCGCAGACCCATTCATGATGCATGCATTTGAACGGATCTTGTGTGTCATAATAATATTTATTGTTCTATAAATTGCAGTCAGGTTCAGATTATGATTCATTTTGTAGAGAAATGATGAAACCGATGATGAATTTTGCGATGAGGGTTAGTATCAAATTGTATGGTTATCACTGTTTCACAGTAGTTGTCAGACGCCATTTGACCAAAATTTATTAGGTTATTAGGCTTTTCTGGATGGTTCTCCTTACCATTCTAGGTATCACACTCGCCCCTCTGTCTCTACATCCGTCCCTCATGTTCATATTTCTATCAACTCTACGCCTACCATATTCTCTTTTCCCCTCCCCTCTATGTCCTGCCTCTATAGGCCTACCAGCTCTTATCTGTTTTACTCTCTGCCTGCTTTCCGCATCTTTGTAGCTTTGAGATTTGGCTTATTATACGTTGCTGATGTAAAAACAACGTGGTCATTTAAGGAATAAAGAGCGAAATTAATAGTAGGCTATTTATAATAATTCATTGGTTTCAATGATCAGCACATTTCAATTTTGCATTCTTTAAGATTATGCTGCTATAATTGCAAGTGTAAATTGCAGGCCGTCCTACATGTAGGCTAGCCTAGACCTAAGTGAAGGCACTGACTTATGTAGGCCCTAGTAGTGCCAGGTATAGTTTGACTGCAGGCGTTTTCCACATCTGGTCTGTCTAACCATGTCTAAAACAAGTAAATTCTCATATTCCTTATATTGTTTATTTGAAGTCAGTGGAACCAGAGCCATCGTTCCGCCCGAATGCTGCTCGTTCCCGTTCACTTACAACGGAAGCAGTTACTACACTTGCGTAAAGAATTTCACGGACCCATCGGACATCGGATGCTTCAGATCGCAACGCTCCTGGGCAACCTGCTTATCTAAGAGTAGGCTATGTAACATGATATGTTTGCTTTGAAAATAATTTACGTGACTGGTAGAGAAATGGTAAAACACAAAATTACTGCCTTATCGCCATGGACGGAATTTGGTTTCCGTTCTTGGAGGGGCTAAGCCCGGAAAAAAAGCCATTTACACGGCAGAAAATGAGCCTGGGTCTTCTTGGGGGAGCTTAGCCCCCTAGCCCCTGATAAACTTCGCCCATGCTTATCGCTTTAAAAGAAGATTTTCTGTTACACCTAAGTTGTTTAAGCCAAGCACAAGCTTGATGAAAACATTTGAGGACACTTGCATCTTGTTTTAGTGCATTAAGTTCTCAATGACTGGTTGGCCGATCTGGCTGAAAATAATGGACCGGAATAACATGCATCGACATAGATCTACCTTAAAACTCTTCCTTTAGACAATCCTATTGACTGCTTGTTTTTGTCTACTTTGAAACTGATTGCGGTTTGTCATCCCGATTGATTAATGAATGGGCTAAAAAATTATATAAATTATATATATATATATATATATATATACACGGTAACCTTTCTTAGTAAGCCTACCGTAGTTTACCTTGCCTGTCATCGCTTAACTTGTATGTGGTCCTACTCCTAGTAGGCCTATACCTACCGCATCAATGATTGTATCATTGAAATTCTACCACCATCCGTTGTAGCCTATGCTTTTAACTGAAGTAGACACTCGAGTACGTGGCCTTCAGGATCAATTTTGCTGGCTTTAACAGCAAAATCCTTATAAAGTTTTTCCTGTTGCGCTAACGATGGGGTCGACCAATTTGCTTACACAGTGGCGGCGCCAGGATTTCAGTTTCGGGGGGCTGAAGCCTCGACCGAAATCTCGTGAAAATTTTCCATTTTCGCCGCCAAATTTTTTTTAGTCATCGACCAAAATCTCATGAAAATTTCCCATTTTCGCCGCCAAACATTTCTGACGACCTTTTTTTTTTTTTTTAGTCGTCAGCCCAAAATCGCGGATATTTCACTGTAAAAAATTTCGGATGCCCTTTTTTTAGGGGGGGCTGAGCCTCTTGTAGGGGGGCTTAGCCCCCCAGCCTCCCCCTAGCGCCGCCACTGTGCTTACATGCAGACAATGAGTGTGGAGACAATGAATTGGACACAAATTGCTTAGCGCCATCGTTTCATTCTTTCTATCCATCAGCAATTGGAACTACCGGAGTATTTAAATATAAATATAAAACACAGTAGAATCGCAACGATTCTCCTAACTACGATTCCTAAATATTGGCCTATAGTCGATAATAATAATAGTCTGCAATATTTTAAATGCTATAGAAAACTGTAAGCTAGGAACTTATTTGCGCTGTTATTCTCAGCACTTGATCAATGTCGCAGAGACTACTCTCATCTAGTAGTAGGCAAATAATGTCTGATTGGTATAAATGTCACTTAATTAAGCAATTAGCAATGGTAGACAAGGTTGCTACAATCAGAACGGACGTGGCGATGAGATATCTGTCGTGAACGCATTTTCAGTCCAGCGTTAAAATTTTGTCTAAATACTGCAAAACGTAGCAGCCATTGAAGCAACAGTGCCTGTGTGTGTTTTGTTACGATGTGCATGGTGCCACAGACTGTTTTAGTAGCAATATTAGATTAAGACGTTTCTATACATCATTTTTATAAGATGACACGTGCATCGAGTTATATTGAACGTATAATGTGTCTCTCTCTTAGACTACAAGGCTACTTATATCAGTTACAACTTGACGATTCCGAATATCGCTCAACCAGTTCAGTCGATGTTCATTCACGGTTGGTTGATCATCCAGAGAAATGTTCCAGGCAGCGGTTCAATATTCAACAGACCGTGGGTCGACTACAGAAATGGTTTTGGAGATCCAGCTGGAAAATACTACTGGTTCGGAAACGAAAAACTCTATCAACTACTGGCAAGTGGAAACTGGAAGTTAAGAGTCGAAGTTCAGTCAAACGATACATTGAAATGGTATTCGGCCGAGTACGAGTCTTTCCGCTTGAGTGACGAAGCTAGTAAGTATGTCATAGGCGTGACTGGATACACAGGAGACGCGGGAGATGCATTCAATGTTGCAAACTATACCAATTGGAAAACAAACGGAATGAAATTCACCACAATCGATAACGACAATGACAACAATGCCAATGCAAACTGTGCCTTGGGTCAGGGTGGTTGGTGGTCGAATGCTTGCGGAAGCTCTTCTCTGAATTCGTACACGTCCGCGGGCAACTCCTGGGGAACTCTTCAGCGCCTTGGTCTTGAACATACTTACTACGTATCCAGCGGGCGAATGATGATAAGGAAAAACTGACCGACTACACTTTGAGAGTTAGGCCTACTTTGGAAAACATTTTATGTCTGTAAATGAAGATTTCTGACAAATGACATTTAAATGTCTTGCGTGACATGAGTAGATTTATTCAAGAGCAGAATCGCTTATATGAATAGACTCACAAAATTTAATTAAAGGCACGGCACGTCGATAGAGGTTAGAAGTCTCACTGTTTCAGCGTAAAAATGGGCAACCAATTTGCCCAGTAGCAGCTAGAGCCTTAGAAAACACAGCAATGCACTCGTCTATCGGAGAGACTCAAGAGTCAAGACATGTAGGCCTAGACCTAATTCGCACCATTACACGTTAAATTTAATCTTTGTGTCATTATTAATAACAGTGTTTTTTTTCAATTGAGCTTTTAGGAGGATATAGTGTTGTACTCTTAGAATAATGTGCATCTCATAATTCTTATTATTTTGTAGGTCTACTTGTACAATGTAAGTAGGCCTAAATGTGGCATTTGCTTCGATAACGTTATAGGATCACCACCGTTAGGTCCATAGGCGGAGACCTGGGCCGAGAATTGGGGGGGGGGGGGGACGGAAAGACGCGAGATTTTCCGAAAAATTTCTGACGACCGGCGAAATCTCTAAAAAAGTTATTTTCGCCGCCAAAAAAGTTGATGACTTTTTTTTTAGTCATCCGGCCAAAATCTCGACGAAATTTTCAATTTTCGCTGCCAAAAAAGGCTTGACGCTCAAACATTGGGGGGGGGGGGGACAAATGCATAGGCCGTCCCCCCCAACACTTTGATTGGGGGGGACGGTCCCCTCTGTCTCCCCTAGGTCTCCGCCCATGGTTAGGTCTATAGGCTACATGACGTTGTATTAAATCTACCACGGATAAAACAGTGGGTCTATTGCAAACAGAATTTTATAATAATTATATTCATGCGCAGAGACTGCAATTAAGGTCTATGCAATTAATGCCTACACGAAAATCAATGCTTTTGAAATAATTATAGGACTGTACATATACTAGCTTATAGGTAGGCAGATAAAATAATTATTTTCAGCATTTCACAGAACAATAGCCAAGTTATTATTATTACTACACCCAGAACATAGCCAAAGCAGTCTTACATTGCAAGTAGGCCTGACCAGTGCATGGAGCTGGGTGAGAAATGTCGTGGGGTTGAAGGTTCAACCCCCGCCCCATAATATTATCTTTCTCGGTGGCCCTTATAAAGTCGTCTTTTCACACCCGAACTCAACGTGGATCATAGTCTGACCCTCTGCTAATTTTCTTTAATTTCCATACTGCATGGAGCGGTTTTTTCTTCTTTGCTGTCTGCCTAATTGGTTCTTTGTTGTTTTCTTTTATGAGAATAAGTTCATTTGATTGATTGATCTTTTGATTTAGCATTGCAATGACGTGCACTATGGAGCTGATGCTAACCTTAACGGTGACCTTAATCCTAACACTGACCGCAACAGCTAGAATTGACAAATATTGGCAGTTTACACATTTTAATAATAATGCGACTCCAGGTTACTCAAGATCGCAGGGAAGAGGCTCGAGTCAGCAGCTGGCATGGTAGCATCGGTAGGCCTATTATAGACGACATTGAAATGTTAAGCTGTCCTCTGGCAGATACCGTATTCCAATCGATAAGACGCCACATCATCGACTGCAGCCAGTGGTAGCGCCAGGATTTCAGTTTTGGGGGGGCTGAATCCTCGCGGATGAAATTTTCCATTTTCATTCGCCAAAATTTCTGACGACTTTTTTAGTCATTAATAATTCTGGTCGAAACCTCATGGAAATTTCCTCATTTTCGTTCACTAAAAAAACATAATATACAGCGAAAAAGAAAAGAAAGAACAAAGCTGACAACAAAAAGAAAAGAAAGGGCATAAATAATAACGAAAACGATTAGAAACGAAACGAACAAGAAAGAACATAATAAACGAAGAAAGCGAAAAGAAATGACATAACTAACAATAAAAGCGAAGAGAAAGAACAAAACTAAAAACCAAACAAAAAGAAAGAACATAACTAAGAACGAAAACGATTAGAAACGAAACGAATAAGAAAGAACATAATAAACGAAGAAACCGAAAAGAAATGACATAACTAACAACAAAAGCGAAGAGAAAGAACAAAACTAAAAACCAAACAATAAGAAAGAACATAGCTAAGAACGAAAACGATTAGAAACGAAACGAACAAGAAAGAACATAATAAACGAAGAAACCGAAAAGAAATGACATAACTAACAACAAAAAACGAAAAGAAAGAACAAAACTAAAAACGCAGCAATAAGAAAGAACATAGCTAAGATCGAAAACGACTAAAAACGAATACGACTAAGAACGAACACATCTAAGAACGAAAAAACAAAAAAATATAATAAGAATGAAAATAAAGCTAGGGAACATAACAAGGAACGAAAACGAAAGCAAGAAAACACAACAAAAAAGCAAACGGCCCAGAAACAACATAGCAAAGAACGATCGAGAAGGAAAGAAAGAATATAACAAGAAACGCAAACGAAAGGAAAGAATATAACTGAGAACAAAAGTGAATAGAAAGAACAAAACTAAGAACGAAACCGACCAAAAACGAAATCGACAACGAAAGAACACAGCAACAAACGAAAACGAGAACCATAGCTAAGAAAACTAAAAGAAAAAAAATAACAAGGCATGAAAACGACTAAAAAAGAACACAAGAAAGAACGAAAACAGAAAGAAATAACAAAATAGAGAAAGAAAATTAAAATAATGAATATAGCAAGGAACAAAAGCGAAAAAAGCATAAAAATACCGAAAACAAAAAGACAGAAAATAATTTAGAGCGAAAACGACATAGAAAGAACATATATTTATAATAATCAGTTTATTCGGTTGATGGTCGGCTTGCTCAAGGTTGAGTAGGTTAAACATCCCCCGAAATAAAAATCCTGGCTACGGCCCATGGTTGTTTTTAAGGAATTTTTAGAACTGCACAACCCCTTCTTTTCCCTCCCATCCTCCATGGTAAATTACTTCTAAAGTTCTAATCGGAGGACAATGACCTTTTCTGCTAGTTTTAACTGCACAGAACTTGCGACAGAAGTGCTTCTACAGCTGCACAAATCCATTTAGAACTGCACGTTTTGTGTACAACTGCACGTTAAAAAAGGCCCTGCTACGGCCTTGAGCCTAGGACTACGTTTACATTTTCAGCCAATTCTTAAAATAATACGTTGCCATTGGCGACCGTCACGTGACCTAAACGGCCATCGGCGAAATTGTTAAAAACTTAAAGACGATCGAGATGAAAATCTTATAATTACCCTGTTTAGTGAATGAGTCATCTTCAACGGATGCGATCTTCAAAGTCACAAAGTGTTCATCTCGAAAGAGATGTACAAATCGAACGCTGACACTCACGGAAACAACCAAATTTTCGCAATATTTCATGAAGTTTAGTCGAATACCTCTTCGCCGACTATATTATGCGAACACTGATGACGTCGGCTGATGACGTCATTATCTTAATTGTTTTATTTTTAACTGGATTAATGTTTATCGTTTTCTGTGACGTTTTCAGAGAGGCTCAGAGTGCGGTGGTGATCGATGTTCCCGACTGGCAGTTATTATTATTAATAATAACAAAATTATTTATTATTGTTGTTATCAATAACAAGAGTCACTGCATGGGTGCGCTTTTGAAAGACTTTTGCCGAGAGAAGTGCTTTATTTAAAATTTCAGCCCTGATTTGATGTGACCATTTAATGGTCACAATGTCACATCAAATCAGGTCTGAAAGTGAGCCGGTGTCACGATATAGAGTATCCCCCGTATTAATTGTATCCCCCAAAATTAAAAAAGTCGAAAAAAACCGCTTCCGCGTGTAGTTTTTTTGCAAATTAATTTTCATCTGCTTTGTTTTGAACAATGACACTAACTGGTATGTTTTTTCCGACTAGATAATTTGTTTTGCCCTGTTTTTAGAGCACTTAAAACATTAAAAACACTTAAAAACACTCAGAGTCACTGAATGAATTCGAGTTGCCTTTATCTGAGCATTGCCTAGTACACTTAAAACAATTAGAGTCACTTAAAATTTTGATTAGGCCTACAGCATAAATATTTTTTTTATGCGCCTTTTTCAAAAATGGAGATAGAATGGTTTATTCCCCCCGGATAGTATAGACCGGTTAATTCCATCCGGTGGGATAGACTAATTCATCCCCCCGGATAGCTTTCAGGGGGGATACTCCGTTTCATGACACCGGGTCTGTCCGGGTCTCTGACCCGGAATTCATTTGTTGGCGCTTGAATAAACAATGGCAGGCTATTTAGCACCCTTTATTGGCCCAAAGAGACCCGGCAATTTTTTCAGACCACTCAGCGCTGCATCAAATACAATATTGGGCTAATTGTTGTTGATGCTGTTGTTGTTGATGCTATTGTTGTTGATGCTGCTGTTGTTGATGCTGCTGTTGTCGTCGTTGTTTTTGTTGTTGTTGAGGATTCATAAACGCGCTACCCCGCCACTCTGACGTCGAGAAAGACTGACGACCTCAACTCGCAGTTCCTGTTGGAGGCGCTTCCAATGAGAATGGCCAACAGACGATGAATCAGAACTTAAACAATTTAATACTTTGCGCCAGAATAGCCATTGCGAGGACTTGTTTAGTTTTTTTTATCAACTGCAGGCAATAATTAGGCCAGTTTTTGAAAGTATGTGTTGAACCTTAAGTTTCTATAAATTATAATCAGGTAGCCTCGCTATGTCTATACCAGTTACAAATTTCTGTATCAATAGCTAGCTAGGCTACTATTGTGAATGAATCTTTAGCATAGTGATACTGGCAGTGACGCTACTATATAGCCTACTAGGCCTACACTGAGCACACTCAAGTGCGGTCGCCTGTAGGCCTACATATTATGTCCTCCGTATACGCGCCCTCTCATGCTCATCCTATCCCGTTTTCTCTACCCTTCAACCCGCTCGCAGTTAAGAAAGTGGATGCCTATAGAAGCTTAGGCTACATTCAGGGCTGTAATATGGCAAACTTAGAGAGGAGTAGTCCTCAGCCTACACGCAACAGCCGCATGCTAGACCCAGTGGCGTAGCCAGGAATTTTTTATGGGAGGGGTTTTATGGCCAAAAACCCTGTTTTTTGCTATTTTTTCTTACTTAAATGGAAAAATAACCTTTAAAAAACCTTTTTTCGGAGCCAATGGGGGGGGGGGTTTAACCCCAACCCCCTCCCTTGCCTACGCCACTGGCTATAGACCTGTCTACAGGTCATTTTCCCGTATATTACACATAAGTAATCGTGAGGTGTGTTCACGCTGTATGCCTGTAAATACCCACGTAAAGGCCCATGCAGGCCTACCCTCGATTACAGCTAGCCCTGCTTATATTGTGTGCCACGATTAATTAGGCTTAGGCCTACTTCATCGATCGACGATCGTTGAGACAAATATATAGGTTATACCCATCGGAAGTCAACCTTTCAATTTACATTCTTATAACGCCGGAGGTCTTTCATCCGGTGAATGTGACCGGCGCTCCAAAGAGTCCTTTCCCATCGAATATATTATTATAATTGGCTACGGACGTAGGCCCATTATAGGCCTTCAGGTCCTAATCTGCGAAAATCGTGTGCGATTTGAAATCTTATTATTTTTCTCGGGCCAAAACTTGGCATAATTATAATTATGTAACTACAACATTGTTTTTAATTTTAAGTTTTTACCCACAGCTTTTAATAATTAGGCTAATAGACCTAGACCTAAAGCCTAATGTTAGGAACTAGAATATTAACCTTACTTTGCAGAAGCAGAAGCGGACCCCAAAATTCTTGGCTTTCGCTTGTAAGACACTTAAACGAACCTGATCTTACTTAGGCCTACTGCTTTATAATTTCCAGGAAATTTAAGCAGGCTAAATTTAGTGTGACTCGTCAATGGCGACGACGGCAGGCCGTATCTATGTCGCGTTGCATGTGAAGGTTCTAGATTCGATATATAATCTCTGCATTTAGGAATGCTTTATTACGCCTGGTATGGGATTCGGTGTCTGGCGTGGAAACCGAGATGATTTCGTTGGCTATTCTTCACAAATACATCTGTATCCATACTGGTGGATTGAATTAAAATTACAGGGTGAGTTTCTCTGCTGCATATCGTGGCTGTGTAGTGGGAATTTTATAATTTCTTTTGTAATTATCTTTGCGGCTTAAGTCAGCTGATCGCATGCGCTGTTGCAGTAGGCCTGTGTTGCGTCTTGCTGTGTGCGTCAGCTGTGCGTCAGGTCAAGTAATGACTTTGTAAACAGTGACTGAGTTTGGCCGCAAAACTTCGGCCCGTGCATTGAACTGTCACGCTCTGCAGATCAGCTGAACGCATGTGTAGTGTAGCTGGGTTCTTGCTTGGTGGTAAGGCCTAGAAAGTTAGAGGCACAAATTTTCCATGTCGTTTTCTCTTTGCTTAATAATTCAATTAGTTTGATTGCGTGAAGTCACTAGAGAATTTCTGGCTCATACTAAACTTAATCAGCAGTATCATGTCAGTAAGAAAAGTGGCTTATGTTAGCCCAGTCTGAACTCTGAAAAGTACCTTTGTCCCAAAACTATTTCTATGCACTATCAAACTCTGCCGCTGCACACCTGGATTTCTTTGGATGCGGTTCACACGTTCCAGAATTATTTTGAGATGATATCGAATGTTTAATTTTGAAACTGAGAGGTTATAGGTTCAGGTGTTGCAGACTGATACCGAATTTTATCGAAGGTAACTTTTCATATACTTTGGTGATGAGTTAAAAAATTACAGCTATACAGCATACTTTAAAAGGACATGTTAAACTAGGGCAATTATCAAGCATACTTTAAAAGGACATGTTAAACTAAGGCAATTATCTAAATTACAGGACCAAAGACACTAATAATGCACTATATAATGTTACGTGTTTTTGACTCCTATGTTCCTGGAGTCTTAGAAGCTGAAGCAGTAATTTCTCATTTGAAGTCAGGCTGATGAGAAGATCTAGTAGGCGTTGGGTTAAATTATTTTGAGCTGCACATGCGGAATATCTTGGGGCAGAGTTATAGTCAAGGTGAGAATTGCCAGGGATTTCAATCCCCAGTTATTTTTCCACATTCTTCTACCATAACTTATACTATAGAGAATGGAAATGGATCTTCACACGTTTTATGCAGCAACCATTGAATTGATTAGATGAGGACTTCACCAACATTGCCAATTTGAGTACCTTTGAGGTGCATACATGTATATATGGACCAATATATGGACCATGCCAGAACCAGAGTACATCTCTGAAATCGACCGACATCAGGAAGTGAACCCCAATCAACATACAGGTGCTTTGTACGCAGCCTACGCTCTAATCAGTGTCGCTAACTGGGCCATGATAGACGTAAGCAAGAGTCAAGCACCCATGGTGCAGTGTAGGATGTCACTTTCTCTCTGATTATTATCAGCCACTTCTCAACACAGGAAGATTCCAACGTCCTGAATGTTAGAAAGCGGTATTGGGGTGCTGCTGTTCGCTTTCCAGCATTTTGCTATGATCAATTTAAAAATGCTTCTGATTCTTTGCTACGATTTAAATCGACTGCTTTGCGAACTTATGAAACTCTCATCTCTACATATTATTTTTTTTATTTTTTATTATTATTATTTTTTTTATTATTTTTTTTTTTTATTATTTTTTTATTTTATTTTTATTTATTATTTTTTTTGATATTATTTTTTATATTTATATTTTTTATTATTACTATTATTAACGAAATTGGAAAAAATGGCAATACACTAACGTTCTGTGCAGATACCCATTGTGCTCTGTGTTCATGACAGCATTCAACATTGTCTTCTACAAATAGATCTGTTCGATTGACACAGAAAGATGTATTGATGTTTTGTGTAGCCATAGCAACTGTGTTTAATTACTCAGCAGATACATAAAGTTATTGATTTTTCTGAAAATGACATCTTCTCCTTTAAGACATTGCTTTGAACATTGTGCAATGTTCAGTGCATCATCATCACATACCACCACAAGACAGTGTGGCCTGCCATGTATGTAAAGAAAAGAAGAAGAAGAATAGGAGTCAGTCCTTTTAAAGTGGCTGCTTGAGTCAGCCATGTGTTAGCAATATCATTCTTACTGACCTCCGCACATGAGAGCAGTCGGCCAGCCCTCTCTCTGACCACCTGTTCTTCACTCAGTGTACAGTCAGTGTACTCATAATAACTGAGTTAGCTACGGAAGGGGGCATAGGTGGTGAAGAAATCTTCAGCCAATTTTTGACCAGGATGAGGGTTGATTGAATCCCCAATTCTTTCAGTCGTCAATCCAGCACCCTAACCATTGGACCATTATTGCACCACCAGTTTAATAGCATGTGATGCAAACCAGTTTAAGCAAGTTTTAAAGAATTCAGATGTTGGAATGAGCATTCATGTCAATTGCAAATCAGGTCAATGTGCAACAGGTGCAGTGTACGTAGTTTATTCAGCATAGGCATAGGCATAGGACTTATATTGTCCATCTGAGAAAATCGTGCCTCTGTAAAGATGTCTCGGTAAAATATTGTTAAGAGAGGTAAGGCATTCATTTATTACATCAATGTTGTTATTATCAGCAGAGGTTGCTTCATATCGTTGTGTGGTTAGTGGACCAAGCTGTCAATTGAGAAGTTGGGGGGGGGCATATTCTGGTGTCAGTGGGAAGATAAGACGATGAGGGAGAGGACTCATATGCTGAGGTTGAGAAAATGGAGTCGATAACAATTCATATCATGGCTGTCTCCATTCTGGCTTAAAGGTCTGTTGTTGTTGTTGTTCTTCTATTATTATTATCAGCATTTGTCTTGAGAGGTATTGTCTAAGTTCGAGTGATATTTTATCTGTAGCCGATATGTAAACCATATATAATCCGACCAAGTAACCCATCTGTTATAATCAAGCCAAGTAGTTGTTTTGTTATCAAGAAAAGTAGCCCATGTGTTATCTCATGCACGCCTAACTAGAGTTACAAGCTTTCTCTGATGGTTACACAAAGCAGACGTGAGGCTAATGCGTTGTGCCATTTGCTACTCAGAATTAACATCTTACTAAGATTATTAGTGTTTTTAAATTATTATTTATATTGTTATTATTATCATTATCATTATTATTATCTTTATTTGCTATAGAAATTACTACTTGCATTACATTACATGATATTATGCTACAAATATTGTTATACTACGCTTGAGGTTTAGAGCAAGATTTTGCTATGTTAGGATGGCATTTCACTTAATACTCAGTAGCGGCGCTAGGGGGGAGGCTTAGTACATTTTTTGCGGCGGAAATTGGAAATTTTCTTCGTATTTTGGTCGATGACTTTAAAAAAAGGTCGTCAAAAATTTTGGCGGCGGAAATAGAATTTTTTCCCAAAAAATCCAGCCCCCAAAACGAAAATCCTGGCGCCGCCACTGTTAATACTATCCTAATGGTCATGTTCTATAGGTGTCTTTTTTAGTATAGTTGCTCTAAGCAGTGAATTTGTTGGTGTTGGGGTGGGGAGTTGGGTGATGACAACATTGGTGACTACAGCAATGTTGCTAAGATATTCTAACTAATCCTCTTAGGCCTTTTAATCACCAATATGTTGATGTAATTATTATTAAGCCTATTAAAATGTATACTCTGAGGCCTAAGAGGAGTTTGTAAGCCATGAACATGCTTGAGAGCTTTGCACGTGGCTCAAGATATAATGTTGAATTAAATTAAGAACTTGTCATTTCAAAGATGGGACAAATGGTTAATGAATAAATGATGGATGAATCAGTATTTGCCATTGAAGTAAACATTGGTGAGGTTACTTGGTTGGGCCACGAGAATATTCTCATGAAATACTATAGAAATGAAGCGGGTGTATTGGAGTGAGCCAATAACCGGACAGTCTTGGAGTTTATGGGTTACTGCTTGCACAAAAGGGTTACTTGGCTGGATAGCAAATAGGTTACTTGGCTGTATTGCATATGGGTTACTTGGCTGGATAGCAAATAGGTTACTTGGCTGTATTGCTTATGGGTTACTTGGCTGGATAGCAAATAGGTTACTTGGCTGCATTGCATATGGGCTACTTGGCTAGATAAGATAGGGTTATTTGGCTAGATAAGATAAGATAGGGTTATTTCAATATATTAGATATGGTTACTTGCCTGGATGACAGGCAAGTGACCATATATTTTTTATTGCATGTATTCATATATGCATGGATAGGTGTGGCGCCGTAGCGGTCTCCCAATTTGTGAGTGGTACTCGTCTTTGACAAAATGAAGGATTATACTTGCATTCTATTGACTCAGACTTGTGACAGCTAACTTCTGACCTTTTTAGCAAAGTAGCCAAGGACTCATGACTTTGTGTGACCAAGAAATCCTGGCCTTCTCTGACCAAAGACTTCTAGCTTCTATAACAAAGTCTTACGTAACCAGGGACTTCTGAGTCCTGGCCTTCTGTAGTGAAAGATTTATGGCGTTACGTGGTCATGGGCATCACTGGACCTCGGTAACTGACGGAAATCTGACCTATATGGAAAGATTTATGACCTTGTTTGGTCAAGAACTTACTGCCACAGTGCAGACTGCGGCTTGATTGAAAAAATCCAGCTCGAGATCGCTGAGTTTATAAAATTTGTTTAAAATTAAGAAAAAGAATAATTCACTGGCTTGCTTGAATAGATATTCGTTTGTCACAAGTTTGGCTTATCATGACGCATTAATTATGATTTATGTCATAAAATGTTTTAATACAGTTAATTATTTTTCAGTAGATTTTAGAAATTTGCTTCTTTCGAGTTTACCGATGAGGCCTTTGACTTCAGACCAATAGGTATTTTTGTTGGCCCGTGGTCTCAAAAAACGTTGGACAGTTCCGACTTGTAGCCTTTTGCAACCTCAGACTTTTTTCCTTGTGGAAGAACAGAATTATGGCCTTCATTACAAAGAGCTTGCGGCCTTTTATAACAAACCTCCTGGTTACGCTTCGCTCTCAG
Source organism: Lumbricus terrestris (assembly GCA_949752735.1). Lineage (NCBI taxonomy): Eukaryota > Metazoa > Annelida > Clitellata > Crassiclitellata > Lumbricidae > Lumbricus > Lumbricus terrestris. The sequence continues at coordinate 47,905,988 of OX457041.1, forward strand.
CTTGTGGTCCATCCTGCTGGGTCCTACAAGTCTCTCAAGTCTTTTTTCTTTGTTCATGGTTGGGCTGGGAGTGCCTCTGAGTAGTTTCTTGAAGGGACGCTTTATAAATGCTCTGAATGAATGAATGAATGAATGAATGAAAAAAGGACTCCTGGCCAGCTGTAGTTGAGAAACTGTTGCCTTCTCATCATTTTCAGATGAAGCTCCACGTTGGCTTAATTGGCTGAGTGCTCAAATAGTTCACGTAGGTCAAAGTCAACATTTCACGAGCATCACCTTACAGCAAATGCTTATCTCGAGTTGCATAGAACTTGACTGCTATAGATCAAAATCATGCCACATACATGTATGGCAGATCATAATCTCCATTTGAAGAATGCCTACTTAGTATAGTTGGGTGACCTGTTTAAGTGTGTGTGCCTATTAAGTCCACGAGGACAGTAGTGTGTGTGTGTGTGTGTGTGTGTGTGTGTGTGTGTGTGGGTGTTCTAGTCTAACCACCCAAGAATCGGTAATTGCATTTTTATGACTGATAATAAGAGGAGCCGTCATATTAATGCTTGAAATTATTACACTTTTTATGCATTAACTGCAGGCTTTCTTTTCGAAATCAACGTGCACTAATCTGTAATAAGTAAGTTATGAGCCATTAATATGTTATGTACGCAAGAAGGGGAGGAGTGGAAGATTAGGTGATTTTGCATAGAGTGCATAGGGGAAGGTTGTTGACAAAATGTGTACGTACACAAGATAAATTTCTAATTATGGCGACAACATTAGCCTATTTATAACTCTGTATTATCCTTTAGTTGCAAGTTCGATGGCTTTTTACTACATTATATAAAAATAGAATTCTTTCGTGCATCATGTATGGAATTACGGATGGCCCTTTAATGAATGATTCTTCCTTTGATATGAACATCTATATCAAAACAGTCTTTGTGTCTGTGATGATTTTGATGATTTGCTTTCCTTTGTATAGTTTTCGGTCTTTGTGGTCTATGATCATTTTTCTTGCTTTCCTTTGTACAGGTTTGGTTATGCCTCCTCGCTGTAAAAAGCAGAACTAGGCATCGTGGAGCCATCTGTTGACGTCGGTTTTTAACGAGAGCCGATTCACAAAGAACCAGGTACCTGTCTGTCTGTTTGTTGTTGTTGCATTTTGCTTAATGTTTCATATTTCATGCATTGTTGTCGTCAATGCAGTTGTTGGTGTTGTTTTCATATGATAGCCAGTATCGACTTGAGCAGTATTTTCTTATGTGATGGTTAGAAACTTGTTAAAAGATCGTTTAAAATTTTACGCATGTATCTGTAGTTTTGTGAAGTCTATTTTTGTAAGTTCCACTCAGAGCACAATGAACTTGAATGCCGGCTTTCGATTACAAAGCAAGGAACCCTGGCTAAATGTCTAGTACACAAAATCACCAAGTTGTCATTACTTGTTCTTGTGCCACCAGTGTGTCATAATAAAACCATTGATTGATCGATCGATTGATTGATCGACATCGGTTTTTTACAAATGCTGATTGATTGACTGACTGACTGATTGATTGATTGATTTATTGATTAGTATAAATCAGTTACAATCAACAGAGATGGAGGCCAGCGACCTAGACATCGACAAGTTACTGAAGAGTGCGGGAGATTCAGGCGTCTATCAGGTCACGATGTTCGCACTCGTCGGAATCCTCGTCTTCGTGACAATCGACTCATTTGCGATCAACTTCCTCGCTGGAAAGATGAACCACTGGTGCCAGGTTCCAGGTCTCGAGACGTTTGACCACGCGCAGCAACTCTATGCTGGAATACCGATTGAAAACGTGGGATCACTCCGTCACAGTCACTGTTTCCAGTATCCACACGACTTCACGAGTTACAGCGTGGACGAAATAGCATTGTGGAATCAGTCGACAGCCGGGCAGAATGTGACCAGAGAGAGCTGGATAGCTTGCCATAACTGGACCTATGACAAAAGTGTCTTTGTGTCAACTATTGTGAGCGAGGTATGTAGAGATGTGTGTGCGTGTGTGTGTGTTGGTATGTGTATGCGTTTGTGTGTGTGTGTGTGTGTGTGTGCAAGTGTGTGTGCATGTATATGTTTGTGCATGTGTGTGTGTTTGTTGTGTATGCATGCATTTGTGTGTGTGTGTGTGTGCAAGTGTGTGTGTGTGTTTTGTATGTGCTTGTGTGTTGTGTGTGCGTGTGTGTGAGTGCTGTGTGTCTGTGCGTGTTTTCTGTTTTTGCCATACGCCATTGTGTTTATGCTGTTGGCGACACACTGAACCACACAAGCAACGCAGGTTTGTGGGCAGGCAATCAAGCGTGGACGCTTTTGCACCTGTGTGTTTACGATGCAATACAACGCAATAAAATACCACAGGTATAAAAAGACCATGGAAGTCCAGGGCTCTATTCATGCACTTGTGTAGTGCTACAGTACCCTGGTTAATTACCCTGGAGAGAAAGTCCTGTGTAGAAATACATTGAACATGTTCTCAATGCACCCTAAGACTGCTTGCACCCTTGTAACAGTATTTTCCATAGATGTAAAAAACGATGAAAATAAAATAAAAAACGGAAAAAGACGCCGTTTTTTCGAAATAATAAAAAATGACAAAAAACCGATAAAAAACGGAAACGGAAAATTATTTGCCTTTGTTACATCTGAAATTTCATTTTCAGCTTAAAAACCTTGCTTATGCAATTTTATCAAGAAACTGCAAGTAACACAACTTTATTTTTAGGCCAAAATAATTGGTATAAGTAGCCTAACATTAATCTACCACAGTAATTTTTTCTTATAACTTTGGTTTAATAAGAAATTCGGACAAATTAAAGGTATTGAAATCTTTTCAAATTTAAATTAAAGGTATTGAAATCTTTTCAAATTTAAATTGTAGACATAAGTCCACATTATAAGTTTATGCTGAACGACATAACACAATTAAAATCTAACCAGAAGCAAACACCACAGATGTTTACTAAATTATATATTGCACATTTGTACTTGAAATTGTTACTTATAAATATTAATTATAGGCCCAAGAATTTTATATCAAAATAACTCTTACAAATTTCATTTCTTGTATAGGGATCTACTACATGTATTTCTCAAAATTATAGCTTAAACAAATTACACAAAGACCCTATAGTTGCTGAATCCTTGAGAGCACGGTGAAAACGTATGGAATATCAGACAAAAATTAAATTAAGGAAATTATATTAGACAGTAAATAATTAAATAAAGTTGCATAAAAATTGAAAAAAACGATAAAAAACGATGGGAAAAATAAAAAACGAAAAAACGACGTTTTTTGGGAGAGAATAAAAAACGAAAAAAAACTTTTTTACAACTATGGTATTTTCGTGTTACAGTGCCATATAGATTTTCGTCATTATTATCATTATTATTATTTATTATTATTATTATGATTATTTATTATTATTTATTTATTGTTATTATTATTATTATTATTATTATCATCATTAATAATGTTATCACACTGTATTAAACAAAAGATCCCGCGAAAGCCACAGCATTATTATTATTATTTATTTATTAATTATTATTATTATTATTATCAATGCAGAGCTGCTTAACACCATCTGTTGATTTGTTGATATCAGCGCTATATAATTCTCAGAAAGAAGTGAATGAATTGAGGATGATGAGATTGAGTTTGTTTGTTTGTGTGCAGTGGAACCTGGTTTGTGATCGAAGTTGGCTCATTGATCTCATCTCAACGATCTTCATGGGCGGTCGGTTGGTGGCCTGTCTGTCATGTGGACCGATCTCAGACCGGTATGGTCTCAGTCTTTATCTTGTCTGTATCACTTCTATGGTCTCAATCTATGGTCTCAGTCTTTATCTTGTCTGTATCACTTATATGGTCTCAATCTTTATCTTGTCGGTCTCACTTCTATGGCATCTCTGACCTAATTTTTTTCATTATGTTTTTGGATCATTCACAGTTTATTGTGAAATCAATGTTTGAACGTCAAACTCCTTTGTTTTAGTTGGAATGTCTGGTGGCATCATGGCTACAGCCATGTAGAAATGATTAGATCAGATTAAGTTCTCAGAAGTTCTGAGAAGCCAGGTGAACAGAAAGACAAACATGAACACAATTAGACAAGTAGGGCTTATTTGCCAATGTGCTTACATGCAGGCAGACAAACAGGCAGACAAACAGACAGACAAACAGACAGACAGACGTATTAACTGACAAACAATGACATATGAGGATGGACATCACGATCAGAGAGGTCAACAATGTCTTGCAACTGGTCCCGTTAGACAGGCAAAATGATATTCATACAATTGAACTCCGTGGTGATGACACTAATGTGTGAAGGACCCATTGACACGAATGAATTACTCCGAAATGCTTTATCATGCATTCATAACAGAGAAGTGAGTCAAAAGATGTCTTGAATATTACCCGTACAGGTTCATTTTTTATGTGGCCAGCGATAAGAATTTTTATGAACGCTTAGTGTCTCGCTTTTTAGCATCTCAATTGGAGACTGTTCAAGGTAATGCTTAGGCTGTTCAAGAGGTTGAGATTTAAGCTATGACCACTGTGATCACAATGCACATGTCCGCAGTATAAGATAAAGATAACACTCATTTGCGTATCTCTAGAGGAACTCTTAAGATGCAAGAAACTCGTCAAAAGAACAATTTTTAAGTTGCTTATTTACATACCTGCTTGGAATTTGCGTGAAAAATAGGATAACAATATATATGTATGCAAACTTCAATCAATCGCAATTTATATAGCGCCCCTTCAAGGTACCTACTCAGAGGCGCTCCCAGCCGATAAACTTGTTTATTTATCTTTCACAAAACAAAAGCAAAATGCTCACTTCCTTGCATACCTGTATAGAACTTGCATGCATATGCACTTGTTTAGAATCACCTAGGTTAACATGGTAGGCAAGAGCAGTCACTGTTTGACTGAGTGACCGATTTTAACTAATTTCTCTTCTTGTGTCTGGCTTTAAACTTCCTCTGGGATGGTTAAATGCGTAGAGACTTGGTGTAAGTCCTTAGCACATAATTGTTTAGGACCATTGACTGTTCTGGGACTGTATAAATATAAGACAGAGCTCTCTATTTGGGTGCAGGTTATTGTCAGAATTCTGTGACTAATAAAATGCAAATTGCATTTGTGTAATTTTGTTCTAGTTTTGGTCGAAAGCCAACGGTTCTAGTATTTCATGCGATAAAGATAGTTGGCTCCATTATGTCGATCTACGCCACAAACTACATCATCTATGTCATTGCCCGATTCTTTGTGGCATTTGGCTCCACTGGTTCCGGGCTGGCTGTCTTCGTCATTTGTGAGTCCCTTACATCTATTGTCATTATGAGTCCCTTACATCTATTGTTTAAAAATTATGGGTTCCTTACATCTGTTGTCATTTAATGAGTCCCTTACATCTATTGTCATTATGAGTCCCTTACATCTATTGTCATTATGAGTTCCTTGCATCTATTGTCATTATGAGTTCCTTACATCTAGTGTCATTATGAGTCCCTTACATCTATTGTCATTATGAGTTCCTTACATCTTTTGTCATTATGAGTTCCTTAGATCTATTGTCGTTATGAGTTCCTTACATCAATTGTCACTGATCAGTTTCTTATTCTCAGAAGGAATTTCTGGTGGCATCATTGCTACAGCCATATAGAAATGATTAGATCAGATTTAGTTAGGCTGGGGTGGCAAACCCATGGTACGTGTGTCCAAAGTAACACGTGTACAAATTGTTTGGGTGCATTGAATTCAGAGCGTTCCCAGAATTTCAAGCTTCGATATGCTCATTCACTTTTTAATACCTTTCTGAAAGCACCTGTGAAATAATGTCTTTTCTTTTCTTTTTTGTTGCTTATTTAAAGCATGTGTGAAAAATAATTGCAGACTTTGCAAAATACCAAAGGACACATGAGGTTATTTTTAAATGCGCCATTTTTGCCTGTGCCATTTATTTGGTTCAAAGCACCTGAGTTAGACAGTATTGGTGCCTAAAATACTAAGAAATGTCCATTGCACGCTGTTATGCTGTAAGTTGAGGTAGACCTGTTAGATTGAATTCATATGTAACTAAATGGAGCTAATCTCTGAGATAGGTCGGCTGTACACTCAACAATGTCAACTGCGCACTTTGTGTCAGAAAACACAATACTGTAATTTAGGCCTTTGGACAATAACATATTTATTGCCATTGATCGAGACTGTCTGCTTTTGTGAGACATCTGGCAATAAGTACTTACCCAATACTTCTGCGGCTAAAATTTAGAACATGGCTAGAACTATCACAAAGATATTTTGTTCATATGACATTTGAATATGGAAAAAAGCCAGATTGGTGACATGTTGTTTTATCATGGCTAGATGTACATTGACTATGCTGTGATTGCACATTTCTGTTTATGTGCTTTGTTGTCGGATAAAATATGACTGATTGTGTTCGGGTTAAATTATCTCATGATTTGGCAGTGACAAAGTTGCAAATTAATTGATATGTAAATTTATTACTTTACTGGATTGTTTTATTTATTTATTTATTTATTTATTGCCAAAGAAACAAAAAGAACATGTGTACAAGTAGTAGATACAGAGACGGTCTCTGAGCAACAGGAAGCCCGGGAAAAGCTAAGAGCTTATATCAACCTGGCCCCTAAATTACATTTGTTGACTGGTTTTTAAATATGAATATTGTTGGCTGGTGTTAAACTGTCTATTTGATTGGCTGTATCACCAGTTAAATGACTGCTTGACTGACTGACAGATTGGTTGACTGGCTGTGTAATGAAAATTTGAAGTACAGTATGAAGAGATTTACAAGCAATTTAGAATAATTAGTCAGAAATGATTGTCTGGCTGTTTACTTCATGTAATGAACTGATTGATTAATTGATTGATTAATTGATTGATTAATTGATTGATTAATTGATTGATTAATTGAAGCATCCTGATTGCTTGTGCCTACCTGTGCAGTGTCCGAGGTGACAGGTGAGAGTTGGCGCCATATCTTTGGCATCGGATGGAATGTGTTGTTGACGGCTGGCATTGTGACGCTTCCAGCCGTAGCGTACGTCGTGCGTGACTATGTTTACCTGCAGATGATCTACACCTGGCCTCAGATCATTCTCTTCATCTACATCTTGTGAGTTTTTGTTATACTGTGCCTCTTTGGGATGGTGATGATGATGTTGATGAGAATGACATTGATGGGGATTATGGTATGTATGGTGACGACAATGGAGGTGGTGTCTATTATGATTACAAAGACTCTGATGAGGATGATAAAAACGATGTTAGTGATGACAAAGAAAATGGCGATGATGATAATGATGATTATGATGTTGATTATGGTGGGTACTGGTGGTGACAATGGAGATGATGACATGATGTGCTCAGGATGCTGGATGAATCTCCGAGATGGTTGATGTCCTGTGGTCGGACCCGAGACGCGCTGAAGGTCTTACGGAAGATAGCAGCCGTCAATCGACGTCACCTGCCGGACACTCCAGAAATTTACACACTTAAACAACCAAAGGTACATTGGCAGAAATTTACACCAAGGTAAGGTACATTGGCAGAAATTTACACCAAGGTAAGGTACATTGGCAGAAATTTACAACTAAGTAAGGTACATTGGCAGAAATTTACACCATGGTAAGTTACATTGGCAGAAATTTACAACTAAGTAAGGTACATTGGCAGAAATTTACACCATGGTGAGTTACATTGGCAGAAATTTACAACTAAGTAAGGTACATTGGCAGAAATTTACACCATGGTAAGGTACATTGGCAGAAATTTACAACTAAGTAAGGTACATTGGCAGAAATTTACACCAAGGTAAGGTACATTGGCAGAAATTTACAACTAAGTAAGGTACATTGGCAGAAATTTACACCATGGTAAGGTACATTGACAGAAATTTACACCAAAGTAAGGTACATTGGCAGAAATTTACAACTAAGTAAGGTACGTTGGCAGAAATTTACACCAAAGTAAGGTAAATTGACAGAAATTGACACCCTTATCATTATGCAGCCTAAGGCACATTGGCAGAAATTTACACCCTCAAACATCTGTTGGCAGAAATTTAAACAAAGTAAGGTACATTGGCAGAAATTTACAACCTTAAGCAACCTAAGGTGCATTGGCAGAAATTTACACCCTTAAACATCTGAAGGTACATTGATAGAAATGTACACCCTTGGTGTAGTATAGACCTGGCCACACACCTTCGTATACTAAGGCTTAGCACGTCTTGCCCATACCTGGCTCAGGGCTAGCTTTAGGGATGGCTCTTCTTCTTTTTACTTTACATGTATTTTTTTCAGACGAAAAAGGCTAAGAAGTCCCAGCCCAGCGTTAGGGAGATGTTGTCCACTCCTGTTCTTCGAATGAGGAGTTTCATACTTTGGCTCAATTGGTGAGTTTTGCAGAATAAAATGGCATAACAATGGTTTATGTGATACAGAAGACGATTTGTCTGTGTTAAAACTACTGTTGATTAACCTGGTACATGATTTGTGGCCTAATTTTCCTAGCTTCCTCTTGAAAGCTGTGACAGAACTGTCATCCAAACTATTCTACATGTCCATAACTCCTGCACTGAAGAATTTCTACCCTAATATTCCTTTAGACTTCTTAGATAATTTATAGCAGTGCTCCTGAGCTGCCTTGTTTTGGAGCCGATTCCAAGAACCTTTCCCACTCCAGTAATTCCTTTCAAGCTCTAAACTTATCAGCTTTGATTAGATCTCTAAGATGACAATAATTCACCATTGTTTAATAACGATAACAATAAGGCCATTGTTTTCTGTACAGGTTTACAGATGCTCTGATGTATTACGCGCTGATGCTGAACACGGGCTTCCTTCCTGGTGACATCTTCTTAAATTCCTTTCTTCTCACAGTTGTCGAGTTTCCTGCCAACTTCCTGACGATGTACCTACTCGGACGCATCGGTCGACGGTTGACGCTCGGCACAGCCACGATTCTCAGCGCAGTGACGAGCGTCATCATGATACCACTCATGTTCTTTCCTGGTAAGTGGACTGCAACTGTGGTCTGTCTGTCTGTCTCTCTGTCTGTATGTCCGTCCTTCTGTCTGTCTGTCTGTCCATTCGTCTGTCTGTCCGTCCTTCTGTCTGTGTCTTTTAGTCTGTCTGTCTGTCCGTCCGTCCGTCTGTCCGTCCTTCTGTCTGTCTGTCTGTTTGTCCGTCCTTCTGTCTGTCTGTCTGTGTCGGGTCTGTCTGTCTGTGGGATTGTTATTGTTGACATTTACATAATATGAGAGTGATAATTCTGTAATGGTGTTGTTAGTTATTTCCGATATTTGAATTTTGGACCCCAGCATAATCAGCAGCATTGCATCTCCTCCATTCTCTGACTCTGTTTCACCTGTGGTCTTGTGTTAAACTTATTATTGCTATATCACAGGCGGCCACAGATATTTTTGCAGGAGGGGCAAATCACAAGCTTTAACAACCTTGCTTGCCTTGCTTTGTAAAAGTTAAACACATTAGCAAGTATATAAGGGCATTTCATTAATGTCAGCGCTTAAAGTGTAAAACAAGAAGTGCCTGGAGGCTCCTTAACTTGCCAGTGTGTCCTGGCAAAATAAGTGGCAGAACGGCGTTCACAGTCGAAAACAAGTGCATGGACGTCGTCCATGACCGTCCGGACACATTTTAAGCCCTGATTAGTGCAATACAAATGTCTGCAATTAAAAAATATCTGTAAAATGTTACGGTTGTTGGACGAGGAAAAGTCCAAAATGGACCATCAGCTATTAGCAGCTGTTATGAGTTATTTATTATTTGGATGCTTGTTTCACAATGCTAAACTATTCTTCCGTATCGTATTATAGTTTATGAAGTGGATTTTATAGTGTGAACTATTCAGAAGTGCTCGCAGCACATTTTACAGTGTGAACTTTTCAGAGGTGCTCTCAACAAATTTACAGTGTGAACTACTCACAGGTGCTCTCAGCACGGGTGACCCAGGGATATGGTAGTCAATGTATCCAATGCTACGAAGTTCACATAATCGGAGTATAGTACACAATAGGATTCATAGCTTCAGGTGCATTCTATTATTCCGTGTTTTAGAGATATTTCTGGTTTCTGTCAAGTTTCTTATCGTGCTTTTCAGGTGACGGATTCGATACTGCGATCACGGTTCTGGCGATTTTAGGCAAAGGATTCATCACCATCGCTTATTCGGCCGTCTATGTTGTTACCGCGGAAACGTATCCCACTCGAATCCGAAACATTGGAATGGGAGTATCATCTTCATTCGGACGACTCAGTGGAATGGGGGCTTCGTTCATTGGCGGATACCTGGTAAATGGAACAAGTAATTCTATTGTATTGTCTCATGTCCATTTGTCTTGGGCACTGCGTTAATATTGCTGTGGAAATCACTAGATTTGAATAGAATTGTCCATTTGGCAGTGACAGAGGCTGTCTTGAAAAAGAATAAAGACTCAATTATTGCTTTCACAGACAATACTATTTTAATTTTGCTGATAGTAATATCATTTGCTGTCATGGTGTAATTGGCTAAGGATTCTAAACAGCGCACATTCTCGATATCTGGAATGGGCTCCCTTTGATGCTGCACTTGTTTTCCAGGGTCCACTCTGATTCTGTTTATGCTCATCTCAAAACTGTCCTTCTCAGTCATCCTAGGGTTGGGAGCGCTCCTGAGTAGTAGTCTTAAAGAGCACTATATAAATCCTCATATGATTGAATGAATGATAACTGTTGTGTGTATTTGTAGAGTGTGCTGTGGCGCCCTCTACCGTGTGTCGTTTTTGGGGTGCTAGGGTTTGTGTCTGGTGGGCTGGTTTTCCTTCTGCCGGAGACAATGAACGAGAAACTTCCTGAGACAATACTCGACGCCGAGAACATTGGAAAAGGGTAGACGGCTTCTGTGGAAATAGCGTGTTGTCAGAATCATTTTGAATGCCAACTAATTATTCATGATCATTATCATTGGCATCATTATGTAGAAATATATAATCAATGGCATCATTATGTCTAAATATATGGAGTAGTGTTTTGCTGAATGGATGTGATATGAATAAATGTAGGCTACTGGTAAAGTGTGATATGCAACGTAAATATCATAATTATCATTATTATTATTTATGATGACTGTTATTATGATTTTATAATAATGAATGCACTTATTAGTTTAAGTTTTTAATAAGGGAAGTAAAAATAGTTGGGGAATAGTGCATTTATTATCATTATTATTAATATTATTATCATTATTATTATTATCATTATTATTACTATGCACTTGCTTCGGTCAGTTTAGAATAATGGTGTATACTGTACATCAGTCTAAGTTAGGTCAAGTTAATAAGTTATTGTTAGGCCTACTAGGAAAGGTTTGGAGAGATGAAGTTCATTTCCTGGGTGGTCTATGTTAGTTGCAGTTCTTTAGATTCTAGATTAGATTATTGATAATATAATTTACCTATTTTACTTTTCAGTAGTGTATTTAGTTACAAGTGATATCAGTTTATGTCGGATATCTTCAGTATGATAAACTTCTGCATCTGTGACTTGTAGCGCACCGGAAGCGTCACTGCCAATGACCTCCAGTGATGATGTTGGTGATGCATCAGGTACGGAAGAGCAGAAGGGAAAAGAGATCCTGCAGGGCCTAGAAGACGACCTTCAGATGCCTTTGACGGAAGCAAAGCAATTGGATTCAACGGAATTGGATTCCAAGGTGTGACGAATTCTTGTGGCGAACATAGAATCTGCTCAGAATTAAAACTTGTGTTGTCATTCCTCAGAAAAGTCACCTTAAGCACAAGGGCAATGTGAATTTTGTGCTTCATCATGTAGTGTACGAGGACAAAATGTTGTTTATTAGAAACTCGCCTTCACCCGTCCTTAGGTCTATGCAGGGTATGGCGGTTTTACGTCGTCCCTGCCTCTTGGCTACATCGTTAGGTTGTTGACTTAAATATTGTGGTGTGGCAACGGAGTTAGTTATATAGTTATAGGAGCAGCAGAAGTTTGCTGTTTTCAATGTGTTTTTCAAGCTTAGCTTTCTCTTTTTCAACAGGTTCTCAGTTTAGTTGCATCAGGAATTTTTACAGTTGTGGTATTTCAGTAGTTTTGTGTGAATTTTGCGATATTACGTCACCTCTTGTCATTTGTGTCCTACAGTGATAATCTTAAAGAGACGCTGTGTAAATACTCTGGATGAATGATGGATGGATGTGATATGCTATGTTGTCTTGTGAAATGCTGGGACCTGAAATGTTGAATTGTTGGAGGACGTAGATATAGTTCACTGAATGGTATCTTTTGTTTGGTACGACCTCCGACTGTTCTTGTTCTTCTCAGATAAATTTAAAATCATGTTATGCATGTCATTCCTAGAATGATTTTCTATATACAAGCTGTAGTGTATTTCATTAAAGCACCATAAGCACAAATATCAGTGAAAAGTTTGAAACCATTGACATCACCAACAACCAGACTCTAGCCCAATTTCACATTGTGGGCATACACTTCCATGTAGGCTCTTTCCAACCCAATGCCATACTGTGGGCACATTGTAGACTCATTTTGCATCGCTATCTGCATTTGAGGCCAAGGTTTGATGGACCTTATTTGCGCATTGGCCCACTGTTCCGCTTTGATGGGCTCTGTATGTAGACCTATGATGCATGATGAATGTTTTTTAAAGAGGTGCTATAACGAATGTTTTGGGCATATGATGCTATAATTGTGAGCTTAAATTTTTTCACTGCAGTTCTAAATGGTTAATTATCCTCGATGTAGCCTGGTAAGCAGTGATCACCTTTAGGAAATTTTCGTGCAAGTTATAAATATTGCTGTTGATGCTGTTGTACTTTATTTTGATGAAGAGGTTTGGTTAATTGTCTTAAGATGCGTTTGTTACTAATGTTGTTAAAATCTCTACCTTCTTTCTGAATGTGATTTTTAACATTTTCTTTTCTACTTAAAATGTTAAATTTATTTGTGGAGTAAGTAGCCTAAGGCAGTTTCTGATCAATTCGATGCAGTAGATTTCTTGCGTATCTCTTGCCGTTGGTGATAGGTTCACACACCTGCAGATCTGTCTTTATTTATTTTGCGGACATTTGTGTATTTATTTAATAGCAAATTCCAAAAGTAACAAAGGATAGTGCTTCAGATATTTGTTCGTTTGATTCATTTATTTAGTGCTGTTGTCTTTTTGTATTCTTGGTGTTGTACCGTTTTGGCCTGATCAAGAAAAGTAAGACAGGTGGTTAATTTGCTTTTTAACTTGCCAGTTAATAATATAATCATACTTTTATGTGGTTATCAAAACAGAATGTAAACAATGATTGTGATTTCAAGTTTGCAGCATACACCATGCATAATTATTACATTAGCAGACTATTGAGATCCTTTTTTTCCAGTGCATAAAGTGTGGAAAAATAAGTGCCTGGACGCTCCATACCTCTCCAAAAGAAGTGCCTGGACGCATCTTATCTTTCCAGTTTGTGCTCGCCAATAAGTAGCTGGACGGTGTTCAGATTTTAAAACAAGTGCATGGACACCGTCCATGACCGTCCAGGCACACTTTAAGCCCTGTTTTTTTCTAGAATTCAGCAATGCATGTTGTCCAAAAGTTCTGCTGAATCTCTGAGAATTGCAATATTGTAATGAGTTGCCTCAAGCTGTCCTGCGCTATTATGTAGATGAGGTTTTAAGAAGCATTTCTCTTAAGCCTATTTAGTTCAGTAATTTTACCAGCCTGTGTTATTAGATTCAGAGCATCTGGTCCTGCAGACTCACATTTCTATTAGACAGCGTTGAGCTTTTTGATTGTTTATTCCTCTATTGTGTATGCTTACACTTAGGGAAGACCTATGCAAACAGTGATGAGGCAAAATTGAGAATGTGTTTGGACATATATTATGCAGAATGAATGATAGCAGAAAAATAAAAGCAGTGATGTTGGGAATATGGATGGGAATGGGCGGAGGGGAAGAGATAACCGAGAATGGATCGATAACATCAGGGACTTGTGTAAACAAGATCTTCAAAGTTTGAGAATAGCAGCACAAAAGCGGGAACTCTGGAGAAAAGTGATTAACAATGCAGTGGACATCTTCGGATCCTGATGATGATGATGATGATGATGATGATGATGATGATGATGATGATGATGATGATGATGATCCCTCCACTTGGAATGGCCGCACACTAGACTTGTGGTTGATGCCTCAGTTAAACTCGCCTGCTTTGTGCAAGTCCCCAAATCATGTTTGTAAAGCTGCGGCTGGGAGCACTTCTGAGTAGTTCTCTTGAAATTCTTGGAATGAATGAATAATGTCGTGCTAAACGAAAATTGTGTTTCAGTTATCAAGGTCATGTTTCAAAACTGAGTTACATGTATCAGTTACATATATATGGTATCCATATGTCTGAACTGTATTTTAGCATGGCATGTTAAGGTGTAGTACTTGAGTAAATTTATGTGTTGTGGTTGTGAGCATCTCTTGTGTCTTCAGTCAGAAGCTAACAAACATTTGCGTTTCTGTCTTCGTTAACTTATTTCCATATAATTATTTATCTGTGAATCTGTATTGTTACGATTGCTTTCTGTTTCCATCCACAAAGATTCTCATAATTATATAAAAAGTATATATATACAATTTATACATATACCTTTTAAAGGTAGTTACATAATTTAAGTGCCTTGGCTCTAGTTGTTTTTGCTTTAAGCAGCCACTCTTGAGAAGATGCATATAATATTATATCCTGTTCAAACTTATAGTATGAAGAAATTTAATATTGGAAAAAAATGTGTAGGCCTACATAATTTTATATATGCAATGAATGATGATGATGTAATGAGAATTTAGAAATAGCTAACGCATTTTGTTTCTGCAGACATATTTCAAGGCCTGTGAGATCCAACCTATTTACATTGGGGAAAATTTGTAATGATAATGATAGTAAATTTGTATTTCGTCAACACAGAGAACTGAAGTTTACCGAGTATATTTACATCATAAATGAAAATACAATCGAATGTTCGTGTTATTTTTATTGCCATCATAATATACTTCGTGGAACTTGTGTAACGGTCAACTTGTAGTTTTTGACATTTCACCTTGCACGATATGAAGCACTTGTATTCTGCTATTCAGTGTTTTCTGTTTAGGTGCCTACAATGTTTTTTGCTTAATAAATCATTCGTATGTCTTTTTACACACACTTGTTTTGAGTAGAGTTCGCATTAGCCATTTATAACTAGTTACTTTTTCAGTTTTCTGTGTGTAGCGTCATGGGGCACTTTGCTGGTGTGCTCACGGTTTATTTCTACATACCTTGTTAAACATTTGATATTATTGCCATGCAAGGCCGTAGCCAGGATTTGATTTCGGGGGGTGTTTCACTCACCAATTTCCCTTCCTAAAAAACTGATGACCTTTTTTAGTCATCTGGCATATTTCGGGGGGTGTTTTCATGGTTTTATCTCATGGTTTTTACATCATGTACTCGTAAATGCCTTGTATTATTTTTCACATTTTCCATTTCGGGGGGTGTTCAAACACCCAAAACACCCCCCCTAGCTACGGCCTTGTTGCCATGGTAGTACCTGCTGCATTTATTTGAAATTGCATGCATATTCCGTCAACAATTCCTGCTCATATTCTGCGCTTCATTTAAACTTTTCTTTGTTTGTTAGTGCTAGGTTACTTTTATTTTGATGGTGTTAGTTGAGTTCACTCATACACTTACTTACTGTTTTCTAGCATTATAAGTTGTTCCCTAATTTTTTTAAGATGACGCAAATAGGTCAAATTGTCGAGTTTCATAATTGAACCTCGGGCAACTGCTGCTTAGTTTATTAAGTAGCTCAAAGTGGTGTATGAACTATTTTCTGGCATATCTCATCAGATTTGAGTGCAGGGTGGACTGGAGTGCCTGCCCTCAGCTTCTTTTTGCACTGGTTTTATAAACTCAGGAGGGTGTCATGCCCTGGTTTGGGTAACCATGCAGTTTTTGAGATGCAATTGACTTGGTACCGGTGCAATTCTTGTGATGCATTTTCCCTTTTTAGCAACTTCTGTGTCCCACTGTTGCCTAGCATTGCCTAGTTTTTCATGCCAGAAAATTACTTCTTACTACTGCCAGCAGTTCAGGGATGTTTGAAGGGGTCTTGTGAGTCACTATGACATGTCTGTTGTCAAGATGCTCTACACATTTGAGCATTTTAACTTTGTCACGAGTGTAAGCAACTATGCAATTTTAAATTAAAACTGAATTGCATTTAAACTGCATTTAATGCTTGGCTACTTCACATAATGGAAATTTATGGTTGATTTTGATCTCAAATGCTGAACAAAGACAGATTACAATAAATCTACTTTTGTTATGCATAACTGAAAAGATATGTAGTTAGACATTTTGTATTCTAACTTCAGCTTCATTTTCAAGGACAATAATTTCATTCACAATTGATGGTCTCACACCAGAATGCCGATTTGTTGCTAGCAAAACTTATTATTTTTCATCCACGTTTATAGCAGACTCATTAATACATTATTATCGGATTTCTCATTTAGTTGTCATGTTCACAGTCAGTTTTGCCAGCAATACGTATTTTGTGACCAGGAAGTGTAGATACATTATATTAATTATATTTCTTTGAATGTACGCAATGTAAATACATTTCTTTTAATACTTTCTGGAATTGTTGCATGCAAGATAACATACACTGTGTTTATTACTTTCCTCCCACACCTGCAAAACATACAGGTAATTACAGTCAGGTAATTACCCAGCCAGGTAATTACCCAGCCAGGTAATTACACAGCCAGGTAATTACACAATCAGGTAATTACACAGCCAGGTAATTACACAGTACACAATCGGGTAATTACACAGCCAGGTAACCACAACACAAGTCGTACAAGTCAGTCACAACTTCTCCATATTACTTCCTCGTCACATACAAACTCGAAGTTGTGCCAAAGATTTCCGGACACAATAACATTTCATCATCTTAAGCAAATGTCGGTATCTCTATTGGAAACGTTAAACGCTAATATCCCTTAACTGTTTGTTCATTAAGTTTTTGCTGTCCATGAAACATTAAACATGAGAAAGCCAGAGTGGGCAATGACAACCCTCGGACGTCGTCTGTACTTCCACAGCCTAGCTTGAGCCTTCCATCGGAGCGCTCGCTCCACCATTGCTCGGCACATTGTCGCCTGCTCCTGCCGACTCTTTTTTCACAGTACTCGAACGCAGAAGCTCCTTGAACTGATCCCAGGACTGGAAAGGAATATTGATTGCAGTTCGATAGTTCGGACTGATCTGTAACAGAAAGTGATTGATAAACTACAGTAATGCATTGCTGTACAATGGGACCAAATAAAACTAACTTTGCACTCCAAATCATCGTTAGACCAAATGTAAACTGATCCATAACATAATCAACAAGCAGATAATAATTAACTCGTATCTTACAACTTCTAAAGCACCTATTAAAGTACACCTTAATCAGAGATGCCATGCTCCTAGTGTGCAAGACCTGAGAAAATAAGAGTCTTAAGATGAGTAACAACATGCCACCAGTTAGCACTAGGTAGCAATTCACAGCGGCAGGTCATTCCAGAGTGAAGGACCAACAGAAGCAGATATTTAACCACAATATTTATCCGGTCCATCCAATGACAAGCCCTACCCAACGACATCAGACATTGAGTGTAGAGTGACTATCTCACACCTAAACTACCCACATTAAAATGACAACTGGTCAATCATGAAGCCCCCGTAAAATCAAAAGTTCTAATAAAGCACTTCGTTCTAGTGCATGAAGCATTTAAAAGCAGATGAAGAGATCTGGGAAGCAACCTCTGAGATGCGAAGGTACTTTCCACGTCTGTTGTCCTGCACGTCAAAATAGAACTTCTTATTTTCGATCTGTAGAGACAACTTTCCCTCATCCGACTTCTTCTCAGTTCCTGTCCCATCTGCTGCTGCTGCCGTCTCTCCTCCCTCATCTGCACATAAATAGAATAAACAACGTTTCTAACTCCTAGACATGTAACTGCAAAAGTAGTTGCAACGAGGCATTTAGTCATTAAATTACATAGTTCTGCTCAATCAGCAGCTCCAGTAAAATAAAATGTTCCAATAAAGCACATTTTTTTTATTTTCAAGTATTTATACAACGCCTCTTCAAGAAACCTACTCAGAGGCGCTCTCTGCGCTAACTATCCTAAGTGATGTTAAGTGTCATAACAACAAGAAAATTTCATCAATTATTCTAGTGTGAGACATTTAAAAGCAAACCAAGTGTTTTACCGGTTCCTGAAGACATATTTGTACAACTGTAGCTAAACTGCACGTGGACTTCTTGATTTATGTGCACCAGTGCTACTCTCTTCAACACCATAATTAAAAACTATTTGCCAACATGAGTAACAGGAATCAAACGAACCTGGTTTGTTCTCCTTGCCAAATTCGGTCAGCAGATCTGTGAAGGCATCACGGATGTCGATCATCCCCTGGGCAGGAATGACAATCTGCGACCTGTCATGCGACGGTGGAGGTAGTGTCATTGCCACCTGAAAAATCACCCACAATACTAAATGCTGAGCAGCTTCCATGGCATCAGTGTCTAGTATTAATCATTATCAACCAAACAACGATGATGCACCAATGTCAAATTGAAACAAGAAAGTCCACTTCCAGACCAATTTACAAATGGAGTGTTCGATAACGCAATGGTGAGTGTGCTCAACCGAAATCAAGAGGCCATAGTGCCAACTTTGCCAGGAGAGAAATTCGGTCCAAGATTTTTGCAGCAAGAGCACCCCAAGCAAACACAGCCATGGGTTCCCCGCATAAATTTCTGCAGGAGGGGATAAACAATGGTCAAGTCTGTATTTTTAGCAAGAGCTTGCAAAATGCAAGACAGAAAATTACAAAATTGGTATTTCATCAAATGGGTGTCTAAATGCAAATTAATTTCTCCATTGAACTTTGCATAACATTAGTTTCATTAGTGCTTTTGTGCGAAGAAATTTGTTACAATCAAAAAATTAGTAGTTAAAAATAGGAGTCAAATTTTCAGGGGGGAGCAAGTTCCTCCTCTTGCCTGTATGCAGGAACCCTGAAATCAGCTAAAATGAGCACACTAGGTGTATACAGAGGTTCTAATGGCAGGTAGTTCAACTGAAAGCAACTAACATACTTGTAAATGTTTGTCGCTGATATTGCTTACTTGTCATCCTAATCTCTTAGAATCCAGAGGATAAATTAAAATGGACCAACCTTCAGAAATCTGCCTCTATTGTTCTCCTTTAGGTCCATATAGTATCGTCTGTCGCCAGAGTAGATAACCTCGCTCTTCAGCTTGCCGTCTCCTTCTCCCTCTCGGTGGCTTTTCGGTCCTGTTAGTAGTTGAAGATATCAGGACATCTCGTAAATTGTTGCAAATTGAACTACCAGGTCGCACCAAATTAGTTAGCATGGTCGGAAGATGATCACATATATATCTGCTTCAATCTCAGAGCGTGACAAAACTTCAGAAATGAAATGCTATGAAAAGCAGCATCCATTAATGCATTTCAGTAAATAAACTAGAGCTGTCTAAAACATGTGTTATTGCACACCCTAACTAGGACATGGTCCTTCGTATTAAATAAAAGACGTCGTCACGAGTTTTCTGCATACTACAGACCTCCACATCTCAAGCATCGTTTTAACAAACATTCTGACTAACCATGTCAGAGTATTCTGAGAAAACAGGATTTTAAATAGCAAATTTAGCCCGATATAGAAAGCAACTTCAAAGTCTGCATTACACAATGAGACCAAATAGTACTAAATGCATGAAAAAAGTCAATGAGGATTTTAAATGATGCAGACTTTAAAAGATTTACCAAGGGCACTGTAGTGTTCACTGAACTCCGTCAATTTGTCATGGAAGTCTGCCGCCGTTGCCATGTCCATCACAAGACGACTTTTGCCGCCCATCACGCCAACCTAAAGAACCACACGACAAAAAGATCAGTTAAGTAATTTCAAAAACATATCAACTATACGATCAATATTTACTCTAAAACATTTTTCAAACATCAAGCGTCTAAACCTCATCCATTATATTCGAATATCTTTACTCAAGGCAAACCTTATGACTCAATTCAATTCATTATTGGTCTGTTTGCAGCAAGCACACAAAGCATTAAATATAACAAAGACTTATATACATATATATAGTGATTATGTTAGAAAAACCATACAGACATTAAACTAGGTAGAAGTTTTAAATTAAATAAAAACAACTATGGAAATGATGATGGTATTCATAGATGTCCCTGTTTTGAGCCTAGTATGTGGCTGCCCATAATATATTATGTATGCAGGGATGGGGGGGAGTTTAGGTGATTTGCATAAGGGTGGGAGGGGTATAGACAAATAAACGTATGCAAAATAAATGTCTAATTATAACGCCCATATTGTCCTATTTATAACTCTGTATTATCCTATCCAATGGCATTTGACCACCAGCCTAACATCAGTGCTCAGCACTGAGGAGGTGGCAACAGTGAGGACAACTGGACATCATGCACTTGACTCAACCTCAACCCAGTGAAAATGCAGTATCTACGAGTTACTCGACCGCTGCCGGCTAAAATCAACCAAGATTTCTTCCTGTCCTTCCAGAACGTGTCCAATGACTGTCCATCCAACACATTGTCTATGCATGGCCTGACAACTTAGTTTGCATACATCAGCATGAGAAAACTGTGCTTTGTCACTTCCTTTGAAAGTCTTTGTATAAAAACGTAAACAATATTAAACAATTATATACTATTTCTTCTGCCTACTTTTCGTTTTTAAGATGCACCTTGTTTCAATCCTAAATTTGATAGGCTCTCAATGTTTCACTATATGAAAACCCACATAGATAGATTGTATATTCACTTAATAGATTACCCAGCTGTCAACCTGCAGCTGGTTACAATTGTACCTGTAAACAAATACATCAAAAATCTGAAGACTATGAAACTTTCAATCAATAATCACTTTATTCAAGCAGAGCTCAAGCTGACCCAGTTGCATCCTGCACCACACTAGTAATGCAAATTGCGATTGAGCAACCTGAAAGCGTTTCTGAATAGCCCTGCTGTGAGAAGCGCTTTACAAATGTTCATATTAGATTAGCCTATTATAATACTCTTCACAGTAAATGTTCAAAGTATCCTTACTACAAGACACATCGTTTAAATAAGCAAATGCCACGTCAATCTTATTGATAAACTATATGGATAATTTTCTCATTTGTTAAGCTACCTTCACATGTATATTCACTAGATTCACGCACCTCTGACAGCTTAATGAATCGTCCACGTCTGTTTTCTTTAACATCGATATAAAACCGTTTGGACTGAATCTGGAGAATTTTACTCGCAAGGTCCTGGTAACCGAACTGAGCAGGTGGCCGATCATCTCGCCTGTCTGTTATGGAACATTGACAACAATGAACAGAATGACTTGCTATTCAAATCCATAAATGAACATTCAAATATTGCGGAAAAAAGTAACAATGAACATTCTTGTATTAATGCCTAGCAATTACAGAAATTAGAGATTATTTTAAAAAAAATTATTATCACATCTTACTGAAAGAACTGATAATAAATAGCATCCTTGCAAATGAATATACCAACAGCCTTTTACCAAGCAATGTACAATCTCTGTCTGAGCACTATATAGAAAAAACAGCAGCAACAGCTGCCAAAATGACTCACCATAACCTTTAAATAACGATCAGCACATTGGATTCCCATACGTTTAAGTACATGCTCATTGCTCATCATTAAAGGGTTCAAATGAACTGAATGTGTACAATAAAAGATGCAATCCTAAAGATGAAATACAAGACTTAGAATTTTTTGACCAAAATTTGAGTATATATATTCAATTTATATTTGAAACGTATACATCGCAAACAACAATTCAAACATAATACATAAACCTTTCTACTTTACACAAGTTTGGTAGCATTGCTTAAACAGACCCATCAACATGATAAATTCAAACACCTTGATTTTTATTAAGCACTAACACCACGTAAATAAGCTGACAGCTACACAAGTGGATAACACACACTCCCACTCCTAAAGGTCAAACTTACAAATGTAACAATCAAAAGAAAATAATTTTTACAGCATCAACCACTTACCATATCTAAAAACAGTAAGCAATCAAAATTAATTCACAATCAGATTCACTCAAGTACTATTAAATCAATAAAAATTTAATACCAATTAGAGTTGCTCCAGTACTATTAAATCAATAAAATTTAATACCAATTAGAGTTGATCAAGTACTAATAATTAATCTATTAATCTGATGACCAAGTTTATCTACTAACCTGATTGTCAGTGGTCCGTTAGAATGACAGAGGAGCAAAAATAGTTTTACTCCAACTCTCTCTGGCCACTGATCATCGACCCACACACAATTTTCAACCAAGACTCACACATTTACCAAACTGCATCATGCAACACCCTCAAATCTGTCGCCTTTACGTGTGAATAGAACGCCAACATACAAACAGCAAATTTCAATGGCCCTCCATTTGTGTTTTAGCAGCAAATTTCAATGACATGTAGTAATTGGCTTTGTTTGGCCATGAATTGCAAAGATACATTTGTCTGCAACTGATCATTGTAAACAATATGGACATCCCACACTCTGACAGACTAGAGTTCTACTTTCTACCAGCTACCTGCAACAAGTGTCTCCCACAATGCAATTCCCTAAAGTAATTACTCATGAAACAGTGCTAGCATTTTTACTTTGTTAAGTATAAACTATATGATAATTTTTGGCACAAATCATTAATTGCTTCAAACGTTTCTTTAAAAACCTCATGTTGTGAACAACATCCAGGCACCAAAAGATTTTTATGAAAACTAAGAACACAAAATGTCACCGATAGGTAGCAACACTCTATTGGGCATGTAGCGAATTGCTAAACACGAATTACCACCCGGTTCGTCTAAATTGCTGGTAAAGGGAAGATTATCACCAAATATGATGCTTGTAGCGAATCAATGAATTTCGGAAGGGCATTATCGTCATGAAATACTTGAAGACTTTCAAAAACATTTTGAGAAAATATATTAAAATGAACTTTAGTTGTTTCTCCCGAAGTGCATACCAAATTCAAGTATGATTACAGAGGCCCACTGTCCTGGAGACACCACATCTAGACTGCATTCTATTAATTTTTTGGCGATTCGAGTCAGAACCAGTTTTCTGCATATCGAACATTTGTTAGAAAACTGCTTTCAGCTATTCAGAATTCGGAATTCAGGTAGACCCCTCTCTTCTATCAGAGCCTCAAGCAGTTGTATTTTTCACATGGCTATCAGTTGCAGGCTGATGGACCTTTACAATTACCCTTACGTACTTTAATCAATTGCATTGTGGGAGATTGATGGTAGGTGGCAGCACTCTCATCTGTCTTTAGGTAAAACATTGAGGGGAAATCCCAAGTTTCACAATAAGCGTCTTTATTTCTATTAAAATGGAATCAACGAATTTTCAAAACTCACTGCAATATTTGAAATATGGGACTTCTGCATGAATTTCTGTATTTCAGAATTATAATTCCATTTCCACTCTTACAAATTTTTCCACTACATACTGCAAGTTTTGGTTGAGTTAAACTTGTAACGTAAACACTATGTTAAATGACACTCAATAATTAAGTATTGCAATTACATTTTTTATATTCCCTCTACTTTTTATCCATCTAAACTCGTATTTTCCCAAAACCAATAAATACGAGGCGACATTCTAGCCAAGGCTTTCGCCGATAGCATCATTACACCAATTATACACACCTTCGAATCTATCTCTTCCTCCTTCATATCCATCTCTCCGGCTCTCTTTACTTCTGTCATGTCCTCTATCGTCCGACTCATCCAGTTCATCCACTGTAACAACACTATCGCGGTCAGACATTCTTTCTATAAAATAACAAAATTTATTTAAAATCAGCTTTCTTTCTTTGGACTAGCCGGAAGCAGCCTCGGTTTAATGGCGAACCTCGCTTCGGCCAAAAAATTCGTACAAAAGACACTGTAAATAAACACACAAGTAAGTAAGTATTTAGCTATTGAGCCTCAAAATCTGCCGTATTTTAAATTTTTCACCAGAGACTTGTGAACAGCAGTTAACAAATTAAAGCTAACTCGTGCTTCACTAGCCAGTATTTGTGATGACTGCAACAATTCTAATATAATGTTCCATCTTTAATGTGCCAATACTTTTCGCCAGTGCCATTGACGGTTCAGATTTCTTCATTAGCTAATAGACGCCGCCAGACGGGAAAATGACGTAATTACGTTGAGTGCTTCATCGGTAATGATATTTGCCGAAATGGAAATAATAGTACTTTAATTTCGAAAGTCGAACTTTTGAAAGCTGGATTGTCAGTTACATTAATATTACTTATCGGTCTGTAATAACATTATCATTATGAACAACCAGAGGACACGCAACATGTCGTAAGTGTAAAGAATTTGATTCAGTTCTTGCACTGCACGGGCATTGGCTTCCTTTTTGTAGTCATGGAGCGCGCATGCCATGCTGTATTTGCTCGTATGCATTATCCATAGGTATTCTTGTTGTGCAATTAAGGCACGAACAACAATTATATGCAATTCTTTCAATGATTTACATGAAATCAGTGGCGTAACAATAGGGTAGACTGGGTAAGACAAAGTCTAGGGACCCCCGAGTATAGAGGCCCCCGAGGGGCCCCCGAGTTTGCAAGACTCCGAAAAGAAAAAATATGTACCGTAGGGAGAGGGCCCCACCTTCATATTTTGTCTAGGGCCCCCGAGTTCCTAGTTACGCCACTGCATGAAATCTATTACTGACTGACGTAAAACGACATCCTAATAGACCATTTATGCGACGCCTTTATGCGGCTCGTAATTAGTCTTATGCGGAAATTTACAGAAGTGATCATCCTTGAATTTATGTCAGCTCAAAGGCAGTGAAAAACTAAATTGCGGCAGATATGCACTGGACTTGTTTCAGCTCATAGAGTAAACCTAGAAAAAATTGGTGGCTGATAACTTATTTATAACGTGCAGACTGCAGTGGTAGAGTGCTTGAACAGGTTCCTATTGTTATTATATACTGTTTGAAATCGACACTTCTGTATCATACCATTTAATGACAGTGATAAGACGGCTTTGCAAATTACTCAGCTTAATTGCAGTGTGTGTGCTGTAACGTCATTGCCATGAAGGCTGGAGCTTTCACAAATAAAAGTGAAAGCACATTCAGAGTAGTCACAAGTAAAAGTGAAAGCTCATCATAATAATAATAATATCATACGCACTTTATTGTTGATAATTATTCAAGCAAAAACAATTTACATGATATATACATACGCATTCAGAGTAGTCACAAATACAAGTGAAAGTACCCGAAAGAGAGATCTATGTGGGTCATGTTATGATGTTTGTAGTTATTACGTTCTAATCATCCAGACAGTCGGGAATAAATCAAACCCTACTAATCATATATAATGGCTAAAAAACTGTAGCTTTTAGAGATTTTTAACTTCTGCCTAAAGTGTTACTTTCTAATTATTCTGTGAGTGCTGGGTTGTGTAATGTCCATTGTTCCTAGAATGTTTAGTTATCAGTAGGTTATCACAAGATTGCAATTTCCAATTTAATATCACAGCTAACTACTTTGTCAATTTAAGCACTAATCTCACTAGGTCAAGTTTAGGATGCCCTCTGGGGCTTATCAATACTGTAGCATGTACGTAATATTTCAAATAATAATCTATTTATATTCTTTAGACGAACTGAGTTTTTAATCTGATCATGTTGAGTCAATCAACACCAATCACCCTGTACTGATTGAATACAGATTCAATTTACAATGTTTGTATTGATTGTCTGCTAGTGTATTTCTTTGGCTGCTGAAAAAAACCAAGTTTTAGTTGTGATGATTTCTGCCATCCGAAGCTGGGAAATGTTGAGTTTGTCGTACGCTGCATATGTACACCTCTGAAACGTTTTAAA
Source organism: Lumbricus terrestris (assembly GCA_949752735.1). Classification (NCBI taxonomy): domain Eukaryota; kingdom Metazoa; phylum Annelida; class Clitellata; order Crassiclitellata; family Lumbricidae; genus Lumbricus; species Lumbricus terrestris. The sequence goes on from OX457041.1 coordinate 47,932,139, forward strand.
TTAGGGTGCTATATAAATGTTCAGATGTTTAATGTCCATCTGATCTAATAGATATCTGGAATCTTTTGTACCACAATATTGCAACAATATTGTAAGATGTGTGCATACATGTCTTTACAGTAACTTCACAGAAGATATGACTGCTATTCATGCAGTCGCAATCCCTTCGACACAGCCACACACATATGCTTTTATATAGCCTTTCTATAGATGCATTCCGCAATGGTTTAATATGCGGGTCAGGTCTGAACTTACGACTGATGTGTTTTGGCTTGCTTAGCCCGCGTGATCTTGACCTTTGGTTTGTGTGATATATAACTATCAGACGTTGACAATTTAAGCTCTCTTCAAAGGATAATTCACTTTCACTTTCGTTTTACCTGTAGTTACTGTTGAGTGGTGCCCTTTGGGGCCTTCCATAAATAACATTGCACTATTTTGGTACAAAATTTCCCTCCACAGTTCTCATCACTGTTTAAGCACAAAGCAGTTCACTGCTGCATGATCATATATAGCATCATACAAGCCTAACCGCTCTCCCTATCTGGGCATGATGTCATTGTTGGATGCCCACTTTGCCATTTGTCTTATGCTCTGCAGTGTGTCTAATTGGACAAACTCCCGAATGTGGTTATGTACTGGAGACATCGCACTGACTTTCTACCATTGCACTGGCTTCCTACCCAGCAGCTCGTTGAGCATAGGATCGCTGTTCTGGTTTGGCAATGTCAGCTTGGTGTTGCCCTAAACTACCTATGAGAGCTCCACGGGTATCCATAGTAACCACCTCTCCCTTCTGCACAACAGAATGGGTTCTCTTGGTAACATAATTTAATACAAACTGCAACTATGCAGAATCGAGTTTAAGTTTCCGTGGTGGGCCCAGTGACCTGGAATAGACTCCCATGTGAGCTACGTCTACTTCCTGGGGCTCTTACTGTTTATTCAAATCAAATTGTGCTTTTTTGCCATGCTAGAGTGGGGTGCACTTGTGAGTACTTAGTGCCCTTCGAGACACTACAGAAATTCTTGAATGAATGAATTCTCGAATGAATGCATTCTTGAATGAATGAATTTTTGAAGAAAGAATTCTTGAATGAATGAATTTTTGAATGAATGAATTTTTGAAGAAAGAATTCTTGAAGAAGGAATTCTTGAATGAATTACTGGTAGGTCATTCAATATGAAGTTTGGTGCTATGGAAGTTATCAGTTTACATCAGATCAGATTGAGCTCTAACAAAACTTCGCCAATTCTTTACTTCAAAGTTTTCTTTTAGATTTGTGCCATCTGCAGCTCAGTTTATTTTGGTGAAACGTCAGTTGGTCGACCGTGGTTCGATTTTCTCTAGAAGTCAAGAGTGTGTACAGTGAGCATTTCTTGAATTTACGTAGTGTAAATTATCTGTGGTTACAGTTACACTTTCAAAATACTGTTTTGTGTGTTTTAGGACCTCGGGTCAATCTCTGTACGAGATTTTAGAAATACAGAAAGCTAGTACGCCAGACGATATAAAGAAAGCCTACCGAAAAGTTTGTTTCTTGCACTATTGTATGAAATGTATTGTTTAGCATTATTGTTGATTTTTAAACGAGACTCCTGACAAAAGAGACCAGTGATAAGCTAAGCAGGCAATGAATAAGAGGTATGTTGTGGTCCAGTGGTTAAAGTGCTGTGCGTATGAAACTGTTAACTTAGATTGAGTGCTTCAAATCATGGCCAGCATGAAAGGATATTGCAATTTTTTTTACATTTATCCATTTTTTATTTTGGCTACATTTCATGACTATGGATTGATCCAGATTGAGTGATCTACACTGATGTTATACTATTTTTATAGCCATCTCTTTCCTTACTATCTCAATATAGTTATTTTATATTGATCTTAATTGTTTTTATAGTCATTATTTTCATACTAAAAAACTGTATGTATAGTTATTTTAAATTGATTATTTGGAAATGTAGTGCACCTCTCTCTTTATATTGAAAACAATAGTACAAGTTTAAAACAAATTTGATGTAAATTTATTGAATTCAACATGAATTGTTGCCTGAACTCTGAGAATTGTTTGAAAAAGTAACAGTAAATGGAAGCACTCATCATTGCCTTCATGGCTCATTGAGCATTTTAATTGAATCATAATCATATGCCAGGGCTTGAATTCCAGTTAATCATATGTAATTGATGATGTTTACCCCCACAAACTAACAGTTTTTATGGTACTCGTCTACTTTATCTAATGGCTGACAGCCTCTAAACTTATAAGGCGTTATGCCATATAATGGCCAAGTTTTATATAACCATTTCAGTCAAATTTTCAGATTAACTATGTCAGTGGCTGAAGGTAGTAAATTTGGTTATATGTGGCTATTTCCTAGAATTTTTTATATTGATACTGGTTTTTAAAAAAGTTTTTCTCACTTATTCTGATGTTTGGGTGTTTTAGCTTGCGTTAAGATATCATCCGGACAAAAATCCTAATAACCCAGAAGCAACAGAAAAGGTGACTGTATGAGTTTGCTGTTGGATCACAATGGTTTAACTACTATTTTAAGAAAGCTTTTATTTAGTTTAATGAAAGATTAAGTATGCTGGTAGTTGCTTTTGTACCAGTACTTTAAGTCTGAAGGAAAATGATAAAATCTGGTTTCTTTGGTTTTATAATGTTAGTTTACAGAGCTAGCAATATATAGCTATGAATAGACTAATGTTGTTATAATATTTTATAATGTTTTCATTTTTATTGAACATTTAAAATTATCTGGAATCGCATATTCAATTCAATTATGGAAGTTATCTGTACCTTGTCAACCTTGTAGCTATCGAAATATGTTTTGTGTTGCTCCTAGAGCTGTTTTTTCAGTTTTTATCCCAAGTTCAAGAATTTGATGATTGTGCTTGCGATTCACTTACAAACTGGACTCATCCATATAAAGGGTTTGAGACCACAAAATAGTTGCCACTAGTCAAAATAAATTACACTCTGATGCTTTCTTCATTCTTCAAGTAATACAATGATAGACCTGTGTAATTGTTGGGACCATGAGACTTGGTGACCTTACTGTGAGAGAAGTTTGTGTGGGCTATTGCCCAACATCCGTTATAACGGACTCCTATATTGCGACAGAAATTTCCATGGGAAAACTAGCGATAATTGTAATAATATTCTGTCAGCATATTGACACATATGGCTGCTACAAACAACCACAGTTTCTTTAAATTCTTCCTGGTTCAATACTAAAAAAAATATGATTACTAGTGGTGGCAAGGGGTTTCGACATGTATGCTACAGTTGCCCGATGTGCAGGCATGTACAGGAAGGACTAAGTACTAAGTAAGTAATAATAATAATAATAATATCTTTTCTTTAATTAAACACCTGCAAGACGCACTACGCTTTACATTTACAAGTTATGCAGTAATCTTAATTAAACTTAACTACTAACTGAACAGACTGCTTTGCAATTACACGGTGCTAATAGCAGCCTACAAAGCAAATCCGCCCAACGGGGGCTCGAACTCGCTACCTCTCGCACTCTACGCCAGCGTGTTATCCATTGCGCTACCGGGCCCCCCAAGTATGTTACAGTAGACACGTTAACACAGACAATAAAATGTTTCCAATTCACATAATCTGGCAATTTAAAGTAAATTAACCCTATAACATAAAAAAGTGAGGACCCTGTTATACAGCAGTTGCCTCTTATTTTGCCAACTTGTTTTCTAAGCATCCGTTATAACAGACGCTGGGCAATAACGGGTTTTAAATGACCGATCTTCTTCGTTTTAGTTTCAAGAGATCAATCGAGCGAATACGATCCTGAGCGATGAAACGAAGCGCGACATCTACGATCATTATGGTTCGCTCGGTCTCTACATCGGTGACACGTTCGGAGACAACAACGTCCGAACGTACTTCGTCCTCAGCAGCAAATGGTGCAAGGTAAGACCGCTTAAATTGCGTATATATGCACAGATGATGCATAATAATAATAATAATAATGATTATTATTTCCTTTGTTGAACAATCTGGTTGACAGACCGCAACCGGTTACAGTGTACAGTTAGGAAACTGAAGCAATTCACAAGAACACAAATCACAAATCTTAGCTACTAACAGCACAGACTACAATACAAGGGCGTTAATAGCAACCTACAAAGCATGTCTATCCAACGAGGCCTTTGGGAATTGGACTCGAAGTTCGCTGATCTCCCTTCCAGTGTACTATTCAATGTGCCACTGCCCACCCCCAACATGTATATGTACTACATACTATACTACATACTATAATATGTGCTACATATTATGTAGCACCACTTGAGTGAATCTTAAGTGCTGTTTGCTTGACTAAAGACGTCAATTTGAATGGTTATATGGTACCAGTATTCGTATTCGGTCAGACCATTACTGTTCGGCCGAAAACCGAATAGCTATCTTGCCCACTACTCGGCTCCATAGCGAATGCTCACTACATGTATGTACAGCCGTAGTTTTCGTATATACAAATCAAGACACTTAATATGTTGCCTTTAAGTGCTTCTAAGCTGTTTGAACAGTGCTAGGAGATTGTGCAAATCAATCAATCAAATATTTTTATTTGCAGCCAAAGTATACATGACAGGTTTACACATCTTGCTCATTGGTTACAAATAGGGGAGGCACTAAAGGGATAAAATAATCCCGCTGTCTAGGGACACCAACTAATCGTAATCGTAATCGTAATCTCGAGACTTCTACAGCGCCCACAAAAGCCAAGTCGCGGGAACCAGCTTATTCACAGGCGCTCAATCAAAACAAAATCGATAGGCAGCGGGTCAAGTCCGGAGAGTCAGGCAGGCAGATAGATGGACGACTAAGGTGGGTGATGTTTAGAATTGAAGTGGCGGGGGATGTGAGGAGAAGAGGAAGAATCAGGATAGGATTTTTGAAAGAGCAATGTTTTCAGTTTTGAGTGAAAGACCTGTGGGGAGATAGCGAGAGGTGGAGTTTTGGTGAGTTCGTAGTAACTAATATATCGAGTTTAGTAACTAATATATCGAGTTTGGTGAGTTCGTAGTAACTAATATATCGAGTTGATGATGTGAGGTGGCCATGACGAAATATTTGCAAAATCAACATAGTGATTGACAAAAGTGACAAAGCACAATCACTTTTGTCATTCACTATGTTGATTTTGCAAAGATTTCGCCAAAAATAAATTATATATCAGTAATGTCATATGAAACTAAACTCAGATTCTGAAATTGTTTTCATGGCAAAGCAAGACGTTACTCCAGTGTTACTCAAGATTGTCTTTGTGTTTCAGGGTCTGATGGGAGTGTGTTGCATTCTCACTGGTTGCTGTTGTTGTTGCTGTTGTTGCTTCTGCTGCTTCAATTTCTGCTGTGGCAAATGCAAGCCAACTCCGAAAGATGACGCAGAGTACATGAACGTTGAAGTGAGTGGCGATCGTGTGTTTTTGAGCAACGGAAAATATTGATTTAATAATTATATTAATTAATTGACGGGTTCTTGGCCTTTTCAATTTTGCCAGAACAAATTCATTTGGAAGGCTAAGGAGCACATGTGCCTATTACAGGATACCAGTACTTTTCTGCATATAGTAAAATGATCAAGCCTGAAATAAAAATGTAATTCTGGTAGTTGTCATACACCACAAACATCTTATTTTCTTTCTGACTTATTTCTGCTTGCTTGGCAATTGTTCTGTTTTACTTGGAAGACATTTCTGTTTTACTTTGCAAACATTTCTGTTCAGTTGGCGGATTTTTCTGTTCTTACTTCTGACACACTTCTTTTGAATTAACGAGTTTCTCTATTTTACTTAGCAAACTTCTCTGTTTGCAGTTTTGTTCTTTATCATATGCTTTTATTGTGTTGGTCATTTCTTGTGCTAAGTTATTCGTATCAGTCTTTAGTTTAAAATTTCTTTTCATGTATTTGATAAGCACAGGATGTCTGCTGACATGAAGTATCTTGTAGCTGAGAACAGTAATTCCAACCAATAAACTAGACACTTTATGTGTCTACTCAAGGACACTGTAGATACTGTCTGTCTGGCTGTAAGCCACTTGACCTTTTGACGCTAAACAAGTATTTTACCTGACACTAAAGTGTCTATGACTTCTTGTCACACAATGTGATTTGTGAATTTACATGGGCTTTCAGCCCTCTAAACCTGACAAGCTGAGTTGTTTCGCATTATTTACGGGTATTAGGAGGATTTATATGTCACTCCTTCAAGACCATCTGCTCAGGAGAACACCCAACCCAACCCTGGATAGATTTGTACAGTCTTTAGACTAGAATGGAATGTGGTGGATTGGCCACCGGGTACTAGGTGAAGTACCAAAGGAAACCCATTCCAGGTTGCTGGACCAGCAACCGAGAAGACCTGATGCTGCCTGGTGGAGGTTCATGTGCGAGGGACAAGAAGCTTGGCCTACAAAGATGAATGGAGATAGCCATGGGGTTTGTCATCTAAGGTGGAGCAGCGCAGACAACACAGTTACGGGAAGCTGTCCCTTGATGCTGTGCCATACCAGTGCAGGGAAGCAGTATGTGGGACGCTGATGGAAGAGGAGGGAGTCAATGATGAACATCTCACGTGAATTGGGAGATGTGGCCCTGACCATGCTGACGTATTACGTCCTGAAATACGAATACACTTGATGAACGGATTGATTGACTGGTTGGACATCTTTTACAAGGATAATTAGTCTTGAAACTCCTGCAAGATTTATCATGCGTAGTACAAACCTTGACAAGCCTTTAAGGAATTTAGTGGATTGACTTAATTGATTTACGATTTACACGACAGTGTAGAGTTACAACAAGTGTGAAAGATAACAACAACTGATTTGCAGTAATGAATTGTTTTAAATGGTCTGATCACTGTTATCTTCAGTCAGCCAGGGAGGGGCTATTTATTAATTAATGACTTCATGATGGTTATACTTGAGTTGCGAGGTTGGCCAGTGTGATTGCTGCGTTTTATCGACTCTCATTATAAGTAAAAAGCTTCATGAAAATGATATAATAAACCCCTAGTCTCTTCAGACTTTATTGGATTTGCGACATGAACTTAATAACCACTTCATACTTTTAAGGAAATGCCCTAGAATAGCCTAAAATAAGTTACAAGAAGCTGCATAAATTCTTATGCATAAATTCTTGCGCTGTGACCTGATTCTTTAGTCTACATGGCTTCTAATGATTTTTTAAAATGTTATGCTGTATCCACAGTGCGCTGCATTACATTAGGTTCTATTGCGTTGCACATCCTGTTGCACTGCATGTTCATAACATTGCATTACGCCATTACTTCACATTGCATTTCACATTATAGGAGATTGCATTAAATTATTGTGTCATAAGGAGCTACTATGGCAGTTCATAGCTTCCATGAAAATGCAATTCTCATAACGGGTTACTATGTCAATTCATAGCTTCCATGAAATCACAATGCAATTCTCATGTAACGGGTTACTATGGCAATTCATAGCTTCCATGAAAGTGCAAAGCAATTCATATATTACATTGTATTACACTGTATTGCATATTCGAATTGCACAATATTATGTTTTATTATGCTATATTTCACTATATATTACATTGTAATTCGTATTTCACTATATTACATTGTATTTCACTATATTGCATTGTATAATTATGGTGCATTAGATGATTTTTTTGCTGTCTTATGACTTTTGTTGTCAGATACAAATTTGGTTACATGTGTAATTGACATTAGAACATATGTGCCAGCCCTGAAGATTGTCAATTTTATTTTTTTAAATTTGATTCCATTGTCTCATTGTTTGTTGTAAGTTACGTCAGTAACTAAAGATTATTATCGGGAAATCATTTGTTCCAGATGGATGAATATAATGATGAGACTAATCCATTAACGACGAACGAGGTTCTTACACTTAGTTACACTTCATGCTTTTGCACCTTTTACGCACTTAATTGCCACACAATTGTAAATGCACTTTATCTTTACCGGACCTTTCGTATTTTGCTTTGCTTAATTATTTGAGCGTAATCTCCTCGTCGTGCAGCAGTCAAAGATTTTACGGTGGAAAATACTTTTGAGTGTAATGCCTTGGTGCTCACGAGTAATTTGCAACTCTACCTGTGTAACAAACACCGAATAAATTTATGTATTTGCACATTATCTGATTGCTTGATAGGCAAGCTAAATTATGTGAAGTGTTGTAGGTTCTAGCCCCGTCTGCTAGCTAAGTTTTTTGGGGTGGTCTTAACAGATTCCTTATCAGTAAGGTTTTTTATCATTAACGTTGTCATGATAGGTAGTGGCACTAGGTATATATTTTGAATTTACAAATGCGTGAAGATTTACTTCACCTGGGCAGTAATTTCAGTTTTTTCCCAATAAGTATTAATAATAAATTGTTAGGATTTAAAATTTCGTTGGAACACAAAAGAATCTACTTCATTATTTGGGTGTTCGGTTAATTGTGTTGATAGTAAAAAAGCACACAAAGCCGTTTACATAAATAATACTGCTTCAGCATGTGGTCAAGAAAATGATGCTAGAAGCATCGAGAAGTGCATTTACAAACTAGCTATTGCTTTCTAATTCTAATCTGATTTATTATTTGTGGTTGAATAACTAGTTAAGAGACATTTTTAAGTTAAAATATTAGTTTTTCTTGTCTGATGGGAGTTATTGACATAAGACTTCGTAATATTAATAACTAAATATTTAAGTCTTGCTTTTTTCTGGCTTGTTATTTGTTCAAAGTTTTCTACTCATCTGTTTTATATAGTTGTATATACAGTGGTTGAGATATAGCTGCTTTGGCTGGGTTTATTTTCTGATTCTGTGCTTGATTTATAAGTGTCCGGTGCTTTCTCATAAAATTTCTGTTTTAGGTTTGACAATGCTTTGAAATTTTTGTTTGGATGTGTATAATGCTTTTTATATTTCTGGTGTGGATGTGGGTAATGCTTTTTACATATCTGGTTTGGATGTGGGTAATGCTTTTGGCATTTTTTGGGGATTTGGGTAATTCTTTTGGCATTTTTGGTTTGGTTTGTGGGCAATACTTTGACATTTTTGGCTTGTATGTGGGTAATGCTTTGTCATATTGCTGCTTCATCTGGGTTCTAATGCAGATGCATCACTGCAGATTATTGGCTAACAGTTCATGGCTAATTTAGCCAACCTGTGAGACCAGCTGAAGACGATCTTTCCAGACTGCTTTATTTTTTTCATGCTTGTGCTTCCGTTACACTGACTATCGATATAATATTAAACTCTAATGCACTTCAAATTATTTTTAGCATCCTTAGGAAATGCGTTGTTATGGCTTGAGTTCTTATATGCACTGGCTATGCAGTCAGGAATATCGATCCCACTTGTAATTGATCGTTACAAAATTACTGCTTTAGTGCAGTTTTATTATCTTGGCACCTGGCTGTTGCCATGACTCCCAATGGTAGCATTGAAGGGCGACCTGTTCATGCTAGGGCACTTTCAGTTCAATTTCAATGCCACCTGGTAACCAAGCTATGATTTCACTATGTATTATTGTTGTTATTTTCTTATTACATTTATTTCATCTGCATGGTCATTGTGCACAGGATCACTGTGCACAAGGTCATTGCGCACAAGGTCACTGTGCATGTTAATAAATGCACTGCTAGTATGTTAAATGCATGCTTTAATAAGCGTAGTTCAATATGTTTTGAAGGACTTGCTCAAGGTCTCTAACTATGCAGTTCCTGTTTCTAGTGAGGCTCAAACCCATGTTTGTGTTACAGGTCAAGACCTTTGCCCACTCAGCAACTGTGCCAGTTTGCTAAATAAATGCTGTTCAAGTCAAGTGTAATATAAATATACTTCTGCAAAGTGATTCTGCAGCTTCACTTGCAGAAGACAACTTTTCATCCCAGAGCCATTCATTCTCTGTGGTTGGTCCAACAATCTGGAATGGGCTTCCTTTGACTATAATGTGACACTTCCCAAACTGTTCTCAATTTCACAAACTGTTGAAGACTGTTTTTTTTTCGCTTGATCTCGGTCGGGAGCGCCTCTGAATAGGTACCCTGAAGGGGCACTATATAAATTCTGATTGATTGATTGATTGATTGACAATGTTTTATGTTATATAATGTTGACCACATGTTGATATGTCAAGCCTCCACTTCATCTGTTTGGGAATTCTTGCTTCTTCTATTGTTACTCATATGCCGAATAGTTACGGTAATGCTGTACAATGATATAATGTTTTTTAGCTATGATGCTTTTTATCTGTTTTCTTGTTTGCCAAATAATGTTGGTGATGGTCTAGCATTAGGTCAGATAGCTGATACAATTTTTAAACACTTGTACATTACAATATATTAAAATATTAAACAAGATATTTTGCCAAGCTCTGTGGGTCAAACTGTCATGCCTTGAAGATGTGTTGCGATAGAAATTTAGAGTTTTCCAGCATGCTGCATCCTAATATGCTGACTAATTAATTAGTATTTATTTTCGAGGCGACACAAGACTTGGGGACAAAACTGAGCACCTATGTGATGTATGTGTGGGTGTGTGTTGGTGGATATTTGGCTGTTGTAAAGGGGTTGTGCAATAGTCAAATGGTTAGCATGCTGGACCATCATCAACTAAGAATTTGGAGTTCATATCCCTACCAGGGCAGAAATTTGTAAGATTTCTGTCTCCACAGGTCTCTGTCCCAACCGAATTAATTTTAAAGAGGACATTGACAGTACGTACACTGTTGGTGGAAGGCACAGCCGGCAAGGGAGAAGACTCACTTTTAGCTGTCGTCTGCCAGGGCTAAGAAATTGAAGTTGCTAACACTTCATACACGTTGCGGCCTCTAAGGCTGGCTCAAGGAACATCTCGTCTATTGTAAAGAGCCTCTCACAAGAAGTGCTAAATTAAGTGCTGTTTAATCATTTTATCATGTTGCGGTTGCCTCTGTATTGACCGGTTGTTTAGAGTCTTTTATGACCATGGCTATTCTGCTCTCTGTTATGACTGTTTTATTAGCCTGTCAGTTTTTAGTGAAGCGTAAACTTTATCAACAACATCGGAACAGTAGTTGAGATTTAAGGCATTTAATATCGCCCCACTGTTGTGCGTTAGAACAACATGCATCATGGAACAGTATCACATGGGGAAAACCCATAAATTCCCAAGTATTTTTACAGGACTTTTCTTTGAAGATTTTATCACTGCATGATTAAGAGGCTTAAACATTTTTCCTCAATATTTAAATATATATGGTTTCATGTGAGTGGTTAAGTGTGACAACTAATATGTTCAAATATTTGTTTTGTTTCTTTTGATTTGTGGCTGCTAGTATTGTCTCGTCCCAGCATTTGTTGTTTATGAATTTGCTTTGCCTGATAATCAAGGCCAGCCGTTATGTTCTTTTTATACAGTGTGCTTTTAGGATAGAAGACATTTATATATATATATATATGTATATATATATATATTATATCATTGATTGATAATATAATCAATCTTGGCATTCATTTTATTAATTAATTTATTTAGTAATTTATGCAGTTTGATTTCATATTTGTATGTGCACTTGTTATAGCGCCCCTTCAAGCTCTCTCTCTCTCTACTCAGAGGCGCTCCCGAATGCAGAGCGGACACTGCATCGGAGTTTCACGCCGAAGCGCTGAGCAATTGTGAGTGAAGAACTTGCCCAAGGTCCTTACGCGGCAAGGTGGATTCGAACCACGAACCTTTCGGCTTCAAGGCAACGACGCCACCACTACACCACCGCACCCCATATATACTTGGTAAATCCCAGGCTCAGTGATGTTATTTGCCATCAATGTCTTATCTCACAAAATTATAATATTGAGCCGAAATAATGTTATTGCTGAGTTTTATATGCTTCTTCTGTCCATGATGTTTACTTAAAAAATTATGCCCAACCTGTGATATCATCACTGTAATTATTTATTTTCAACTCTACACTTATATGTTCATATTGACTTACCACTGAGCACCCTATGAACCTAGTGGAAGTGCTACAAATTTATGTGGCTGTCAGCAGAAAGTGTTTCTTGAATTGCCTCAGTGTTACAAATTTATGTGGCTGTCAGCAGAAAGTGTTTCTTGAATTGCCTCAGTCAGTAACACACTGTGGGCACCGTTGTCTAGGGGTAGACCGAATTGAACTAGAAAGACCAACTTCGTATAAGTAAACTCTAATTCAACATAAACCGCATAGCAGTAACACAGTCATATCCATGACAAAACTCAGAACGACGTTAGGTATAGTTCGTATCGACATGAAAGTTCAGCGGCTACTCTCCTTCTGCCCGCCACAACACAGTCACATGACATCTCCTAGCGACTAACAATTCCTACAGTGCGCCCTCTAACGACTAGTACCGAACTACCGTACATCCTCTAGCGACTAGTACCGAACTAAGGCCTCACTCCTAACAACACACTTACACACATGTACCGTATGTACGTACTGAATGCATATGTTTTAAACTATTAACTTTGGACGGCATTCCATCGGTTCGCTTGTTGTAATCTAGCTTACACAAGTTCATCCTAGCGAGTTATTCTGAAAACTATAAAAAAATAAAGATCAGCTTTATCTCTGGTAGAAATTAGAATAATATAAACGATGAGGATACTTCTGCAAGTTGAACATCCTTCTAATATCTTAGTTCTCCAGTTGAAATTTTTTTGACTGATTATCTGTAAGGGGTGCTATATAATTATCCAATTGCATCACAGTATATATATATATCTCGCACAGTGATTGACCGCTTTTCGTGTTTTTCCACAGGAATGTTCTCGTGAAGATTACGGTGGCAGTGGCGAGCCGCAGGATGGCAATCGTGTCATCATCGCTCAGCCCATGAGCAGCAACGATTCCACTCCAATTGTACTCCAGTCAGAAGTTCCGGATGGCAAGAACGTAGGAGATGTTTAGCCACGGTACTTGCCACAACTGTTCGGAGTAGCGTTTTAATAATTTTTGTACAGTTCTGCAAGTCTCGGTAACTTTGTAAATTTTTGCGTGTGCACGTAATGTGTCTGATGAAGGCAGAGGACACGCGAACCGATTTCCTTGGCCGTATTGATCGATGGACAAGATTGAGGCCGGGTTTTGATCTTCTTCTGTCTGCTTTATAATTTGGTTGTCTTTTGTGGGTCAGAAAAGATGGATGATTGACGGTTCTGTAGCAATGAGAAAGGGGAAGACGTGAACATCTTCGCATGCATAGTAGGGGTCAAGGTATGGCGTGCACGTTTATGCTGCTGTCGTGACGTTAAGGTTCTTCGTCATTATCTTTTGTGGATTGGAAGGCTCTAGGGTGTACGATGCATTGTATGAACTGCGATTGTAACTCCAGTCATAGTCAGACCTCCTACTGGTGTGCACGCTGCACAGCGTTTTTGGTAGGAGTGAACGTAGCAGTAACCAGCATTATTAGTTTGGTTGTCGTCAGCTATTTGTGTCGATGTTATTGGTCAAAGGTGCTTTATTTGGATTGAGTTTAAAGTTTACATTTCAGATTGTTTGCCAATTGGTTTTTGCGTGTAGAGAAACATGTGTAATTAAATTGTAGGTTTGCAAGGATATGCTTCAGAAACACTGTTAACTTACACAAGAGAGCCAAATGGACAGTCGTGAGATATCACCCGCACATCTGGTGCCACCACTTGACCCATTGTATGACTACCTCTTATGTGTAAAAAAGGCACATGATGGTGAACATTTGCAGAACGTATCCATGAAAACAAACTATTGACAAGCTGTCGGTTCTTGCAGCATCCATCCTTTATTTGTTCCATCTCTCTGCAACTCTCTCCCAAATACTACTCATTGAACTTTACCGCTTTCTATCTTTAACGACCTATCACAGTGATCCATTGCTATGCACACAGAATTTTTTTAGTTTTGACCTGTCAGGTGTAATTTTTTTATTATTGCTGTTGTCTTTGATTCAATGTATTGTAAACATTTGCTCTGCAATGTAAGCATTTGCTGTACTTTTACAATCTGTGATCAATCAACCTTTCAGTATGATAACCAGTCATGGTTATCCATGTTGCTTGCTGTCTCGTCTCAAATCATTAACAACTTCGTGCCAGCTTTCAGTTACTGGTCACTGCTGTTCCAGTCAAGTGCACCCCTTTGGTAAAAACCTGAGTCTTACTCTATAGATTTTGCATGGTTGAGAATCAATGAAAAAGTAAGCCTCTTCATTGAAGCTGGTAAGAAAGTAATTTTTCTTACAGAGAAAAATTAGTTTGAAGCATGTGTAGCTTGTAGCATGTTCTGATACGATTTGATGCTGATGTTTGCTAGTCTTTTCTGCTTTACAGCTCATGCAAAGGCCTATGCAGACATGGTTTCAATGTGGCTGTAGGTGGTTGAGTGACTTGAGCTCTCTTACCAATCTCCACATTAGGTTCTCAGAGAGCTTGTAGTACCAGTATATGAAAGCCATGTTGTACTTTTTTATGTTTCATTGCAGACGTGAATGCAAGTTTTGGTATCGGTGAAAATGTCATTTTGTAAAACGATAATGGTCTTTATTACCTAAATGTGGATAATGAAAATTGCAAATCTTCATCGAGATAAGATGATGCCTGTCTTTATGAATATAATTATGACTATCGATTGATTGATTCGCTGCTATCAGGAAAATTAGTGAGGTAATAAGTTTAACTTTCTCCTTCTGTTGTTTGTACAGCAGCCATAGGGTTTCAAAAATAGCCATGGAAAGCAAAGTGAATATTTCTATGATTTTAAAAGCTTGGTTACTTACTTCTGTGTGCACATTCATTTGGTGCAGCACTCTGGTGCTTAACAGTAGAGATATGGACTGCTCCTACAAAGGTTGTCTTTACTGCTCTGTGGTGCATAGATGTTTGGTTCAGTGTGTGCTTAGCTTCTCTTATTATAGTAATTGTGATTTTGTCCTTGGCATCATATTATTGTGCGCAGACCAAGTTATTGAAGAATGATATTTCATTTGTGCAGCACAATGCACATATTTATTTTAGTAGCCCTTTCTACAGCCAATGTACTGTGTAAATGTGCATTTCTGTTGTGATAAGCAGCTTATGCCAGTAGCTGTATCATATCGCACTGGGCATTTGCTTGAACTAGTACAGTTCTTCTAGAAAAAAGAATGAGAAAATGTATATTGTTTTCAAAGCAGAATTTTTATCCTGGTTTATCCCGTGTTGCTGTACAGTTTAATTCGAATATGCATATTGACATTAGATAGTTGCATTATCGATTGTGCTCCTATAATTTATATAAAGATTATTATTGTACTCCAATAATTTCAATAATGAGATGGTTCAGTCACACAAAAACCATGCGTAGTATACATTTCTTTTTAAATCTGTGCACCGTCTTTCAATTTGAGTGTGGTAACTAACTAACTGTTACCTCACTTCTGAGCACTAGTGGTGACAATGGTGTGTAACAAGTGCATGCATGTAACTGAACAAGAAAAAGCACACCTGGAAAAATACCAATGTCCCATTAGCTGAATTATGCCAGTGAAACAATGCTTTAAATAAGTTTAGCTATGGTTTTGTTTAAGTAGATTTTATTAAGTTTGAGCTTTTGTTGTGTGTCTAAACCATACTACTTTATTCTCCAAGTTTTTACTTTCTTATATGCACAGCATAAGATTTTCATGAGCTGCTAACCAACTCTTCAATTATATGCATCTTAGGTGCAAGTGGCACATTTGTTGTTATAAGTTGAGGAAAGTTAATCTTAGGGGAGATAGTCTGAACAAGTGGAGAAAAAGATTCTGTGCCTGAAATGCACTACAGACTGCATTTCTTACTCTAACACACTCATCTGGTTCATTAACTATACATTAGTTTGCAACTTGCACAGTAGTCTTACGTGCAATACCTGTTTTCAAAATGTAAATAGAGTGTGATTGTTAGATTAAACTACTGTAGTACATCTTGCTTTATAATTTTGTGCTTTAGTTTGCTGTGACTATGATGATGCCATTATAGCCATCAGATTTATAAAGGTATGTGTATAACAAAGTACTATCATTTTGATCAGTGATTTAACTGTCAAAGAGCCAAGGGGTAGAAATTGTACAGATTATTAAAGTACATGAACTAAGATTAAAATCCAATGTTGTTACTCTGTTATACAGAAACAACTTACTAACAAGATATCATTTTAGTTAGCCTACAAAAGCATGTCTATAGTATGGATGTTTCGGGATTCGACTCAGCTCCATGCCAGTGTGTTATCCATGCCAGTGTGTTATCCAATTAATTATTACTATATCTGAGAGGATTATAGGCTGAGGGTAAAGAGCTACAGTTTTGAACATCTCCCTTGACAACTAAAACATGCTCAACACTACCACACGACAGAACATTGATAACGATTTTCGTTTATTCAACAATCTGGTTGACAGACCACAACCGGTTACAGCAGTGGTTAAATTAGTTTGGGTGAGCAGTAGGAACGTCGATTTGTGTGTGCAGTGGGAACGCTGAAGAAGAGTTTATTGGAACGCATGTGTTTCCAGGGTTCCATGCATGGTGAGCAGTGGGAATGCAAGCCAAGAAGTTAAAGAGCAGTGGGAATGCCGTTCCCACCCACTTTAAACCCTGGGTTACATGTACGGTATACAATTATGCAGTTATCTTAATTAGCATCAATCTCAACTACTGACAGAACAGATCTATAGCCTGCAATACAAGTGTGCTAATAGCAGTCTACAAAGCACGTCTATAGTATGGGGCTTCGGGAATCGAACTCCGCTCCATGCCAGTGTGTTATCCAATGTGCTACTGACCCTCCCCCCGCCAATTGATGGTGCAGAGCAATTCTGTGAAGGACTTCTCAAAGGTCCCTACCCAGTAGGCCTTACTGTCTCTGGTGATGTCTGAACCTGTAGTCTCTGAACGCTCTAAACACTTGTAAATAATTAGGGAATATTATGTTAATATTATTGTTACTATTCACTACTTTGAGTGGTAAAATATGCACATGTACAAAAGTTTCATTTTGGATCATGAGGTATGTTAATTAATTCATATACCTCATGATCGGAAACAAAACTTGTACATATTCATTGTTCAGCTAGTCCACAGTGCTAATAACATCTGCAATTATCTATAGAAATAAAAATGTAAAAAGTTTGGTCCTAATGGGTTATCTCGGTAACTTCATCACCGATTCTTTTGAAATTTTTCGCAAAACGCTCCGTTCGAATAGCGTCGTGTTTCTAAAAGGATTCCCGGGAAAGAAACAAATTCTTTAGACCCAAAAAACACAACTTACTCATCGATTTGACACGTTTATACATATTGACGTTCACGCAGTTGTCCGCCATTTCGCGCATGCGCTGTCGATAGCGCTGTCGATATAATATGGATTCGACCCACTTCCATTTCAACCGTCCAAAGATTTTAACTGGGTCACCAATCACAAACCTGGGAAAGAGGTCACAACATTCGCGCGCGCTGTCCAACGCATGTTTATTTTAACTGGGTCACAGGTCGCAACATTCGCGCGCGCTGTCGACAGCATGTTTATATAGCGCATATATTTAACTGTCGATATATATTAACTGTCGATATTTATATGGATTCCGCCCATTTTAACTGGGTAACCAATGACAAACCTTTGAAAGATTGCTAGGGGACGGGTTTTAGCTGTCGGGAAGGGAGGAGTGAGGGGGAAGAGAGCGGGAGGGAGCGGGACTTCTGCGGGAGGAAGAAGGAGGGGAGGGAGCGGACAGATGGAGAGAGGGAGGAGATGGATGGAGGAAGGGGAGGGACGGAGGGGAGGGAGGGATGGGGAGGGGGAGCTATGGGGAGGGAGATGGGGGGGAAGGGGGAGCGGGAGGGGAATGGGAAGGGGAGGGAGGAGGAGGGGTAGGGAGGGAGAGGGAGGAGAAGGGGAGGGAGGGAAAGGAGGGAGGGGGAGGGAGGGGAAGAAGGGAGGGTTAGGGGAAGGGAGGGGGAAGGAGAGAGTGGGAGGGAATGGCGGTAGGGAGGGACAGAGGGAGGGAGCGAGGCAGGGAAGGGAGGTATGGAGGGAGAGTTGCACGGTCTTTTCAGCCACAGCAACGCGTGGCCGGGTACAGCTAGTATAAAATAAACACCAAGGTTCCAACAATGGATATATCAAAAGGTGCTGTTTAAATGTCTAGATACTTCACATGCCATTATAGCTCCTTAGAGCCCAGTCTCATATGGGACATGTGTCACACGTACAATTGTACATAGACCACATGGTCTCACGTAATGCCTATGAAAATGCTGACATGGTGCAATCGTGCATGTAAAAGATATAGTTGGTCTACATGCGACCTGTTGGTACCATGAGATTCGTGTGCAGGTCAGTGTTCACATACACAGTAGGATCAAGATGTATCACTTGTCCATTCCTCATTTTAGACTTTTTGGCCTTCATAAGCCATCAGGCCGTAAAGATGTATCTATGGTGACCTTGCTAAGTTACTGACCTAATTTTTGTGTTTGTCTTCTGAACACATTTGGGTGGGTGGAATTATGGATTCATAACAGTCAACCAGGGCTTAAAGTGGGTGGTAACGGCATTCTTACTGCTCTTCAACTTCTTGGCTCGCATTCCCACTGCTCACCATGCATGGAACCCTGGAAACACACACATGCGTTCCAATAAAACTCATCTTTGGCACTCCAACTGCTCACCCAAACCACTTTAGCCACTGCAGCCAACTGACCAAAAATTTAGTCCAGGCCTTGGCCCCTGTTTGGCACATGTATGATTTTTTGACTAGATTTAAAATAGTTTTTTGGGAATCGATATTTCTATTGCAATGTACTACACTTGGTCACCCATGCCTCCGATTTATCTGTGATGTGAGCTTCTTCTGGTTCTCTGCCCCAGGCAGGTTCAAAACATCAAATGTGTGACGTTGCCATTCGTCTCAATGTTGGGCCTCTTTTTAAGCTTCCCATATCCACTTTTCATCAACCCCAGTACAGCATCATCTGTCGTGGTCTTACTTTTGTTCATTTCCCCTTCATTTTTCTTTCGATAACCGTTCTTAGTAGTGAATCGCCTCTCCTACCCACTTCTATGTCTCTCCCTTTTGGTGTTGATCAGTTTCTTCGCCAATCATTCCCAACACTTCTTCATTTGTAATATGTTCCATCCAGCTGATATTCTCCATTCTTCTCCATGTTGACATTTCGAAGGCCTCCAGTCTCTTATTATATCCTTTTTTCTCATGGTTCATGTCTCTAACCCACAGTCCCACACAGCACTACACTGTATGATGTGAGTTATCGATGACGAAATTAGATAAACCTGTAAAATGCCATCAATACACGTCGTGCGAGTGTATACTGCCTTTTATGCTGCATACGCCCAAGCAAAGACCGTATCTCTTTATCTAGAAGGAAGGATTGTGTGCGATGAGTTCATCCAACGCGAGACGTTTGCGATATGGAGTCACTATCGTCCGCAAGATCGCCTTGCCAATCATGGCGGCCATCTTGGTCATCGTCGTCGTCGTCTAACCACCGCTGGTTGGAGCGACGTCCCGTTTGATAGCCATTTTCGATCTTGAGCATTTCGCCTATTGATTTTCTTCCCTCGAAAGATAAAAGTTTTGCTTCGCACTGGACGATAGTCGTTCGGTCATTCGGGCGAATTAGCCGCTGTCGGAAATATATTGAATGCCTTGATAGATGATTGCGCTAGACGGCGCCACGTGTGCGTGTTGTCCAGATTGGCGCATTATGGTCTAAACATACGACGCCAGGCAATGCATTGACGTCGAATGAAAACATAAAGAGGGCGCCACATCTTTCAAGTAGTTCGAGGAACCGAAGTGGTCACAGACAGACGGCATAATCGGCATTTGCATTATTATGTATCCGAACACATTTTCTTTATTCAGATAAGTCCTACTGTAGTCCACAAGTTGGTCAAGACGTAAGTTACGCAGCAGCAGGGAGTAGGAACAACCCCAAAGGCGGAGACCTGGGTCAAGAATTGGGGGGGGACGGAAAGACGCGAGTTTTTCAGAAAAATTTCTGACGACCGGCGAAATCTCGGAAAAAAAGTTATTTTCGCCGCCAAAAAAGTTGCTGACCTTTTTTTAGTCATCCGGCCAAATCTTGACGAAATATTTAAATATTTCTATTTTCGCCGCCCAAAAAGTTGCTGACCTTTTTTATAGTCTTGACGCTCAATGATTGGGGGGGACAAATGCATGGGCCGTCCCCCCAACACCTACATTGGGGGACCGTCCCTCTGGGTCTCCGCCCATGTAATTAGTGAGTATATGCCTAATGGTAGCCTAAGTATATAGGCTTCTGTTCTGTTCTGTTCTGGTCTCAGCCATCCTCGTTTAGAGGTTCGGCCGCATCATGATTCATGAACAATATTCCTCCAGCGTCTCCTGTCTTTCGCAAGTCTTATCATTTCATTCATTTCCAATCCCGTCCAGTCCTTTATGTTCCCCAACCAGTTTGTTCTCGGTCTTCCTCATTTCCGATTTACCCGGCATTGTGCCCTGCATGAATGCCGCGCATTCCCTCCCCACACAACGCCCCTTCTCGGCGCTACACATGCTTCGGCGATCGTCTGCTGGATGCTCGTTTGTCCCTCTCAAAACAAACCTTCATTCCCACACTAGAGGAGAGCATGCGCTAGATTGCATTATATTGCATACATAGAGGAAGGCCGGTCCAGAAAAGGGGGGGAAAGAAAATGGATTGCGCCCGGTTCCTTATTATGCGCCCCTCCCCATAAGAAATTTGTGCGATTTCCGCATTGCAATTTCAGCATTTTAAGCTGTCCTCTTAGCAAAATTACTCTACTGTTTCAGTGGAGGAATTGCTGCCAAAATTGGGCAGCCATATGTTTTGCGCCTCTGATCAGTGTGCACTCGAGATGCGTTGCATAAATTTTTAGAGCACAATGCAATACAATAAAATACAATGTAGGTCCAGGCCCGGTTTAACCACTAGGCGAACTAGGCGGCCGCCTAGGGCGGCAAATTTCTGGGGCGGCACTAACAGTTTTTAATTTTTAGTTAATTTATATTAATATTTAAAGTTTTATTGCAATATATTACATTTTATATTTTCCCGCTAGATGAAACGAATTGCATAGTATAAATTTGAACACTAGTTTACTTACTTACGTTATAGGAAATAACGCTACATCCGGTGACGTCATTTCGAAATCAAAATCTGGCGTGTAAATATAACATAAATATTGAAAATTGAAAATAAATTAAATATTTGAAATTCGATTGTCGTCGACTGGCTACTTAAATAGTTTAGGTAAGATATTTAGTTTTACTTTTGTACAAATGTAAATAAATGTAAATGTAATGTAATGTAAATGTAATCGCATATTTATACAGCGGCTGTCTTATGGCCTCGACCCTGAGGGGGAGATCATTCACCACTGCTACTCCACGTTTATATTGCGACCGAGCCACCCGCAGTAAAGATCCGAGAAATTAATCTCTGATAAACCGACCGACCGAGATTCGAACCCGGGCCATTTCTAGTTTTAAGTTTGTCGTTTCTCTGGTTGTGTGGTATGGCGTTTTGTTTGAGATCAACATGACTAGTAAACAACTTCAGGCAAAAGAATTAGATATACGTGGCGCCATGAATCATCTGGATGAAACAAAGAAGTTTCTCGTAAACCGCAGAAATTACACGGAGTTTAAGAAAACATTAGTAGATGCAGCTGAAATTGCAGGCAATTTAGAGATACCAGCACTTTTCGAACCCGAATCAACCCGTATCAGAAGAAAGAAGAAACAATTTGCATACTAAGGAGATGACGACGAACCTATTCGGGATCCAAAATACAAATTCAAAGTAAACTTTTCCTTCGCTGTTCTTGACACGGCAATACAATCGGTTGAAGAAAGATTCACTGTGATGAAAAAAATTAGTTCTGTGTTTGGTTTCCTCTATGATGTTCACAGTTTGCAGAATAAAACTAGTAAGGAAGTTATGGAACATTGCTTGAATCTTGAAAAAGCTTTGCAACATGGAGACTCCAAAGATATTGATGCAGTTGATCTAAGCAGTGAACTGAAAGCCATTTCAAGACGAGTTTGTTTGTATGTGCACTTGTTATAGCGCCCCTTCAAGCTCTCTCTCTCTCTACTCAGAGGCGCTCCCGAATGCAGAGCGGACACTGCATCGGAGTTTCACGCCGAAGCGCTGAGCAATTGCGAGTGAAGGACTTGCCCAAGGTCCTTACGCGCCGAGGTGGATTCGAACCTCGAACCTTCCGGCTTCTAGGCAACGACGCCACCACTATACCACCGCGCCCCACGATGCAAGGTGTACATCGCCACATGATGTACTAAACTTTATATTGAAAAATAATCTAACAGATAGTGTCCCCAACACTGTTATAGCTCTGCGAATTCTCTTGACACTTCCAGTTTCTGTGGCTAGTGGTGAGCGAAGCTTTTCTCTAAGCTCAAACTGATAAAACATATTTGCGAACGTCCATGCTACAAGAAAGACTTGTTGGACTAATCACTCTATGCACTGAGAATGCTTAGAGCCCATGGACTGCCCTCTGACGCTCTCCACGAAGTAGCTCGAGCCACTTCTGTCGCGAGGATCCTTTATGCTGCCCCAGCCTGGTGGGGGTTCACCATTAGCAACGACAGAACTAAACTAGAACGAATGTTGAATCGGATGCGACGACTGGGATTCCTTTCCACGATGTTCCCGAACATTGAGAAATTAGTTGCTGGAGCTGATGCTGGGCTGCTTCGTAATATAATTCTAAATGTCAATCATGTCCTGAGGAACCTTTTTCCACCTCTTGCAAAAACCTCCTATAACTTGCGACCTAGACCACATCCCTTTGTTCTACCAGTTAAAGATGTTAGAAACTTTATTCCGAGGGTTCTCTTTGACACCCATTAATGACATTGTTATTTGTACATTATTTTGCTGTTTACTTTTAAAGTGTATTGACAAGTAACTGGGTGCGGTGTGTCACCCTGATTTGTCTAATTAAACGAAGATTAATAATAACTAGCTACTCTGTCAATTGAACATGACATTGCCAAAGACATTGAACTTATGGAACTCGTTTCTACATTTGCAAAAGCGCGAAAAACGAAGTTTTGAAATTACATTACCGGTATAATTCCGTATAAACGAATATACCATTATATAGATTATACATGTTCTATTTTATTCTTCTTCTTTCTATTGAATGCAAATACGAATTAAAACAAAAGGCACCATAGCATTCCTTTGTGAAAGTTAATATTAATTCAATCTTAGTTGCCGTG
Organism: Lumbricus terrestris; assembly: GCA_949752735.1. Lineage (NCBI taxonomy): Eukaryota > Metazoa > Annelida > Clitellata > Crassiclitellata > Lumbricidae > Lumbricus > Lumbricus terrestris. The sequence goes on from OX457041.1 coordinate 47,955,469, forward strand.
GGCGCGGGGGGGGCGCAGTGCAACAGGTTCGCCTAGGGTGCCAAATACTCTGGCGCCGGCCCTGTGTAGGTCCTACATTGTAAGCCCACGTAATAATGATGTTGCTTTACTAAGTGTTCAAGGACCAACAGTTACTTTGACTGTCTGAAATTTGAGAGATAACATTGAAGAGAAGCCATTTAGTTGTGCAAAATAGTATTTGTATTAACATAATTTTTTTCAATTATAATATGATTGATTGTATTATTTATTAAAATAGTAAAAACATAATTATAATCATGTAATAGGAATTTTTTATAGTAGGCTATAGGCCTATTATAGCTGTTATAGCAGTTCATGCTGGGATTAATATCGATATTAATCCCAGGTTCACGTAATTCAAAAATGCAGATAGTAACCTAACTAAAAACTCAAAGTGTATAAAGTGTATACATTTTTCTAAAAACTATTAGGCCTACCATTTTGTCCAAATTTATATGGAGGGGAAGTATTTTCTGGGGGGATATTCCTTTACTATCTTCCTTTAGTGATGCCTAGATTGAACGCTGCCCTCAATGTCCGACCTTCCCCCCCAACCGACGTGAATTTTGGCTGTCTTCTGTTTCCCCCCTATTTTTCACTGGGCGCAAGCTGCGCCCGCCATGTATAGGGATAGAAGCCCCTGGGTACGAGGCTCCATTTAAAATCAGTCTGATGATGGGCAGGCCTAGACAAGCCTTCATTCAGGCATCTGGGTGCAGTGGGTGCCAATTCTACTTGTCCGCAGTCGATCTTCAAACCATGATGTTCTATAGGATACCATGAATGATTGCAGGCTCATATTCTGCAACGGTTCGCATACAAACGCGATGAAAAGACACATTTGCCAAGGTTCAGCGACTTCAATAATAGGCCTAGAGCGAGTGAAAGGAATTTATGTCGGACGGCGAATAACTTTCATTCTTCTCCGCGCAGCCTATATCGAGCGCTCATGGCCTCCTAATTGCACAGTATTATCAGCCGGTGGCCATTATTGGCCGAACAACAGACCGATTTCAATGCGGAAGGACCCCGCGGGTGACGGTCCTGGCGAGCCCTTCCAGATCCTGGCAGACCGCCGCTCGCCACGCATCCGTCTATGCGTTGCGTGCGTTGCGTGCGTACAGTGAGACGCGGATCGTCCGCCGTGCCGTCGGTTGAATGTCGGCTGAAAGCACGCATCAACTTCGAATTTGTCGGATATAGCGACACACATTCTTCCCGGGAAGTTCGCAGAAGACGAGGAAGAAAACAGTGACAAAATCGAACGCAGAAACCTGTGAGTTATGAAATATACCGCGCAGAAGCAAGTGTTTTATTATGTTGAATTATTGTGACGCTTTATTGTTTATTTATGCGCTATATAAAATGTTTATATACACTCGGGACACTGTATGTCTTCGGCCCAGAGTTCTTGTCTTCGGCCCTAAACTGTCTGCAATATTAGTTCTGGGAAACAGTTTGTCCTGTAACGGTTATTATGCGCATTGCATGGCGTCTGGTTAATAGTATTGGGATTCGGTGTAGTACAGTGAACCGTTCAGGACTTTTATAGATGTGCAGCCGCGTGCTGTATTAATCCATGTAGGCCTAGGCAACAGTGCACTGAACTGTATAATATACAGTGTATAATACTGTATATTATATAGGAAGGGAAGGAGGAGGGTTTACCATAGGTGGTAATGCTTTCATTATAGCGTATACCCTTCCAGTTTATCTTGTTAAATTTAGGCTAATTTTTGCTATAAATGTGTTCTCCTTGCCACTATAATTATACTATGCTTTACAGGATCCAGGCTGAGCTTTCTTTGAACTTTGGATCTTTGACATATATTGTTTCATTGTTTGATCATAATGATATGCAGAACCGTGCTTTCTCGGTGGTAGGACCCTCACAACTTGGAATGGTCTTCCTCTGACACTCCACTTCCTTTCTAAAAGTCCTTCTCAGGCTTTCCTCTCTTATCTGAAGACAGTTTTATTTGGCCGCATTGGGGTTAGGGGTGCCTCTGAGTAGCCTCTGAACGGTTCACTGTAGTAGAGGCGCTTTATAAATGTTTTAATACAATACAATACAAATTGCAAATTTACAATAAATGCATGATGGTGGCAGTGGTTGCGTTGGCAGTGGCTGTGGCAGTGGTTGTGTTGACTGTGGCGGTGGTTGCATTGGCGGCCGCGATGGCGGTGGTGATGATGATGATGATGATGATGATGATGATGACGACGACGACGATGATGATGACGACGACGACGATGACGATGATGATGATAATGATAATTATGTTGCCAGACATCAAAGAAAGTCATGTGCAAAAGACTGAAATCTTTTTAAAATCAAAAGGAGATTGACCTATGTATTGGCTGGCTGGCAACTTGATGTGTTTTTTAAATACTGCAGTGGTCATAATGCTGCAAAGCTTGTTGGATGACAAGACTTTTCCTTCGTTCAGCAAAATTTCCTTTTAGATCTTCTACTCTTTGATGTGATTGCCTTCCTAGTCTTCGATTGCCTTCTTTTTAATGCAAGCTTTGCACGCATTATTGTTCCCTCCATATGCGCGCATCACTATATAACGCCAAATATTTTGTTCTAAATTAATGTGTGGAAGGAAGGCAGACACTGAGGTGGCTGCATATTTGTTGTAAGGTATTTGAAGCACATTATTTGTGACCATACATGCATGCATGCATACATACATGCATACATGCATGCATGCATACATACATGCATACATGCATACATGCATGCATGACAATGTGTAGAAAACACTGGCCTTTGAGAGCACTGGAGAAATCTTTTAAAAAGTTTTTGACGACACCAGACAATTTATGTGTATGATCTTTCAGGCCACACTTATTTCTGTTGGTGACACCAGACATTCTAGGGGTCATTGCATAATTACATAACGCCGAAAATGACCGTTTTTGACCCACCCACCCACCCTGTAACGCTTCGTAACGCTTCCCTTGACCCACCCACCCACCCTCCCCAGCGTTACGTAACGATAATTACGAAAAATCAGTTAAGATTTTGGCCTACCAGACCTATATGCGAATTCGTATATATAATTCATATTTTCATAGCGAATTTAATATAGTAAGTGAAATATTATTTGACAGTAGACTAGGCTTAAAATATACAGAATGTTTTATTTATATAAATGAAAGTCATGCCTATCTTAAGAATAAAATTTTAAACACTACTGAAAGGTTTCACGGACTAAATTGCTCATAAATAGGCTAATTAATCAAAATTAAGATGAACTAATTATTTGTTTAGTCTGGAAAATAGAAATATTGCTGAGTTCTGTTGAGCATGAATTTAACATGTTTGCGATTCGTGTCCACTAAGTAAAATAGGCTTCAAAATGGTTCGAATCTTCGATGTCAGGAATCAAAGGGGAAATAGGCATACCACGTTGTTCTGTTGGTAAAACTATCACAGATCCAAACAATTCGAACAGCGGTTTTCGGTTTGCACAAACGGAAGCACAGATATGTTGACCCAGCTGGCATGTAACTGGCGTCTGCTGCCTATCTTATTCAGATAGGCTACATAGACCTACTTCGGTTACGTTTTAAATCAATGCCACGAAGTTTAAGCACCGATCACATCATTTGTTTAAAGTGTCATTCCGTGGTTATTTAATATTCAGTAATAATTTTTTCAAGGCGTTACGTAACGTTCAGCTTCCCCCAGCCACCCACCCCCGTAACGTTTCGTAACGTTTTCAGTGACCCCACCCACCCACCCTCGAGCGTTACGTAATTATGCAATGACCCCCTATGTGTATGATCTTTCAGGCCGCACTTATTTTTCTGTTGGTGCACATGACACATTGCTTTTAGCATTTTCCATGTCAGGTTCTTTCCAATGCCAGATTTTGTGGATTTTCATCCATTTCGTATACCTTATAAAGCAATATTAAAGTGTTAAATTGTAATATAAAAGTAAATATGCCACTTATGTAATTATTGGTAAATGCAGAATGGACAAGGCATGCGTTCAGCACCAATACTAAAGTGAGATCTTGAACTTAAAGAAAGAAGATGCAGGAAACACTGTGTTTTGGATATTGGCCACAGTAATTTTGAAGATGCTTATAAAACTCTACTTATGGACTCATATAATATTATAAGCTCCCTGTTTCACTCCGCCTTTTGCCTAGAGGTCATACCACTATGTTCCTTTCTTGCTTAAAAACTGCCTTATTTAGCCGTTGTTGGACAGGGAGCACTTCTGAGTAGTTTACCTTGAAGGTGTGCTATATAAAAAGTAATAATAATATCAAGTGACATTGTCATTCATTCAGTTGTGTTATATTGAGATTACTGATATGTTCAGTTTCAAATCAGTGTCCTCTGTCATATTCGCATCATATAAATTAAGAGCGCTATGAGGTTGCAGTGTAGACCTATACTTGTCTGCATCTCTGTCTGCAAAAAGTATGTCTGAGTGTTCTTTCTAGCTACATCGGTGTCTGTTCTCATGAGACATTGCTTTTAAAAATGTGGCTTTCATTCTTCCGTGCAAGTTGATGTGGCTTATGGCTTAAGCTTTATGGTTTCGCAGTAAAATAAGATTATATATAGAACGTTCAACTGTTTGCTTTTCATCCCGGCTTCTGTCAATCTGTTGTCTCTCTGCTGATATATGCCAGAGGCTTTATCAAACAATATTGTGACAACTGTGTTAGACAAAACAAGATGCATGTAGATAAGACACTGGAAATTGTGGGGGCCCAGCTCATGCAAAAAGTGTGTTGATGTCTTAATAATCCATCCATCCTACTTTTCGGCAGTAGACACAATCACAACTTTCAGCAGGAAGCTAGCCGAGATGGGCTACTGGGTGATCCTGGTTAACTTGCAGTGTTTCTGGCAGGCCTTTGGTATGTTATGTTGCATATAGTGCACATGTCTGGGGACCACTTTAAACCTTTCTTTTGTTGTGTTTTTTAGTGCATGATGCTTTGCAGCTTGAGGTTAATAAAAATCTAATATATATGTAGAGATATAACTTACAATAAATGGCCAGCTTTGCAAAATATATTGTAATTTAGGATCAATTGCTGAACAGTAAGCTTACTGGTAGCTTGTAGCAAAAGTTCCCAGCTTCAACAGCCGTCTAATACCCTGTTGAAATAAATAGTGACTTTGCGGATAGTATTTGTGCTAAAGTGTTCACAAGAACATCAACAACTCAGCTGAGGGATTTTCTTTGATGACAGCTCCACAGCAATTTCAAGATTGCAGCTTTCTGCAGACAGCAACACTGGCAACATTGGTTTTAATTATGCCAGTAACATGATCTACCTATAAAGCTCAAACAGTCTTCGATTTGAAAATAATCCCATGCTAGATAAAAAAATTCTGGTTGTGCAGTTCTAAAAATTTCTTTAAAAAAGCTGCTCTAAAACAATAATTTATGGCGTCAACAGACTCAACACTCAACACCCCCAGATGCTGATGATATTTTGGTGCTTGGCTAGCAATGTAACATGATCTGGTATAAATTTTCATGCATCTCTTCCGAACAGCCGCTGTAGTAATTGCTGCATTCTTTTTTCCCTGCGAAATAAATGATCCTTAGAGCCCGTTGGCATGTATAAATTGTATATAGCCATCAAGCTGTTAATCTTCATCGTGTATACGGTGTATTTCGCCGCACACGGGAGTTTGATGTGTAGTGGATCTCGGCGCGCGAACGACGCTGTTCCATACAGCGTGTTCACCCCGTTAATAATTGATGACCGTCTAATAGGACGGGGGTGGCAGAGGTGAGGGTGGGGTCACACATTCGCCGGCTTCGCTTGAAACTAGAACCTCCCTCCGCCGCCGAAAGCCGTCATATTTATGGCTGCGCTACCGTGTCCAGTCAACAACTCCCCCGTGGGTTTATTCAGCACAATTTTCGCCAGCTTTCTAACAATATTTCATTGGCCGCCAGGGACTTCCGTCACAAAAGCTTTACGTTAGTTCAATGTGGTGTGAGCATTGTCGTTTGCCATCTTGGTGGAAGCGACTGCTGGCCCTTTCATGTTGGAAGTCCTCGAATTTGAAGTTTGCACCATCGACGTGGTTTGCACGTACTTAACTTCGAGCATAAGCGAAACGTGGCATGTCGAGGATTTGAAGCTGGAATTTGCAAATTCATGAGTGCCCAATGCCCATCCATTTATGCATTTACCTCATTTGGTGCCTCATTGGGAATGTTTCATGAGGTACATGAATGTTTCATGAGGTACTTGAGGTTCTTGCCTTGAACAGCAAAATGCTTACAAGAAAAATTGTACCAAATTCATGAGGGCTCATCCATTATGTATGTACCTCAAGGTAAGTACCTCATGTACCTCATGAAACATTCATGTACCTCATGAAACATTCATGTACCTCATGAAACATTCATGTACGTCATGAAACATTCCCAAAGCCACTTAAGTTGCACTTGTTTAGAACTGTCGGTCACCACAGTTATGTTAGGCACCTTTGTGAGGTTACTGTAGGGCCCTCTATAATGTCCATATGCACACATGTACATATTACATACATATATTATATACGCAGAAAATCTTTTTTTCTACCCTTCCTCCCCCTGTAACATAAGCTACTATTTATTTTTTGTCAAGCAACATATTTGCTCTGAAATTTCTTAGCTGTTATGGCTTACAGTTACAACTGGGCTACTGTGGATGTGATAATTAGACATTTAATTTTGTGCGTATATTTTGTTGAGACTCCTCTGCCGCCGTATATGCACCCGTCCTCAAAAATTGCCTAAATCCTCTGACTCTCCTTCCACACATAATATATGGACAGCCCCTGTGCAGTTTAGGATGTTGTCTAATGACCAATCAGCTTTAAAAAAGTCATTTCGATACTTTTGGTTGGCATATCTCCTGCAGTGACACCATTAAAAATTATGAGCTTCATAAGTTCATATGTCCCCACGCGTTCCCATATGGTAAGACATGTGCGACCCATTTTGGAATATTGTCATACGTCCGGTGCATGCTAGAACTGAACAGAGATGCTGGAGATGCTTCTTATTCAACAACTATTATCTGTGTATTCCAAGTGTTGCACTGAAAGTGCTACTTCAGCATATCTGCCCCAATGATGGGAGGGGTAAGTTTGGTTGCACCACGTAACTATGGAAACTTCTGAGAACTGAGTTGGTCTAAGTATACATGGGGAATGTTCTCTGTCTGAAGTGCCAATGACCTCAGTCTGGTATACGACAGGATGTGTGTATGTTTATTCCTCTGTCGTTCGCAATTAGTTACGTGCCAAGTGCCGACCACATCGCCCGCACGGTGACGTTGCTGTGCATACGCCGAGTACGCTCCGAGTCGGCACAGTGCGGTCGTGGAGGGGACCCAATGCATCTTGCCTGAAGACATTACTGTCTGAAGTGGGATCTCTCTTTCTTTCAGGTCGTCGTCCCATTGTGCGTCCTGCGAAGCCTTTGTTCTGACGACGGCTATGCTGCTGATCATCGCAAATGGCTATTGCTGGCTTCAGAACACGGATAGGCCATGTATCCCGACCGTGCTATCACTGACGCACTCTTCCTCCGCCCGGCCTTTCTCCGTTTCATCCTTCCCAATGGTTATTTGTCTCCTAGACAGCACTTCCTTCCCGCGGCTTCCATAGAAGAACTGCCGCCTTTCAAGTCTTCTCCCACTTCCTGACCTTTCTTTCCTCTCCTGCCTTTCATGAGATGCTCCAGATCGATTCCCTTTACATCCCTCAACGCCTCACTTTCATGTCTCTTCTCCCCACCCCACCCCACCCTCACCCAACCCCACCCACACGATCTTTGTTTCCCGGTAACTTTCAGTGTCGCCCCTCACTCTTACTTTTTCGATTCCCCGCTCTGTCTGTCTGCTTTCTTGCACCAACCGTTTGAGACCTATTCTGTCAGCGTTATGGATCTCCGGAGTGCAGGAAAGCATGCAGCGATGATCCAATGCGACAATGATATACTTGTTCTGTCGGAGGAATTAGGCAATGCGCCGGGTTTTGGGGTGGGCGGCTTCTGGGGTGGTTTATGTGCGTATCTGGCTTTGCATGAGATGGTGCTTTTGTGCTCGTCGTTGCGGGGAGGATAACCGGCCTGGGATACATTAAGGACGACCATGGCCTAGTGTTGTTTTAATATTGCCCCAATTTTAGTTTTAGTTTTAGTTTTGATTGTTAGTCTTAATTTTAGTTTTAGTTTTAGTTTTAATTGTTGCTGAATATTAGTTTTAGTTTTCGTTTTCGTTTTTATGGATCAATTTTAGTTTTAGTTTTAGTTTTCGTATGCCAATTTTAGTTTTAGTTTTAGTTTTAGTATGCCAATATTAGTTTTAGTTTTAATAATCTGGGGCTACACAAGTACACACTCGTTAGCAGTGAATACCGTTTCGTTCCTTGAATAAACTACTATATTGATACAAATCAATACGAAGATGTGCTGAACATAAAACGTGATCATTATGTGAAATGTTATTTGTTGTTGATCTACCCAAATGATAAATACCTCAGCATTACAATTCATAACTTTTTATGGAATTAATATATGACAATGATATATGCAGTTGCTCACCACAGGAAGGTCAAAATTACGTATCAACCCTGATCGTACATGTAAATAATTATAGTGTCCCTCAGTGATATTTTAGTTCTTATATTAATTCTACTTCTAGTTCTTATTCACTTTTGTTGACGTGATTTTACTTCCACTTCTAGTTCTCAAATAATTTCACTTCTGGTTCTTATTCACTTCTGCCTGAAGCAATTTTACTTCTACTTCTAGTTCTCAAATAATTTTGCTTCTTCCAGTTAGAGTTTTTATATAGTTTTACCTACCCGTGCACTTATCAGTTTTTATCACTCTTTGATATCCCAGGTAACGGGCCGAGGGAATTATTGTTTCTGCTATGCATGTGAAGTCCATAGAATAATGATAGCATCACTGGCGTGAAGAACAGGTACAATGTAGGATGCAGGGTATAGATGCCCGCTATCATCCCAAAGACCACTCAGTCTATCATGCGCTATAGAACGTTTGATAACACTAGTCTGCATGGATATATGAATGCAAAGAACTAAACATCCCAAAATGGAATATTGTAATGTGAAGTGAATGAATGAGAATAATATGATACTGTGCGACTATTCACGCAGTTCTAGCAGGATTTTACACAATTAAATAAAGGTCACAGGCAAAGCATATCAATGAGAATATTTTATGACTGTAAAATCTAAGACTTACTCTTACCTCGGGTCAAACAAAGTGGTCCGTTTCCATGTTTGGCCTAAAAATATATTGCTACAGAAATTCTCCTAGACTAATAAATTTCACCCTGGATATATCAGATCCTGGCCAGGGACTTCTCTTGGTTTCTCTCTCGAAGGGCAATCCTAGGCTGAGTAGGCTCTTATCTACACCAGAGACGACTACACTTTTCATAGCCAGCCACAGCAAGACAGAATCTTCCTTCCAGCGGACAGCCTTTGTTCACTCTCATGTGCCTCACCATTGTTTCTCCATATTCACTGGCCTATCATATCTTACCTAACTCCACTGGTCGTTTTACCTGTATACCCGGGGTCATAATTATGGCTCTAAACCCTGTCGGCCTGCAAGGCTTCCTCAGACAATCACTGTCCTGCATTACTCTGATTTGCATATAAATAGCCCCTAATCCCCAAACCGGTTTGGACAGGTTTAGAGCCATAATTATGACCCCGGGTATTCAGGTAAAACGACCCACTTGTGAGTAATCTCCTTCCTCACAATACTAAAATACGCCATTTGCACAATACGCACAAATAAGGAAAGTAGGGTGAAATTACGAGCAAATTATTTAGTTTTCGTTTGGCCAAATATCGTTTTAGTTTTCGTTTGATCAATTTTCGTTTACTTTTAGTTTTGATTGCTGCATATTTCGTTTTAGTTTTAGTTTTCGTTGCCAGCGTGTTTTAGTTTTAGTTTTCGTTTTCGTTAACGAAAACGTTTCATTTTCGTTAATTACCATTTTCGTTTTCGTTTTCGTTAACGAAAACAACACTACCATGGCCAAGGAGAGGACTTTTTGGACGGTTTCGTATAATGCAACTATCTCACTCACATGGTCTGTCTCTCTTTAAGGATCTCTGTCTGTCTGTCTGCCTATCTGTCTGATTGTCTGTCTGTATGTCTGTCTGTCTGTCTGCCTGTCTGTATGTATGTCTCTCTGCCTGCCTGTATGTCTGTCTGTCTGTCCATCTCTACCCCGTTGGTCTTTCTGCCTGTCTGTCTGTCTGTCTGTCTGTCTGTCTGTCTGTCCCTCTCTACTTCCGTATGTCCTCCGTTGGTCTTTCTGCCTGTCTTTCTGTCTCTCTCTCTATCCGTCAGTTTTTTCCTGTGAGCATTTTGCAGTTCAGCGCATGCAAGGAAGTGTGTAGCTTCTATTGTACCTGATGGTGAAGCAAATCATACTTTCATGTGGCAGTCGAGTCTGTGGTGCATAGAGGGCAAAATGGAAGGAGCAAAAGAAGGGTAGGAGAGGTTGGAGGATAAAAAGAATGGGACTGTGATCTATCCCTTCATATACTTCCCTACTTACTTCCTACATACTTCCCTACTTACTACCTACATACTTCCCTTCTTACTTCCTACATACTTGCCTACTTACTTCCTACATACTTACCTACTTATTTCCTGCATACTTCCATACTTACTTCCTACATACTTGCCTACTTACTTCCTACATACTTTTCTACTTCCTACATACTTCCCTACTTACTTCCTGCATACTTCCTTGCTTACTTCCTACATATTTTTCTGTATACATGCACTCTGCCAAATTAAATAATGCCATCGTTTCATGGACTCTGTTTGGTGGACTCGCCAAGTCAACACTGAAATGTATTAAAGCAAATTGAAACCAAATCTGACCACAAAGACGCATCTTCCGACAGTATATAGCCTACTATATGGCACGTATCCTGTTTGCTATAGTATACGACCGTCGACCAGCTTTCAAGATGCTCAAAGCTGCACGTTCCTTGCTACAAGGAAATTGCGCAATGCACAAGCAATCACTTATAGGCCCTACGTGCAGGTCCGAGGATCACAGAAGATCCGCAGCAACATTCAACCAGACAGTGAGACTGCTCTTAGTTGTCTCCATGAACTTAGCCACTACATATACAACCAATGACTGGAAATTATCGCCATGGGGCGCAGTGCTGTAGTGGGTATGTTCGTTGCCTTGCAGCCGGAAGGTTGCAGGTTAGAATCCACCTCAAGCCGCCGCGTAGGGACCTTGGACAAGTCCTTCCCTCGCAATTGCTCAGCGCTTCGCGTGAGACTCCGATTCAGTGTCCGCGCTGTAGTCGGGAGCGCTTCTGGGTAGAAATGTTGAAGGGCGCTCTATAACAAGTGCAAATACAAACAAAATATAAACCGTGCTGGCAGTGCCTAAAGTGTGGAAAAATAAGTGCCTGGACGTCCCTTACTTTTCTAGTCTGTGCTCGCCAATAAGTGGCTGGACAGCGTTCAGATTTTAAAACAAGTGCATGGACGCCGTCCATGACCGTCCAGGCACACTTTAAGCCCTGCGTGCTGGAAAGGAGCCGTAGTTGAGATATTTCCCTTTTAGTCGCGGGTCACGAGTCATCACTTAAATCACGAAAAGTGCATTAAATCAGACGTCATCGCGCGGCAGACGACTTTCGACGACGACGACGACATTGCTCTGTGCTCGCGACGACGACGACGACGACGACGACGACGACGACGACCTCTTTACTTAGACAACGAAATAGATTTCCGGTGACCAGTCTGTCGACGACGACGACGATGCTACATCCGGTTATTTTCGTTGATTGATCCTTCAAATTGGCTGAACAAACGTCGACGCTGCTGGTGGCTGCACCGAAAACCGTTCCACCGCTACCACCAGCACCACCACGGAGACTACTGATTTAGCCGAATCCATCGTTTGAACGGAGCCTGGAAAGAAACGATAACTTCCAGTTATTTGTGGGATACTACCGTCGACGGATGGAACTAGCCAGCGGGGGTGGGGGTGGGGGTGGGGGTGGGGGGGGGGGGGCGGAGCGATCCCTAGCCGTGTTAATAGAAGAAGCGATTGGTTCTGTGTGGCGTCTGTTTTAAATGGATAAGAGATAATTCGTCCTCATCGGCTTTTGCATTTGATGCACGTATATCGGTCGCCGGATCATCACATGCGGATTAAAATTTAAGTCGGTCGGTGTTTCTTTGAGATGTGAGATGCAGTTGGTTGTCTTCAAATGGTTCTCAGCAGTTCCTACAGTGAATGAGCTATATAAATCCTATTGTAGCCTACATTACAAATTGTGATTTCTCCATTGCTGGCTGAAGCACATAATGATTGTACTGGTACTTCCTCTGATTCCACAATGAGGTATGCCTGTGTGTATATGCTTGTATATAATTATATGTATGTATATATGTGTGTGTGCGTGCGCCAGTGTGTGCGTGCGTGTGTGTGTGTGAGAGTGTTGGTGGATCCATTTATATAGCTCTATTATTGGAACCTAGCCCCATGCCTGAATTTAGGATTGTGATGCTAATCGTCTCAATTATGCAAGAAATTCAGTAGACGGAAGCTAGTCTCGTCCTTGAAAGTGCTGCGAATAGAAGATTTTATGCTTAGCTTTAACAATAGCCATTGTTGTGGCAGCAATCTGATTTTTAAGGAAGTTGTATGATTGTATGGCTTAATTCTTGGTGTTGGTTTCTTGGTTTAGGCTTAAAGGGTAATGTAAGATAATCATCCGTGTACTATGACCCACCGACGTGAAAAATACTTCTGGGATGGGTGATGCTTGGGTTGAGTGTTCAGAGATAATGAGGCGGATGCGTGACCATGACAACGATAGAACAGCTGCATCTTCACCATCTTTCAGTCTAACAGGTTATGTGGCTTGTGATAAAATTCTTCTTTTTTCATGCAGTTCTCTGGAATTAGAACCCTGGACATAGAGATGAAAGATGAATACTTTCCTTTAGGCAGTGATACTTTAGATGGGCTTTCAGTATAATTATGATGCCTTAGTCTAGGACAGGTGTGTCAAAAGTCTGTCTGAGCCTGCCATGGTGGGAAGCGCCTTTGAGTGGGCTTCTTGAAGGTGTGCTATATAAATTATTGAAATGAATGAACGAAAGAATGAGCTATGTTTTTTCTAGCCAATGGGGCCCTTACCAAAAGACCATGCTATTTGAGGATAAAAGTTTTATGTTTTGTTTGTGACTGATCATGAAGATTAAAATGAAAAATTTTTGAGTTTAATTTGCAGTAGCGACGCTATAGGGGGGATACGGGGGGGGCTAAGTCCTCCAAAAAGGCCATCCAGTTTTTTACATGTAAAAATTAAACATTTTCATGATCAGCCGCCCCTAAAAACTGAAACCATATGCACGAGATTTCAACCAAACGACTAAAAAAAAGTCGTCAGAAATTTTGGCAGGTGAAAATGGAAAATTTTCATCAGATTTCCCTCTGTGGGAATTTAGCCCCCCAAAACTGAAATCCTGGCGCTGCCACTGTTAATTTAACTGTATATGCTGAACAATTACCTGGAACCGAATCAGCTTTGCAAAGCAATTTCTGTGAACAGCCAGTTCACAGAAATTGCTTTGCAATTTTTTCTTTGCTTTGCAATTTTTGCTTTGCTTTGCTCACCACGTCCCTTCCAAGCCTCACCCATTTTTGCTCAGACGTCTTTGGCATCCTGATCCGCCACTTGCTGGAAAGTATTGTCACTGACCCGTCATTAAAACGGTTTGACGCCTCTGTCTTAGGGTATTGATATTCCCCACACAGTTTCATTAGAAATTATTCCTTAATGCATTTGCACATTGTTTGGTACACACACTGCTAAGTTCTTTTCTTATGACTCATTTCTTCTTTTTATGGAATGCTGGCTTGGCTTTAGTGCTTTGTTTTTGAACGTGATTATCCAGTTATAGCCACAATGTGGTTAACCGGGTTAAATCCTGGACTGGACTTATGGAGATTTGAAGTTTTGAGTAGCACCAGTTGTTCCTCCTATTGAACTGTACTGTGCAATGTAGGCCTATATACAGTGGCTTGGGGTGGATCCAGGGTGCTAATCCGGCCATCCTTTCCATTCAGAGATTTGCACAGGACATGCCCCCCATCAGGTTTCAACAATCTTTCAATAATTGCAACGGAAATAGGTGAGAGAAAAAAGTATCATATGACTAAAAACAAGTCATCAGATTTTCGGGGCGAAAGACTAAAGAAATTTTGTTTCGACCCAAGACCAAACATTTTGGCCTACTTCCAAAATTTCTGTATTCGCCCCTGACAGTGGCTGTATCAGCGGAAAGATCTTATAATGAGGGATATGGCTGACAACTGGTATGCCAGGACCGAGAAAACAAAGTCGCCAATACTTCATACCCATGCCTCCCTCTTAGGATTGTTCTTCCCCTGTTGTGCCATTTGTCTTTGGCCCAGCGTAATTGAGCGAATTAGGGTCTTATGATGGATTGGCTGGTGCGACCCTTAAGGACAGCATTGCTAGTATTTCATCAGTCCCATCTAAGATGCTGAGCTATGCCCGATAATATTATATTCAGCTTCGTCGTCGCTGGCATCCGATAGGATCACCTGGCTCGTGTTTTATATTAGGGTCTTTGCGAATAAATTCAGGCAAAATATACATGTGTGTGCATCGTGTGTCTATCTATCTTCTCTGCTCGCTTTTATCGATCTACTGTATGTGCATCTTGTCAAATAACGTTGTCTCTGTGTTTATACGTATTTCTTTCTTTTATCCTTATACATAAGCCACCACAATCGCATTTACAACCACAATTACATATGCATGTGCAATTGTGCATGCATATAATTATACATGCATACATTTAGCGTGCAATAGTTTGCAATTCACAGTCTTTGTATACAGTGTATGCATTGCATACACTGTGCATAGGCTACAGTGTATGTCTATTCATACATGTATTTCTATTGGAGGTGCTGTTATTATGATCAATTCATTACCATAATCATACAGAATTACAGATTATATATAATAGTATGTGTGTAAATCCATGTAAGCTTGTACGTGTTTATGTATGCGTTTAATTGTTCTTTTTAAAACCCTTTCAGCAGCACAGCAAATCATTCTTATTTTTGCTTCTGTTGTTTGTTGTTCTGTGGATGAAAACCGTGTTCTATTTCGGATACATTTAGTTGTGACGTTAGTCTTATTTGAATAATTGTTGATTGACTCGACCAATGAAAATTTATCTCCCTTGAATAGAAAGTGTTTGGCCTGACAGAGTTCACAGCTCACCTATGTATTTAGATGAAATAAAAGCGAATATCAACAGAATTTCAGGGAGGGATGGCGTAATTTATTTATTCGATGATGAGTTACGTTAAGAAGAAGATGAATAAGAGAGGTCTGGTAGTAATAATAATAATAATAATAATTATAATTATGAGGGGCACTTTCGCAGAAGAAGAATAAGGCATTCCCAGACTTTTGACTTTAGAGTAGTTGAGAGTGATGTCCCTATGGGATCCTGTATGCCTAGGAGCAATTTTAAGAAATTATAGTAATAATAATAATAATTTTTATTATTATAATAATAATTAGAATTCTAATAATAAACAACAGCTCCAAGCATAATTTTTTGAAATCCCGAGGGATCCTATAGGTACCTCGGGTAAAATAAATAAATAATAATAACAATAATAATGATTATAATAATGATTGCAGTAAAGTAAAAAAAAAACCAAGCGCTGGTTCCCTGCTCGCCATACAGTCGACTTCTCTTCTGAAGTGCCTTTTAGTGTTTTTTCGCATTAAAACTTCATCTGAACGTGAACTTCTCGACACACAACGCATTTCCTTCTCCGTGTTTCCTCCTGCCGTGAATAATTGATTTCCAGAGGGGACGAAAGCCGAGAAGTCGGAAGGAAGGCGCATCAGCCGTAAAACTTGCTGCGAATGCCCGATGGATTTTCGCCAGAGTAGTGGCGCTGGTTATTAACAGCAGCGGACCAAGGGCGTCGGAACTGTTTTGTAGTGGGGTCATTCGCGGAAAGGGTTCGGAGTAAGACGGACGGTGCTTCTTTTAGCTGTCTTTTTAGTTTAGTTTTAGCCGACCATTCTTAGCACACGAGGTGTTTGCAAGTCACCAAAAGTTCACGTGACTTTTGCTTGTTGTTTGTGGTTTATTGAATGCCTTCCTCCACAAGTCCACCCGCTCCCTTTTTCTCTGAAAGCAGAACTCCTATGCTTTAGTGCTTCCGGAGGTACTTTTCACCAGATGGGCCTTTGCACATGGAGCAATTGTAATTGTAATTGTAATTGAACACTTGTATAGCGCCGCTCACAGATTCAGTAGCGCTCTCGATCCGGAGCAAGATGGGCACTTGCCCTCGTCCCTTCTGGTGTTTCTCATCTGACCATGTATCAATTTTCATGTTATGCCCCTTCAGCTAAAATTTCTGTGGGCTGACGTCTAGAGACGGCAGAAATTGTTACCGAGAGTGGTACTTCTTCCCTGGGGCACATTGCTGTGCAGATCTCCTTGCAGCAGACTCTAATGAGACCACTGTGACAAAAGTAGTCGGCAGTATGACCTCTGTAGCAGTTGTACTTCAGTGCTATAGCCACACTATGATTAGGCTCTATGTATGTGGCGACTATATATATTATAGCACTATTAAAAGCAGACCACAATAGAGTCTAAGTTTACTAGATTCTACGCCAATGATCTGGCTACATTATTAGTGTATTTCTCAACTGGATACTGCTTTGAGCAGTGTGTACCAGTGGAGTAGAGTTTAAGGGTGGTGCTTATCTCAGTTTCCTCGGTCCTCGCCGCCGTCACGTGGGATGGGGGGGAGAGGGATGGGGGAAATGAAGGCTGACGTCGCACAGAAAGGGTCGTTGTGCCTCCAGACTGACGTTTGCTGAAACTGACATAATCTGCTTAATGTAATTTAATGTGAGCCGACATTTATATAGCGCCTTTGGGAGTCTGTCAGAAGCGAGAATCAGATCTGCGTCGATCAATGTTCCTTAGATTCAGCTCTATATCGGATTTTGTCTGCAACGCTTCTCAACGTAAAAGCGATGTCCAGTCAGTTTGAATTTTTCAAAGTCAAATATGTACTTGTATATCTTATATATGTTTTTTTATGCATATAGATGTATATATTTGTGTAAATATATTTATATTTGTGTAAATAGATATATCTACAAATTATACATAATATTCTATATATATATATAAATTATACATATATATATGATTTAATTCTTTAGGAGTGACCTTTTACTAGTATAAAATACTTTGATGGTGTCATATAAAATTTAAAGTGTTTTTCCGACCCCTCCTATAATGCTGGAGTGCAGAGTCATGGAAAGTGCTGATGGTGTCTGATTATAAAGTGAAATGAAACATGCAATGTCAAGGAGAGTCAGGTGTGTACAATTTGCAAATGCACATGCTTTGTGCAAATGTATTTGTGACTGATTATAATTATCTCTGCACAACACCTGTCAACAATATTCATACCCTTTGTTTTGACCTCAAGAAAGTTTACCATGGAATTTGTTTAGAATTAAAACAGAGATGAGAGAATGAGAGAAAACAGTGTTAGAAATTATGGAAATGTGTAAAAAAACAAGGAAATGTGGATTGGCCAGTGACATCTTAAGGGTCCGTACACAGGGTGATTTGTAAATATTAAATAGGCCTACTGGTCTTTTTTTGGTCTACTCGAGAAAGTCAGCATTGCTTCTAAAAAGTTGTATGTTTTGACTCCTCATTTTTCATTCTGTATGCGAAGGACCAGAAGGAGGAAGACAGGAAGCCAGAGAAATTTGGAGAGCCTTAGAAAGCGCTTGTGAATAAGCTGGTGCCCTGCGCTTTTCTGTCAAATAAAAACGTGGTGCCTGTCAAGTGCCGTTTTAGAAGTTAGGAGCACATGATATGAATTAATACGATTACAGAAACCTGCTAAATCGAGGATATTCACTGTAGCTGCAGCACCGTCCTGTAGGGCAGTGCATTCGGTTTCCTCCATCTTCCTACGTGCTCTGTCAATGGACAAGCACAATGGAACTTCCACGTACGTATCGGTTTCGACTTGATTGACTTCCAGTGAATAATAACAATCAAGACGATTGCTTTGATTGGTGTTTTTGTGCACGCAGTGGAGCTAGAGAAGTGAAGTGAAGACTTTATGGTTGCGGTCATGCTTACGATTCATCCGGGTGTCTTGCGGTACAGCAGGTGAAAGAGAACGCGGCCGCGGCGGCGGTATCTCCTCCTCAGAAATGCGGCTTTCTAACACTTGGCTGAATGGCGACGTTTTATTACCACTTTCCGGGTTCGTCGTCGTCTTCGTCTATAGCGACGGTTGATGACTCGTACTTTCTGCGAAAGAATCCTTTGCAAGTCATCGTCTCCTCACAGCGCAGAGCTTTATGGCATGCGCGGTGGCTGGGTTCTCTGTCTGCACATCAGTTTTTGACGGATGTTAGGGACAGCAGCTGTTCTCGTTCAAACCAGCGTGCATGCGCATTGATCGAACGAACTCTTCGGGATTCCACCCCCCCCCCGCTACGTCGTGTTAATTGCGTTGTATTTGATACATTACCGAAGGCCTACAACGGAGCTGCTGTCTAATTGTCCGGTTGCGTTAGCGTTTGATACGTCAGGATGCAATTCTGGCTGAATGCGTGTGTTATTATCTCGTGAGTGATAGGACCCCTGGGTTGTTTAATGATCCAGTGGCGTGGGTTATCTCGCTGAGAACATAATGGAGGTATACACCCCTCGATAGCCGCGTTCACTGTGCTCACAGAATGCCAATATTGGGGAAAATGGTGGCTAGTTGTATGCTCAGTGGGGTTGGGTGCCGGGGGTGGGGGGTGGGTGGGCTGTCGGAGATTTTCATAAGTTGAATAACTGACGTTTCCCAAATTGCTTATTACCGTGCTTTTGATCAGTTACAGTTATTGCCTTCTTTCCTCAGAGTCTTAAATTAAGGATTATGGTTTTCCGTTTTTGCTGGCTGTGAGGCTTCTTAATTATTGTGATGCTATGTATCAATTACTACACTATGGAGCTGGCCATGTTATTGTCTGTGCCTATACTGGACACTTTTTGTAAGATGTTGTCAAAAGGGAGTGAAATTGGTTGGAGCAATGATTTTGTGCTAATGCTCAATTCCTTCGAGGTATGTAATAATTCAAGTGTCAGGAAAATTAGATAATTTCATTTAGGCAACTGATGCAAATCGTGGTTATGCAAAATCGTCTGCAGCAGGTTCAACCTCCAACCGTAAACACCGATTTCATCTGCCACTCTGTCACTTTAAGTGTGATTGCGGATCTTTTTAAAAATATGCATGCACCACTCCATGCAGTAACTGCCAATAAAACTGTAACCTTGCTGCTGAAGTTCAACCGCATATATCGAACAAAGCAATCAGAAAAAAACTGGCAAGGAAATATCTTCCGTTGGTTTTTCGCGAAATATCGGAATATTACTGTGAGAGGAGGAGCGCTGCTGCTTTTCGCGACCAATCCGTCGTCATAGTTTCCCGGGATGGCAGCTGATTTTACGCTTCGACCAGACATTTCTGCATGATCTTCTAAATCACTGCACTCCACTTGAACTAATGCAAATGGATTTGCGTTCGTGGAGACTACTGCTGCTTATATATTAGCGGAATTGTGGCAGCAGCAGCACCACCACCACCACCACCATCAGCATCTGATGCATTCGTATATATACGTTCAGATTGTTGTTGTTGCTGCAGTGGTCGGCGGCGACTGTATAATTTAGGAAGTCGTAATAATTCCGATATGGACGGTCATAGAAACCTCTGCGTCCAGCTAAATTACGTTCATATTGTGGAAATTTGCCACTGCAGCCGGGGAAACTGATGCATCTTGATCGCGGCCGGGAAAGCGCTGCTTGACCGCTGGCGTGGTGTGGTGGCTGTGTAGGTGGGATGCCGATGTTTGCGTGTGCGTGTGCAGCTGGAAAGGCGATTGGTTTTGTGTATGAGAAGGTTTTTTGTTTCCTGTTACAACTCTGTTTTTATTAGCCGTACGTCCGGAGATTCGGTTGTTGGATGAGCAGTAGGCACGCGCATGGGAAACGGACAATTCTCCTGTCTTGTCAGAGTAGAGTATCACAGATCGTTTTCCAGTAGGCTATTACTGCTGCTCAGTCTGTGGTTGGTTAGTTTCTGACATTGCAAGATATCTTTGTCTCTTTCTCTGTCCCTGTCTTCGTCTCTGTCTCTGTCTCAGTCTCTGTCTCGAAACGGACAATTCTCCTGTCTTGTCAGAGTAGAGTATCACATATCGTTTCTTCCAGTATACTGCTGTTCAGTCTGTGGCTGGTTAGTTTCTGACATTGCAAGATGTGTCTGTCTCCGTCCCTGTCCCTGTCTCCGTCCCTGTCCCTGTATTCGTCTCTGTCTCAGTCTGTGGTTGGTTAGTTTCTGACATTGCAAGATGTCTCCATCTCTTTCTCTGTCCCTGTCTTCATCTCTGTCTTCGTCTCTGTCTCTGATGGTTTCTAAGGCACGGTTCTGTTGTCTGCTGTTGAGTATTGTTGACCTGCATGCAGTTGTCTCAGCCATGCATGACAAATGAGCTGGAGAGCTGTTGTTCTTTGCATTCTATACTCTACTGAAGTTGAGGATGGATGGTTCTGGAATTGACTGCTTATAATTATGCACTAGGCAGTCCTCTTTAGAAAGTCTGAGGAATGAGCTGGCAGGCTAAAATTTATAATTTATTATCATGCTATTGTATTGATGAGGAATGACCTGGAAAGCTTTTCCAATGTGTTACGCACTCTACTTTATTGAGCAGTGAGCTGGAAAACCATTTTAATGCATTATCCACTCTACTTTATTGAGCGATGAGCTGGCAACCATTTTAATGTGCGTTCCTCTCCGCTGCACTTGAGGAATGGACTTGAAAGCTGTTTTAATGTGATCCGCTCTATCATTTCGAGGAATGAGCTGGAGAGCTATTGTAGTGTATAGTATGTGCTTCTACCCATCAGCAGTTGAAGAATGAAAGGAGGAAAGAGGAGAGCTTTTGTGGTGCGCCCGACTCGACGACGATCGAAGAATGATCTTGCGTTTAGTATTCCCGTGACCAAACTCATTTTCTCCATCATTTATTCAGAGGATTCAATTCGTGCCGTTTTCGCCCCATCCGTCCCCCCACCCGCCCGGCCTCATCCCCGACCACTCGCGTTAATCTGTCGTCGCCAGCCCGAGGAGGAGGCCCGTTCTTCAGGACCCAGTACGCTCAAGGCCCGTGGTCGAATGCGAATTTATGGGCCACTCTTCTGACTGCCAATGCCTTGGCCGTTGTTTCTGCCAGAGCTGAGAAGGCAGCGCAAAGACTGTGGAAGAATCTCTATGGGAAAGAAAACTGTTGGTTGTTAACACTTGAAATTGGTCATTTACTACACTATGCTATACTATTTACGGATTTATAAAGCCAGCCCCTCCGGAGTACAACCTAATCAGAGGCACTCCCTGTGTGAAGAATCTCTCGAAAAAGAGAGTGTGTGTATATATATATACAGGTACATATGCATTGTATGTAAATTTATATATATATATATTATACTTATATATATATAATGGCATTAACATACATTCCTCCACACCTTCTTTCATTCATAATATTATGCTCATGTATAGTATATATGTAATATATATAAATAACTTTATATGCATATATATAATTATATAATTATTCTATATGCATTATATATATACATATATTTACGGTCAAATATATATATAGAAATAAATATATAGATGATGCATAGATGCTTGGTGAGTGGTGAGGAGATGCAGCTGGTAAATAATTACTGGTGCTTCTGTTTGTGGTCGATGCAGCGATGAGACGGTAATTACGGACGGTGACGACAACGACGACGGTGATGACGACGACGACGGCGGCGTGCATGCATCAGGGAGAGGCAGCCAAACCCTTTCACAACAGTGTTGTTACAAATGGTTTTTTTGCTTGACCCAAATGCGACCGTCTAATGAATGTTGTATTTGATGAGGCGCTACGACGTGATGGACAATTTGCAGCCTGCGCATCACCAGAAGCCCTTCTGGACCCGATGCCGTCACGTTCGGGATGCTGCTGCTGCTGCTGCTGCTAGCATCAGCTGCTGCTGCTGCAAGAGAAGCAGGAACTACATCCGTAGTGTTGCTGATGATGTGGATGGGCTGCAGACGGTTTTTCGATGATGTGCGTTGAGTGTTCCGGCTTCTATTGTTCTCTGTGCGGTGGGCATTGTATGCGTTCGCATTGTATGCGTTGGCATTGTACTGTCTGCTGTGCACACTGTAGTGCACGTATTGTATTCTGTTCTGTGCATCTAAGGTTCTAACGCTGTGTTGACTCAGCTAATTCGTTATTGGGCCTATACTTGTTCTGTCTATATAACATTGTGTTCACTCTGCTACATGTACAATTGTACATGGGTGCTGTTGATCTTATTTTGTAGTGCAGTGGTGTTGACTGCTACTCTAGGGCCCAGGGTGAGATTTGGGAGTTTGTGGGGTCAACCCAAACCCTAGTCTTTCTTAGGATGCCATAGTAAAGTCCTCTTTGCACCTCAAATCCACCTATATCAGTTATTTTTCTACAATTCTCATATTGCTCAAGACTTGTTTACTTTTGTATGTATGTAGCATTCATGTTGATTTCTAATTCGGCATTACATGATTCTTTGCTTGTAGCTCTTGGTTAATAATTGCTATCTTGATTCTGTGTACACATGCATCTGGCTATAAATGAAGTTTGTGTGCAGTTATTGCTTTTGTACGTTGCATGTCACTGGAGATGATGCATCATGTGACATGATAAAAGTGGATTGATGTATGAGAAGTGAATATAATAATTATTGTCCAATCCTCTGTGTTCTCTTCACTGGATTCATTGTTTTGTATTGTTTTGTATTGTTTCCATAGTGTGCAGGACCAATGAGGGCAAAGACTAACGGTAATTTGTCTGTAAATCTGCTCCTGTTCTAGATTCTATTTAATATATATATATATATGTATGTATATATATATATATATATATATATATATTTGAATGTGATGTAATGCATGTGCGCTTGTTGGATGCAAATGAGGCCAATTACTTACATACTTACTTATTTAATGATTCCACCTGTCCGGAATCAGGTTTTATGGCCATTCCCTGACATGAACTGCTGTTCCTTTCTTTTGCGTTTTCTTACAACACTCCAGATCCATTCCTTGGATGGTAATTCTGTGTTTCCAGGTCACGAAGATAGAAGTTATCTTAAAAAGAACTGATGCATAGAAGATCACTTATTACTGTCTAATTTTAGAACGTCGATCAGTAGCCTACATCAGCTTGCATTAATCAACAAAAACCCTTTCTACATTGGGTACAGGCTCTAAGCTTGATTGGTCGGACCACGGCAGTTCTAATTAATTAAACCGTCGTCTTAGGATTTCTGGCGATATGAAACTTTCAATCGCCAGGGATTTGTGGACGGTTTGTGCAAGGCGTGTTCTGATGCGATATATATACTCCGGTGGCCAATCAGACGTCATTTGGTTTTTTTGGTGCCCCACAACAGACGCGTAATTAACGTCATATGTGGAAACGCCATAAAATCAGGCTTTGCTTCAAAGGAAATGCAATTGTCGGCAGAATATAATATTATCTATGTGCTCGTTATTGAATGTGGTTGGACTGTTTGTTGCCAACAACACCATTAATCAGGTATACTTCTGATTTAAAGGAGACTTCATTTCTTTATCGTAATCGTAATCGTAATCTCGAAACTTCTACAGCGCCCACAAAAGCCAAGTCGCGGGAACCAGCTTATTCACAGGCGCTCAATCAAAACAAAATCGATAGGCAGCGGGTCAAGTCCGGAGAGTCAGGCAGGCAGATAGATGGACGGCTAAGGTGGGTGATGTTTAGAGTTGAAGTGGCGGGGGATGTAAGGAGAAGAAGAATCAGGATAGGATTTTTGAAAGAGCAATGTTTTCAGTTTTGAGTGAAAGACCTGTGGGGAGATAGCGAGAGGTGGAGTTTTGGTGAGTTCGTATGATGGGTCGGAAGTTTGCCGAAGTGCTGGCGGAAGTTTGTTCCAGAGAGGTGGAACGGCAATGGCTATGGAGCGGTTTGCGAATTTCAGTGATGAAGTGATGGGAGGGCGAAGCAGTGTAATGGAGGATGAGGAGCGTGTTGAACGAGGTGGCTGGATGGTGAACAACTGACGAAGGTAGAACGGCTGGGATGATTGAAGTGTATTGTAAGTGAGTGAGAGGACTTTGTATTCGATGCGTTCAGGTATTTTGAGCCAGTGAAGTGATTTCAGGACAGGAGTGATGTGGTGACGTTTGGGGGTTTTCGTCACTGCACGGGCGAGGGCATTCTGGATAGCTTGGAGGCGGTTAATTTGGGTTATATCAATGTTTAGGAAGAGAGAGTTGCAGTAATCAAGTTTCGCATGAACTATGGATGTGGCTATTGTGGATGCAGTTTTAAAGTCAAGCATAGGTCGGATTCTGCGGAGATCTCGTATGTGCATGAAACAAGTGTGGGAAAGTTGGGTTATGTGGTCGGAGAAGCTAAGATGCTGGTCAAAGATTACACCTAGGTTTCGGACAGGAGAATTTGCGGAGAAAGTGTGGTTGGAAGAAGAGTCATTGTTGAAGGAAATAGAGGGATCAGGAATTTTCTTGAGTTGCTCTCTGAGGCCAATTAGTATAAATTCTGTCTTGGAGGGGTTAAGGCAGAGGAGATTTGAGGTCATCCAAGAGGTGATTTGGGTGACCACAGAGAGAAGATTATTTATGGAGTCAGAGAAGCTGCTTGGAGAGAAAGAGATGAATAATTGGGTGTCGTCAGCATATAGATGATGGTCGACTGTGGATGCTTTTATGAGTAAACTGAGTGGAGTGGTGTAGAGGATGAACAAGAGGGGCCCGAGGACAGAACCTTGCGGAACACCACAGGTGAGGGGGCGTGATTGAGATGATGTTTCAAGTGTTTTGACTGAGAAAGTGCGTGATGAGAGATAAGACTGAATCCAAAGGAGAGCAGTGTCGGTAAAGCCAAAGCAGGAAGACAGTCTTTGGAGTAGTATGTTATGGTCGATGGTGTCAAAGGCTGCAGAGACATCAAGGAGGCAAAGGCAGGAGACTTGTTGATGAGAGATGGCAGAGACAAGTTTATTGTAGAGTGAAGTGAGAAGTGTTTCGGTGGAGTGCTTTTTAGTAAAGCCGGACTGGTTTGGGTTAAGGAGTGAATTTGAAGTCAAGTAGTCATTGATGCGAGAGAGTACGACACGTTCTGTTAGTTTAGAGATGAATGAGAGGTTGGAAACAGGTCGATAATTAGAAAGGATTTCCTTATCAAGTGATGGTTTTTTTAGAAGTGGAGTTACCAAAGAATGTTTGAAGAGGAGGGGAAAGTTGCCAGTAGATAAGGAGAGGTTGATTATTTGTGTGATGATGGGGACAATGATAGATGCGCACTCTTTCAGTAGGGCGGTAGGTATAGGGTCGAGTTCGCACTGCTTGTTTGGGAGAGATTGTAATAAATTGGACACTTCAGACTCTGATGTTGGGCTAAAAGCAGATAGTGATGATTGAGGTGGGGAAGACGGAAGGTCGTGAGTGGAGGAGGGTGTATCTGCAGGTGAATCGATGGTAGATTTTGAGAGGAGTGATTGCAGAGAGAGACGGATAGTAGTTACTTTGCCAGAGAAGAACGAACAAAATGAGTCAGCGATTGAAGAAGATGGTAGAGAGTTTGGAAGTGGGCTAGAGGAATTCCGATGTAGGAGTTGGTTTACCGTTTTCCAGAGAAGACGAGGATTACAAGATCGGGATTGAACTAGTGAGGAGTAAAACCTCTTCTTGGCCATTGCCAGAAGGTGATGGTATTTGTTTGTAGCAGCTTTTAGAGCAGAGAGGAGTTGAGGGTCATGGGTTCGTTTGTAAGTACGCTCAAGGCGTCGACGGAAAGATTTGAAGGCCTGGAGGTAGGAGTTATACCAAGGGTTGTTAGAGTGAGAACCAGATTAATCAGGTATACTTCTGATTTAAAGGAGACTTCATTTCTTTAGGATTATTATTTCAAATTTTTTTTATGTGTGCAGGGTCACACAGAAATGGATATTATGGTGTAGATGCAGTAGGCCTACTGAATCTGAGGTGCATAATTATGTTCAATGATCGAGTTTTAATTCTTGCACACAAATTGACTACATAGACTTTATTGCTCTTAATAAATATGCCGGAGAAATAATATGATTTTAATGCACCACTCCACACTAGAATGCAGTACTGGAATTCTGTTTCTACTCGTAATCGTAATCGTAATCGTAATCTCCTAATTTCTAAAGTGCCACTGGAAAGCCAAGCGCGGGGCACCGGCTTATTCACGAGCGCTGCGTTGAGTTAGAAGGGTTGTCCGTGAGAGTAGTCCGTGGTGGTCCGGCTCTCTCAAACTTATCTACAAATCGTATCAACATATCACTTAAATAATTATTTTCTAACTGCTGCTGAATAAGAAAAGGTTTTATAGTAGCATCGGCAGGAGGAACATAACCAATGTTGTAGAATAAGCCGTTTCGGCATCTCATTGATATGTCGTGTGCGCATGCGCAGTCGGTCGAGTCAATACTGCCCTAGATATCTGACAGAATTGTAAAGACACAGCACGCCCAGCTTAGGCCTAATTTTGCAAAGTTTTAACAATAAAAATGACTAAACAGCTTATGACTTGTATGCTTAAACCACTTGTGTTGTATGTTTGTTTACAATTTCTTAGACTCAGTAAATGTAAGATATCTATATGGGCAGATCCATGAGATGTCGAAACGACTTATTGGGCATTCAGACCCCAGGTGCATCAATTTGCAATATTGAATCTTGAGTACCGTAGTACCTGTCATTTCTGTATCAGGTATATCTTGAGTTGGCCTACCTGTCATTTCTTTTGGTTGTATGGATAGCATAGGTCTGATTCACTTCTTTAAATTCGTTTATTCTGTTCAGCCTATCTCGTTGTTAAAAGCTTCATTTATAAAGCTTCTTGTTAAACTCATTTTAAGTTCTTTGTTCACTGTCTGAGGGCTGAGGCTGAGCAAAAGCACCTTATAATTATGTCAAAGCATGACCACCTATGTTTCTATGTAAATGCGAAGGAATGGTCAAACTTTGAAATCACTCCAACCATTACAACAAATGCATCTCTGTAGCAATCACTCCTTAATACAAGGTGTAAGTCGACCGGTGCAAGTCTACATTCACCAGCTTCCACCCAGGCCAGTGGGATCACGTGCGTTTTGCTTAACGCCTCTTGCGGTAAGGTTTATGAATAATAGAAAATGGCGGATATGAAGGAAAGTTTGCTGTCTAGTTATTTATATAATAAAAGGTCGTTGCTTCCACCAAAGCACAGGTGCTCTACTCTTAGGGTGTATTCTGGTAGGATGATAATTAATTTGACACACGTGCGCGCAGTTTTATTGGAGGTGG
>OX457041.1:47988103-48143103 GCA_949752735.1 Lumbricus terrestris
GATGTGGAATTAATCAGATGCTGGACCTCGTGTCCTATCCCGAGAGTTACGGAGCGACAGCAGATGGAGATAATTACATACTGTTCCATGGAAAAAAGAAGAAAGCAAAGAAGACGACAAAGAAGAAGAAGCAGAGATAATCTACCAAATGCAGTTCCTCCTTGGTTGCTGCGGTGGCTGGTCTTGCTGATGCATTGGGATGAAGTGCGTTATCCATCCATCAGGATCAGGTGTCGGGAAACGGACTTATTAAGTGCGACGAGGGCAGAAGGCGGTCACTTGGCTGAGAAAATTACTACAGCATCTTGCCGAGACACGTCTTGCCAAAAGCCTTACCGTATAGTCTTGTGGTGCAAAGCCTTTCTGAAAATATTGCCATAAAGTATCACGTGAAGATCTTTTTCCGTTGAAAAGGCTTGCCATGATCCTGCTAGAAATCTTACCATAAATGATCACATGATGATCTTTTTCCGTGAAAAGGCTTTCATGATCCTGCTAGAAATCTTGCCGTAAATGATCACACAAAGATATTTTTCCTTGAAAAGTCTTGCCGTGATCTTGCTAAAAGCTTTGCCTTAAGGGTTCACACAACAATCCTTTTCCGTGAAAAGTCCTGCCATGATCTTGCTGGAAATCTTGCTATGAGTAATTAATCATGCAGTGATCTTTTTTGACATTTCTTTTAATAAAGCTCAGTGTGCAGAGCCTTGAAAACTGCTTTTTGCACAATATTTCTTACCAGAAATCTTGCCAATATGAACTTCGATGTGAAGCCTATAGCCGAAAATCTTGCGAAAAACGATCACTGGTCATTTCTTTCCTAGCATATTGCAGAGCATGAGCATTGAACATTGGCATCATGATGGGACAGAAAAAGTGTTGTGATAATGCAAGCGTGTCATAAACCTTGCCCAGATACAGTATAGTGAGAGAAGACACTAGATTGAAAGTGTGACAACAGAGTGTTTGCATTTCTTAAAAAGTGAAATTATTGAGTAGGAAGCAGGATGTGTTTAAATGTTGTTTGCATTGCCAAAAAAACTGTTTGCATTTCTTATTAAGCGAAGTGAGTATAGATAGGAGTCAGAATTTGTCTATAGGCGTTTATTGCATTGTTCCACGCAGTCGTTTGCATTTCTTATTAAGAGAAGCGAGTAAATAAGAAGCAGAACTCATTTTGCTCCACGCAGCTGTATGTATATTCTTCGTCTGTTCTGTTGTGTGACCTGTCTACTCTAGTTAAACACACTCTTCTATTTTCAAACTCTCTCTGGAGGTTGTTTTTGCAGAATCGCATGCTGTTAAACATGTACAATGTACGCCTTGCCTGAAGATTAATGTTGATGAAGTCAAGAACTGTAGGGCTCGGAATCTGCCTATTTGTCACAAATTCTTTCTGATAATTCTGTTGACGAAAGCAGAGAAGCGAAGACGACTAAGTTGGTTATTTATTTTCTTTTGTTTATTTGAAAAGAATTGCCTATTTTTATGTGTTTGTTTGAAAACATTTATTCTTTTATTTCAAAGCAATTATTTATTTATATTTATTTTAAAATTAGTGACTTTTTATTGGAATCAATTATTCATTTTTATTCATTTGTTTGGAAACAATCATTTTTTGCCTTTTATGTGCAAAATTGTTTTGTTATTTTTGGGGTAGCACTTATTACTCTGTGGATTATTTGACTCAGAAGCATACTGAGTGATGAGTGCATGATGGCACAGTTTCTGGGTCACAGCTTCAGTGCTCAGAAATTCTGAAATGTTGCAGACTTTAATCACACAATGTCACATTACGTTAGATTTATATTACATCACATTACTGCATCACATCACGGTCGAATACTATCTGTCCAGTTTTACGAGGTCTCAATGTCGTTTGTCTGCAGTGAGACGCTGGTCTTGTTTTCCTTCTGCAGTTAGCTTCCTTGAGGGCTGATGGATTGCAGGCACTCATGGAATGAGCAGAGGAAAAGAAGAAGAAGGAGGAAGAAGAAGAAGAGGAGGAAAAGGAGGAAGAAGAAGAGAAGGAAAAAGGAGGAGGAGAAGGATGAGGAAGAGGAGTTGGAGGAAGAAGCGGATAAGGAGGAAGAGGAAAAGGATGGGAGCAGGGAGAAGAGAAGGAGGAGCTGGATGAGGAAGTGGAGTTGGAGGAATTGGAGGAGGAGGAGGAAGCATAGAAGGTGGAGGAGGAAGTAGAAGAGGGGGAAGAAGAAGAGGAGGAGGAGGAAGAAGAGAAGGACAAGGAGGAGGAGGAGGAGTTGGAGGACTGGAGGATGTTGGGGGGTGGGGATGATCGCGAGAGGGAGAGAGCGTGCTCGGGTGTGTTTGATATATATATATATATATATATATATATATATATATATATATATATATATATATATATACCTGGTTCATCGTCTGCCTATAATTGCCTGCATTCGATGGATCCCTGGCGTGCGTTCAGCCCTGCCCCCTTCTCGATCGTTTGTCTGTCGACTTTAATGGAGTTGTCCGAAAAATAAATAGCCAGAGATCTGCAGCAGTCGGTTCATTGGCTTGCATCATGTACATGTATACGCAGATCGCCTTCTTTATTTATATAGCGCCCTTCGCTGATCTCTCAGAGGTGCTGAAACTCACAGCTCTGTGCATGCGGATGTCACTATGGCTGCGACTTAACATGGCTGAGATGCGTATTTGTCTTTGGTTGTGTCACTCTTTGTGCACGCGTGTGTGTGTGTGTGTGTGTGTGTGTGTGTGCGTGTGTTTGTGTGTGTTCTTGTTGTCTGGTGGGGGGGGTCAGAAGTTGCTTGCAGTGTTAATTTAGTTTTGTGGAATGCTGTAAGAATTTTTCCAATTTTAGTGGAATTTTCTGGTGTATCACGCAAACACTGTATTTTAAAATACCGTATACATGTACATATATACACACACATATATATATATACATATATACAGTTGTACACATGTTGTATAGGTCAACAACTCAACATTATTATTGAGTGATCTATTGCTGACAGATCATAGGTACTCTTGCTCATATATGTTGTATTGTGCATAAGTGTTATCTGTTGATGTGTTCTGCATTAGTGTTATCTGTTATTGTATTGTGCGTAAGTGTTAGGCCTATCTCTTATTTTTATTGTGCATAAGTGTTATCTCTTATTATATTGTGCATAAGTGTTATCTCTTATTTCAGTGTGCATAAGTGCTATCTCTTATTTCAGTGTGCATAACTGCATAAGTGTTTTCTTTTATTGTATTGTGCATAAGTATACTATCTATTACAACATGCCTTATTGTGCAGAAGTATTATTTGTTATTGTTTTGTCACTGAGTTCTGTTCTTCTAGCCTCCTCCTCTTCGTCCTCCTCCTCCTTCTCCTCCTCTTCCTCCTCCTCTTCCTCCTCCTCCTCTTCCTCCTCCTCCTCCTCCTCAATCAGTGAAGCCCGTTCCTTTTAAGGTGAATCGTTTGCATCACTTTGCATTTTTTTACTGCCTTTCCTCAATCTGCTTCACAGTTTATTTGAGACACTTATGTGGCTGCTATATCAGGAACAAGGAAGAGGTATACATAAGTAACATAAGAATCCTAGGAAGGCTGACAGTCATCATGATTAGTAGTTATACTGTTCACGCGACTGGATTTCCATGGAATTGAGAATTGGGAACATAACAATGACTGTAGAGTCAGTTGCATACATGTATAGTATAGTATATACGGTCATATAGTTGGTCTTGCATAATGCATTTCAACGTCTATCGTTGTTCTGTACTCAGCGAACCTTCTTCGCTGTGCATTCTTAATTGTGTGCAGCAGTGTCTTTAATTTATTCTTTCATGATCTGGACATGCCACTGTCTGTCTGGCTGTGTGCATGCCTGTGTGTTTTGTCTGTGTCTGTTCGTTTGTCATGCATACATACATACATACATGCATGTGTTTGTCTGTGTGTCTCTGTTTGTGTGTCTATCTACGTGTCTGTCTGTCTATATATCTGGTTGGCTGTTTGTCTCTTTCAGCCTGTATTCCTGTCTCTATTGTGTGCATATCTGTCGGTCTTGTTGGCCGTTTGTCTGTCTGTCGTTTCGGCTGATTGGCTGGCTGCTTCTTTGTCCTCTCTTTTTTCCTTGCGGCTTATTGTGAATTTCAGTTATTGTGAAGCTGCGAGCCACGATGTCTGGCACCATATTGACATGGATCTAGATGGAACACATGTCAGGAGCAGAAGGTTTGCCCTCTCTCTCTGTCTGTCTGTCTGTCTCTCTCTATATATATACACATACATACATGCATACATACACACATACATACATACATACATACATACATACATACATAACATACATACATACATACATACATACATACATACATACATACATACATACATACATACATACATACATACATACATACACACATACATACATACATACATAACATACATATATACATACATACATACATGTACATACATACATACATACACACATACACACACATACATACATACACACATACATACATACATACATACATGTACATACATACATACATACACACATACACACACACATACATACATACACACATACATACATACATACATACATACATAACATACATATATACATACATGTACATACATACATACATACACACATACACACACACATACATACATACACACATACATACATACATACACACATACATACATACACACATACATACATACACACATACATACATACATACATATATATCCGCCTGTGTTTGACAGAGAGAAAGCTGACCGACTCCACCGCCATCGCATCGCATAATTTTCCCGTCTATTCGTCTGTCTGTTCGTCCGGCCGCCGGCGCCTCTTCTGTCGTCGTCATCTTGGGCGCCATGCCAGCCATGCATGGGAGCCTCGGCACTACACCGATTAATAAGTGCTTCTTGTCCTGCTGCTGCTGCTGGTTGAAGCGTTGTGTGCTTGCATGTGTCTCTGTGTTTGCATGTGTCTCTGTGTATCTCTGTGTGTGTCCGAATATCTTGAGTGTCTGTTCCCGTGGACGCCTATGTCTGACATCCATGTGTCGGCCTCAGACTGCTTGCTATAGTACGTCCAATTATTAGTTTTTGTTTGTATGTGTATAGGTTTACATATATGTCTCTTTGTCAAGTTGGGAATTGCTGGAGGGTGGTGGTTTAGGGGTTTCAACCCCCCAGTCTTTCTTATAGCCCCATAGTAAAGTCTGCTTTTCGCAATCCCAATTTCAAGTGGATCATAGTCCAACCCCCAGTTATTTTTCTACAATTCTTAGGCCAAAAAAAAATGCTGTGTTTCCGGTAACAGAGCTCTAAAAAATTGGGTAGGTAGGTCGAAAAATATTTTTATTTTGGTAAAATATTTTTATACAGTGACTATCCGAAAAATTATACCCAACTACTCTTTTTTGCATAAAGGTACGCGCTGCAACAAAGTACGTGTTCTAAGCAAGTATAGACTGCCTATTTCCCGACTGTCTGTACCTAAAATTGCTCTAGAAAACAATTATATTAATTTCATTTTGTTGACATCTTTTCTGGTAAGATAAAGTGAGAAGGGAAGGGGAAGATGAGTGCGAACAGAACATCACTGCTAGGGGTCGTTCCAGACTGGCCAAGCCAGTGACTAGTTACACCTAGAGGTTGCTAGATTTATTTTCCCTAGTCACCGTTAGAGGTGGCTCAAGTGAGAACGATAAGGCTAGAGGTTTTCAAGACTGGCAAACAGGAAGTAGTTAGGCAGGCGTGAAACTCTAAGGCAATGTCACTGTAAATAAAAAAATTGCAAAAAAATTTACGAGTCTCGGCAATAAAAGTGAGTCGGTCGGGTTACCGGAAACTCATCATTTTTTGGGCCTAAGATCCAACTCTATACGGAAGGCAATGTCACCATATTATGTCAATAAAAAAAAGTTAAGTGTTAAAAATTTTGGAAAAAAATTTTGGACTTTTTTTAAATAAACTTTTTTTATATAAATTTTTTTACAAAATTATTTGAGTCGTGGCAATGAAAGAGGGTATGTTATTATGTGTATGGGATTGTATGCGTGTAATCGTGTATGTATGTATGTATGTACAGGGTTTAAAGTGGGTGGGAACGCGTGGGAACGGCGTTCCAACTGCTCTCGAAATTCTTGACTTGCGTTCCCACTGCTCATAATGATGGAACGCCAAAACACATGCATTTCAATGCAATTCTTTATCAGCGTTCCCACTGCTCACATTCAGTGTTCCCACTGCTCACCCAAACCACTTTAACCACTGTGTATGTATGTATGTATGTATGTATGTATGTATGTATGTATGTATGTATGTATGTATGTATGTATGTATGTATGTATGTATGTATGTATGCATGTGTGTATGTGTGTATGTATGTATGTATGTATGTATGTATGTATGTATGTATGTATGTATGTATGTATGCATGTATGCATGTATGTATGTGTGTATGTATGTATGTATGTATGCATGTGTGTATGTATGTATGTATGTATGTATGTATGTATGTATGTATGTATGTATGTATGTATGTATGTATGTATGCATGTGTGTATGTGTGTATGTATGTATGTATGTATGTATGTATGTATGCATGTATGTATGTGTGTATGTATGTATGTATGTATGCATGTGTGTATGTATGTATGTATGTATGTATGTATGTATGTATGTATGTATGTATGTATGTATGTATGCATGTGTGTATGTGTGTATGTATGTATGTATGTATGTATGTATGCATGTATGTATGTGTGTATGTATGTATGTATGTATGTATGTATGCATGTGTGTATGTGTGTATGTATGTATGTATGTATGTATGTATGCATGTATGTGTGTATGTATGTATGTATGTATGCATGTGTGTATGTATGTATGTATGTATGTATGTATGTATGTATGTATGTATGTATGTATGTATGTGTGTATTTACGTATGTATGTATGTATGTATCATATCTGCCCGTTCGTCCGTCTGCCTGTCCGTCCGTCCGTCCGTCCGTCTGTTCGTCTGTCACAGCAACAACAACATCCCGTGCTGCATATATACCTGTGTCTCCATCGTCGTTGTCGTCGTCTGTCGCATGTCGGCGCCAGTATCGCCTTCGTCGAGGAATCGGATTGATCAGCGTGCATTGTGCGTTATTAAGTTGTTCGTCGATCGGTTAAGGCTCGTAAAATGTCTGCACTGCTTTCGATCGACAAAGCGTCCTCCTCACGCTTCATTAGGCGCCACCAATTGCCTCCTCCTCCTTCTCCTCCTCCTTCTATGCCACGTGACGCGGCTGCGTTTCTGCGACGCATTCCGCTTAATACGACGACACGACACGCGCCCAGCCATAATTCATCACGGAACACACCGGTCAGCTGCTGCTCTTAGCCTAACAGCATTACGTCGACGCCTTACTCTAAGTGATGCGATTTACTGTGGCCGTCAGTGGAAACGCGTGCGAACCGAAAGTCATCAGATGCGGTAAGAATTGGTGCGTGCCGATAATTATAAGGTGTGGTGCAAACATTGCAATAATGAGGTGTGGTGCAAACATTTCAGTAATTCGTTCGTGTATTCGGTGCATTTTGGGAAGAGTGTTTACATGGAATTTAATTGAAAGAGAGGTGTTGTGCATTGTTCAATAATTAAATTTTTTTTTCCTCATGTGCCGGGAAGGATTGTGTGGTCATGGATCCATTGACTTGGGTGTTAGAAGGCAGCCTCGACCAGCAAGACCATACCATGCAATATGTGGTCGCCATCCACCAGGACAGCAGTGAAGAAGGACGGCACTCCGTGTGGGATCGGGAGTGCTACTCATGAGTTTTGCACAACTCCTGCAGTAATATATTTAAGTGCAATTTTCTTGAAATTAACCCACATTCCAGGGCTGTTTTTAAGGAATTTTTAGAACTGCACAACTCCTTCTTTCCTTTCCCATCATCCATGGCAAATTACTTCCAATCGGACAATGACCTTTCTTGTTGGTTTTAACTGTACAGAAGTGCTTCTACAACTGCACAAATCCATTTAGAACTGCAAATTTCGTGCACAACTGCACGTTAAAAAAGCCCTGCCACATTCTCACACGAATAGATTAACCCATAGTTTTTCAAATGACCTATTTCAATGAAGCAATTAATCTCGAGCCATTACTGCTGACAGCAGCTGCCTGGTTTTGCCTTGAATATTGCAGTGTATCCTTCGCACCACCTGACCTAAAGCCAGCCGTAAAAATAATTCTCATTTATGTTACGTTATGACAATGTTTTTGTACAACACCCCTGGATGAACGGTAAAGATTGTCAGTTGGATATGTTTTTACATTCATATCGGATGCTGCTGCTAGAAGTAGTATAGCACGTTGCCACCTTTCACTGAAAGTAAATTGCTTTTTTGTTACGTGTGTGAATTTATCAATCAATCTTTGCCTGGTTGTGACACGTACTCTTCTCTTTCTCTAAGTAATGCATGTGTTACGAGGACACCATCACACCAAGCACACCACCACGTGCTGTGCATGCAATGTGTGCCTCGCAGAACACGACGAAGCTGCCTTGTATTATGTATGAGATTTTTTACATGGCCATTTGCGTCGATGATATTATGATGATGAATGACGTCGTATTAATGCATATTGGATGGCATCATACTGTGTTATTTATAGCCTTCACTTGTCTCGTTTTACCTCGTTTTGAGTATGATGGCGCCATAGAAATCCCTGCATCCCTTTGAATCTTGATGCATCCTATTGTTTTGCGAGTGTGTGTGTGTGAAAGGTTTCGGTTTTTTATCTACATGGCGAGGATTTGAGAGACTTTTGGGATTTGTGCGTCTCGATATTATTAAGATAGCCCCTAAGTGCAGATCGACGTGGGTACATGTGAACCTGTCCATAGGGGCATAGGCGGAGACCTGGGCCGAAAATTGGGGGGGACGGAAAGACGCGAGATTTTCAGAAAAATTTCTGATGACCGGCGAAATCTCAGAAAAGTTATTTTCGCCGCCAAAAAAGTTGATGACCTTTTTTTGTTTAGTCATCCGGCCAAAATCTCGACGAAATTTTCTATTTTCTCCGCCCAAAAAAGTCTTGACGCTCAAACATTGGGGGGGGGGGACAAATGCATGGGCCGTTCCCCCCCAACACTTTCATTGGGGGGACCGTCCCCCCTGTTCCCCCCTAGGTCTCCGCCCATGCATAGGGGCAAGAAGGCGCACTTGCACCATGAAAATTGTCTCTTATATTTTGGCTCCTACTTTTCGTTTTTTTTTTACAAAGTTCATTGTACTATTAAAGCACTAATTATAATAATTATAACAAAGGTTAAACTGTGAAATTTAGAATTAGAAACCTCTGTGGGAAAAACCCCATGTTCTTAATTTCCTGCTTTGCATTTGTCAAGCTCTTGCTAGAAAATTAACTGTGACTGTTGGGTTTTACCCCCCTGCAGAAAATATCTGTAGGCGCTCATGCATGTGTATGATATGTTTGCTGCTTTATTTTTCTTTGTCTCGACATATGAAGGTAGTGGCCAGCCTTCCCCCTCATTTCCATGATCTCCCCATTAACGGTCACTTCCTCCTCACCTCCATGATCTCCCCATTAACAGTCACTTCCCCTCACCTCCATGATCTCCCCATTATCAGTCACTTTCTCCTTACCTCCATGATCTCCCCAATAACAGTTATTTCCCCCTCACCTCCATGATCTCCCCATTTACAGTCACTTCCCCCTCACCTCCATGATCTCCCCATTATCAGTCACTTTCCCCTCACCTCCATGATCTCCCCAATAACAGTTATTTCCCCCTCACCTCCATGATCTCCCTATTAACATTACTTCCCCCTCACCTCCATGATCTCCCTATTAACATTACTTCCCCCTCCAGTGGCAGCGATAGTGGGGCTGGGGGGCTAAGCCCCCTGCAAGAGGCTCAGCCCCCCCTATAAAAAGGGCCATCCGAATTTTTTACATTGAAAAATCCCGGCTGACGACTAAAAAAAAAAGGTCGTCAGTAATTTTTGCAGCGAAAATGGAAAATTTTCACCACGGGGCTTCAGCCCCCCCCCCCCGAAACTGAAATCCTGGCACCGCCACTGTCCTCCTCACCTCCATTATCTCCCTATTAACAGTCACTTCCCTCTCACCTCCATGATATCCCCACTAGCAGTGTACAATGTACAGTTGCTGCAATGTATGCTGGGAAATTTCTGAAGCACTACTATATTTTTAATTTTCTCTTTTATTTTATAGCATAGTGCTGGAGGGTGGAAATGTACCAGAAATCTTTGAATACGTTTTTGTCATGCATTGAATTTTGAACTTCTGATCTTGCAGTCATTCTGCTGTGTGCTGATGGATCTGCAAGTGCTGGGTGATACTCCGTCACAATGCACTCGAAACCCAGAAATTGATCTTTTGTTTAATTAGTTTTGCCCTGATATTGTGCTTCTTCAACTGTTAAATTGTTTTGTTGTCAGTACTAACAGTTCTCCTGCTTGCCCAGTAAAATATTTGCTTTTGGAACTATGTGACATTTAAATGTCGTCTGAAATTGTAATTGTGTTATGGGGCTGAGAAAGCTAAAAGCCTACATTGTGAGCTTTTGGGTTTTCCAGGCTTATTGTTTCACAGGGATTGTTCTGTATCTGATATAATCTGTACTTATATTCTATATTCTTTCTCTTATGCAATAGATCTACATGAAAAGCAAAATAAATAAATAAATAAAGTGATTGTGTTTGGTCTGGCTTTATGAGAAGGGCAGAATGTAACCCGGGGATGAGGCGTGGTAGTGGGAGGTGAGAGGGCAGAATGGGAGCGGGGTGAGGCATGTGGGGGCGAAAACTCCAAATTTCCTGGCCAATTAATTAGTCGAACTACTCTTGACAGAGTTGCATATACGTACAATTCGTTTCGTAACTCCATCATTGATGCATTATCGAAGTGCCAATAAATTTAGGCAAATAAATCAGATGTAGGCGAGGCTAGTTTAGGAAACGAAGGAAGTCCGTGATTGGAATGAAACATCTGGAATTGAACCCCCCCCGGTCCACCATTGTTTGGCAAACTTTGTTCAATCGATGTTGTTTTTGTATTTGCTTCAGACCCAAATTCATTAACTGCATATAATTGTTATTCCTATCTGAGTTGGTCTTCCGTTCGTATGTTGGTCGAACTAATGTTGTCTGGCGTTGACCAAAGAGACTCCAAATTTTGGTGCAGCAATTCGTTTAGTTGATGACATTTGGAACCGTTCCCAGGAGGAGGTAGAGACCGGTAAAAGCATCCTCTGGGATGAGGACCAGCTGAGACCACCAGTGGCGTTGTTAATCATGCAACCCAAGACATGCAACAGACAACGTTGGTTGATAAAGGCTGATTGATTACCATATGCATTCGTTCATTCATTCGTCCGTTCATTTTTCCTTTTGTTGCTCTTTTGTTCATTCATTCATTCGCTTGTTCATTCATTCGCTTGTTCATTCATTCATTCGTTTGTTAATTAATTCATTCACTCGATTGTCCATTCTTTTATTCATTCGTTAATATTTTCATACCCGAGGTTACATTGGTTATGCATTACAGGACTGCGAAAGCAATGGACTATTGGACAAAATTAATTAAGTCATTAATTAATAACAAAAATTACACACGTACACAGAGACATACACAGACAAACACATACCCACACACACACACACGCATACACATGCCCCCCCCACACACACACGCATACACATGCCCCCCCACACACACACACGCATACACATGCCCCCCCCCCCACACACACACGCATACACATGCCCCCCCACACACACACACGCATACACATGCCCCCCCACACACACACGCATACACATGCCCCCCCCCCCCACACACACACGCATACACATGCCCCCCCACACACACACCGAAATACAGACAAATTTAAGCCTTTGGCAACTACTTGTTAATAGGCAGCATCATGCATTCTCGATTGTTGGCACATTCACTTGGAATGATTTTACAAGTTGCAGAAACCTAATTTGCATTGCTGTGGTTGAGCTGAGAGGAGATTTCACGAAGGGGCACTTACACAATTTTTTTAAATGAATGAACTGAAATGAATAGATCTAGCCAAAATTAGTGAATTGCTGTGTGATGTAATAAATAATTTATATAGCACCCATTAGATGCTTCTCAGAGGCACTCCGATTGTGCCGCCTTTATATTACCGGTAGCTGTCGTCATTTGCATTCATGAACTGGTGGTGCGTCTTATGCAAATCAGGTTGCACACTTGCATATTCATGAGCCAGGGTGTCGCTCAGAATATGAACGCTGTCAATCAGTGGATGCCTCGTGATCTTTGATGCATAATAAAGAATGCAATTTGATGCTTTCATGAATTTATATAGCGCCGTCGTATAAAATATTGCCATTATGTCTACATTATGTATACATGTTATTGGCCTATAATTATATACTGTAAATATATACTCATATATAAATTGTGGATAAGGAAATGGCCGACAGGCATACGCGCATCTGATGTAGATACGGGTATTATACACGTACTGTGCTGTGGGACAGTGTGGCTATTAATCCCTTGTGCGTGTCTGCTCTTATACTCACTGGACTGTATTATGTACATCGTTGGGAGCAATATATATGACGTCGGCAGAAGAGTTGGCGTCGACCCCCCCCCCCCGGACTAATCTCCCTGCGTGGCTTCCCCTAATTCCTTCTGGCACAAAATGGTTGCATGCATCAAGTAGACAGAATCGAACACGCTGCAGATCTCGTCGTTATTCAGACACAAGGCGGCGCTTCAAGACAATTCCGTTCATTTATTGTCTCATGTTATCAGGTCAGCGTCGCCTCTGATGAGCTGAAACGGCGCTATATAAATTTTCCGGTACAATTGCGATGTGTAGCGTTCATTCATTCATTCATTCATTCATTCATTCATTCATCCATCCATTCGTTCGTTCGTTCGTTCGTTCGTTCGTTCGTTCGTTCGTTCGTTCATTCATTCATTCTATAGACTCGTAGAGCGCCCCTTCAAGAGATCTAATCAGGAACTATATAGCGCGTCCAGTCCAGTCCAGCCATGGCAAATAAAAATAGGAAAAAAGACTTGTGAGATGATTTATGAAACAAAGTTTGATAAGTCAGATGTAATAAACGCAGCTTTGAAGGGATAATATATATCCGGGGGGGAGCAGACATTTGGTTCAAGATTTCTGACTCCTCTATGCCCCTCCCCCCGCTCCTCTACCTCCCCCCCGGCCAACAAATCAGATAGGATGAGTATACGAACAGCACATTGTTGGTGTGTATATGAAATGGTGAGAGAGAGCATTGGTCACCTGTCAGATGCCGGGGCCGAGAAAATGAAGTTGTATGCTGTGCCCTTCATATTCTTAGATGCCTCAGGACATGCTTAAGGGACTACTCTTTATCTCTGTCTGTCTGTCTGTCTGTCTATGTCTGTCTGTCTGTCTGTCTGTCTGTCTGTCTCTTATATATATATTATATATATTGTGTACATATGCACTTATATTCATAATTTTATAGATATATATTTGATATATTATAGATATACGCATATATGATATATACGTTATTATAATTATGTGCATTGTACAATGTGCACATATATATCGGTATGCATCTCTGTAGTGTTGTGGTGAGGGGCATGATCAGAAGTGCTTCTGCTGCTGGAGACGTGACAGCATCATTGAACTGCACTGAGAATTCATTTCCTGCCCGCATCTTCATCATCCTCTGTATCCGCCGCCTCCGCCCCCACCGCCTTTCATCTGATGATGCGGCTCTGTTCCCGTGATGCCAATTCAGTCAGAAGATTCCAATTGTAAGTTGTGTGGAAAGTGGCTGAAGTGTCGTCTGCCACTCAGTCATCTCTCAATGCATCATGCAGCTCAGTTTCCCTGGCTCCATCGTTCGACTTCTTCACCACTTTGTCTGGTAGAAATTGTGTTATTGAATGGCGTATATTATATATATAATATATCTATATATATGATACACATATGTTTTATATATATATATAATTATATATATATATATGTATGACTCTTGTTTTGTTGGATGTTGCTGTCCCTTTATTGAATCTCTTCTGTCTTTGTATTGAATTTCTGTTGTCATTTGTATTGAATCTATGTTGTCCTTTACAAGTATTGAATTTCTGAATTTCTGTTATCATTTTATTGAATTTCTGTTATCCTTTTATTGAATTCATGTTGTCCTTTATTGAATTTCTGTTTTTTTTTATATTGAAGTTCTGTTGTTTTTTATATTGAATTTCTGTTGCCTTTTTTGAATCTATTTAAATTTCTGTTTTTTTTAAAAACTTTTGTTGTCTTTTTGAATTTCTTTCATCTTTTATTTGATTTCTGCTGTCTTTTTTATTGAATTTTCGAATTACTGTTGCCTTTTATTGAATTTGTTTTCTTTTTTGAACTTCTGTTGTCCTTTTTATTGAATATCTGTTGTTCTTTCATTGAGTTGCTGTTGTCTTTTTTATTGCATTTCTGTTGTCTTTTTATTGCATTTCTGTTGTCTTTTTTTTGCATTTCTGTTGTCTTTTTATTGCATTTCTGTTGTCTTTTTATTGCATTTCTTTTGTCCTATTCTTGAATTTCATAAGTTGATTTTTTTCATGTTATCATTGTGCATGATATTAAATGTTCTGTTCTCTGTTGGATGCTTTATGCTCAAATGAATTTCTGTTGTCCTTTGTTAAAATCCAGTTTTCCTCAGATTATTGGATTCTGTTGTTCATTTCATTGCTGTTTCATTTGTATTTGATGCTGTCGTCGTTTTTATCGGCTTCTGAATTTGGCGCATATGAAAATAGATGTTCTTTTATTGGATGTTGTTCTATTATTGGAAGAGCTGTTATTCTCTTTTTTATGCATTTACATTGTTATTGAATTGAAGCATTCCACCAAATTGAACGCTTCAGACCTCGTTCTTGGGCACAAGTATAATTATTTCAGCTGTGGTCTCTGTGTGACATATAGCATTTACAGCGGTTCCAATTCTGTATGGCTTAAAGGTTAATTGGTCGCCGCTGACTTCTTTTTGAACACTTGCACATTGCACAAGCTCCTCTTCACCATTGCTTTTTGAAGAAGGTGCCTGTCCCAAGCCTGGATGAGGGAGAAGGGCGACGTAAACTGACCTTTAGGCAGTCTTAAAATGCCGTTGAGCACTTGAAAATGCTAACTATGCTGCTGCTGCTGTTACTACATCTGCTACTGTTACTGGTTATGATACTACTATATATGAACCCCACCTCTCGCTATCTCCCCACAGGTATTTCACTCAAAACTGAAAACATTGCTCTTTCATAAATCCTATCCTGATTCTTCCTCCTCTCTTCACATCCCTCATTATTTCAACTCTAAACATCACCCACCTTAGCCGTCCATCTATCTGCCTGCCTGACTCTCCGGTCTTGACCCGCTGCCTATCGATTTTGTTTTGATTAGGCGCCTGTGAATAAGCTGGTTCCCTCGACTTCGCTTTTGTGGGCGCTGTAGAAGTTTCGAGATTGTGATTACGATTACTACTACTGCGGTAGCAGCCACTACTGCTGCTACTATTACTACTACTACTACTACTACTACTACTACTACTACTACTACTACTACTACTACT
This sequence comes from Lumbricus terrestris, assembly GCA_949752735.1. NCBI lineage: Eukaryota > Metazoa > Annelida > Clitellata > Crassiclitellata > Lumbricidae > Lumbricus > Lumbricus terrestris. Next base: position 48,003,795 of record OX457041.1, read on the forward strand.
ACTACTACTACTACTACCACTACCACTACCACTACCACTACCACTACTACTCTACTACTACTACTACTACTACTACTACTACTACTACTACTACTACTACTACTACTACTACTACTACTACTACTACTACTACTACTACTACTACTACTACTACTGTGACTACTACTACTACTACTACTACTACTACTACTACTACTACTACTACTACTACTACTACTACTACTACTACTACTACTACTACTACTACTACTACTACTACTACTACTACTACTACTACTACTACTACTACTATTACAACTAGGATCATCACCACAACCCCTACTATACTAACACTATGAGTTTATGACTACCACTCTCCTCACCACTCACCAGCATGACCTTGGCACGTGCTGTCGGTGTTATAGATTACATAAGAGAAGCAGGGAGTCAGAAATGATATCCCGTCGTCGTCGTTGGTGTTGTTGGCGGTAGTGGTGGTAGTGGTGGTGTTGCCCAGGTGTTGCGAAGCGAGGTGTCGGCTGCTGTAGAAGCAAATTGACGAATCACTTGTGCTTCGATAATTATCTCGTCTAATCGAATCGTCGGCGCGAATGCATCGCAGTCAACGACATCGGATCAGCGACGTAAAGAGCGTAACGTCCCGTAACGTTCACCGACGACGGCGCCGTTTCCGTAACGAAATTCGAAATAATCGTCCCCTGTTGCGCATTGTGGTGATGACACTGTGGTCACCGTTGAGCTGTAATATCAGGTTAGGTTTACCGTATACATGGTTGTTGTTGCTTAAAGGTTGCATCGCACCCGTAGTTGTTGCTCAACTTGCTCTGCAGCCAATAGTTGTTGCTCAACTTGCTCTGCAGCCATGTTGTTGCTCAACTTGCTCTGCAGCCAGTAGTTGTTGCTCAACTTGCTCTGCTGTTCTCGTACATGATGATTATTAATGGATATTATATTGTTATTTTATGGCTATCATTTAGAGTGGTGTACATTGTATACAACTAACTGCTAGTAGAAATGATGCCGTGTGCTTGTGTTAGTTGTTAGTTTACTTTTCTGTGCGTATTGGTAAAGTGTGTGTGTGTGTGCGTGTGTGTGGGTGTGCGTGTGTGTGTGTGTGTGTGTGTGTGTGTGTGTGCATGCGTATAATGTGCATGTATGTATGAATATACGATTATATGTATGTATGCATGATCTTTATGGTTCACAAGTACACATAGGAATATGCGTATTAATGTCTGTGTATGTACATGTTCACATACGTGCATGCATAATTGCTTATGTATCTCTTGCGAGTGTCTGGCTTTACACTCACTGAACTGTCTTATACATACTTTGTATTGTGTCTATAAATTTATAAATGGGTTAAATCCTCTAGCATACATGTTCAGCAGTGCGCACAATCAGAGGTGCTCCCAGTGCAAAAGACCCAGAGAAAAGAAAGTAGTTTTGAGATAGCGAAAAGATGTGCTTGTGTATACGCCTTTGCATTTTGTGTATGGAAGTTGCTCCACAAATATATGAGTAGTATTGTATTGTATTGTATTGTATTGTATTGCATTGTATCTATAAATTTATTTGGCACCTATCGTAGGGCACACTAATCAGAGGTGCTGTATGTGTAGGCACTATACATGCATAGACTAAATGTTTTCCTGTGTAGATGTACATTATATATATATATTGTATATATATATGTACATCTACATATATATTGTATATATATGTACATCTATATATTGCATATATATATATATGTACATGGATATTTGAACACCATCTTAAGCAAACCATCTTGAAGGCAATGTATAGCAGGGCATTGATGCGTTTTATGCTCATCCAACGCCCTTACTTGAATTGATAATGAAGATGCATGCCAACGTGCAATTTAACGTGAAGGCGTTGCCATGCTACACGTACGTTCTTCCTTCCTTCAGTGGACAATGTACAGATGTACAGCGGACTTTGAATGCAGACGACAACAGTCTGTACCTAAGATCCTCTCTGTCTGTGTCTGTGTGTTTGTGTATTGTGTGTGTGTGTGTGCGCGCGCGTGTGTGAGGTGTGTGTGGTGTGGGTGTGTGTGTGTGTGTGTGTGTGCGTGTTGTGTTGTGTGTGTGTGTGTGTGTGTGCTTGTGAGGTGTGGGTGTTCGTAGGGATCTGCGGTCGATCGATGATTGGATCGATCAGTAGATGGCGTTGTGTTAGAAGCGTTGAGAATGAGACGATGGATGGATGGATGGATGGATGGTTGGATGGATGGATGGATAGGTGGGTGGGTGGATGGATGGATGGACGGACGTACGGACGGACGGATGGATGGATGGGTAGGTGGATGGATGGGTAGGTGGATGGGTGGGTGGATGGGTGGGTGGATGGATGGATGGACGGACGTACGGACGGACGGACGGATGGATGGATGGATGGGTAGGTGGATGGATGGGTAGGTGGATGGATGGGTGGGTGGATGGATGGATGGACGTACGGACGGACGGACGTACGGACGGACGGACGGACGGACGGATGGATGGATGGGTGGGTGGATGGATTGGTGGGTGGATGGATTGGTGGGTGGATGTATGTTTGGATGGACGGACGGACGGATGGCAAGACTGCGGCCATGAGACAACATTGAACTTTCTATAGGATGATTGCTTTCTATTGTGTTAAGATATTCGAAGACTTTTATGGCGTTATTCTTTGTTTGTCTTATAGGATGCCATATATAACTTCCGCCAGCACTACGGCAAACGAATTCACCAAATTTCCACCTCTCGCTATCTCCCTACAGGTCTTTGACTCAAAACCGAAGACATTGCTCTTTCACAAATCCTATCCTGATTCTTCCTCTTCTCTTCACATCCCTCATTATTTCAACTGTAAACATCACCAAGCTTAGCCGTCCGTTTGTCTGCCTGCCTGACTCCGGACTTGACCAGCTGCCTATCGATTTTGTTTTGATTAAGCGCCTGTGAATAAGCTGGTTCCCGCGACTTCACTTTTGTGGGCGCTGTATATAGAAGTCTCGAGATTACGATAGGTCACCCGATTACGGGGGGGGCTTCTGTCCTGCTTTCTAGGATCCCATTGCAAGGGACAGACATCTTTGCATCCCTGAAACGCATTTTTAGTTCTTACACATAAATCTAATTATGACAATTAATTTTGTCATGTTTGCTGTGTTTCAACTTGTAGGCATAACCATTATGTACCGATAAGTGCTTTGATGTTTGTCATGCTTACACTTTAAGCACTTAGATTCTCCATTGTTTAGAGATTAGTCTTAAAATGTCCATTTTTGGATTTATCTGCTCATACACATGTAGATAATGTACATATGACATCTGTACGTAAATGCTTTGCTCGGAGAGGTTGTAATTTTTTCGATAAGTCTATAGTTAATGCAGAGAGCTACAGCTGCATAGATCTATAATTAATAATTATTGAATGCTAGATTTTGTGGTAGTCGAACCAACTCAGACTTAGTTGAAGAGCAGTTTTACGGCTTTGGTAGTATTTGTTGTTAAAGAATGCACCTAGAGTGCATTGCTTTAAGTTCTTTGGGGTACTGAGAGGTACCGTGAGGAATTTGAGGTCCTGTGAGGTACTGAAAGGCACTGTTAGGTACTGAGAGGCGCTATTTGGTACTAAGAGACACTGTGAGGTACTTTTAGGTACTTTGATGTGCTGAGAGGCAGTGTGAGGTACTGTGAGATCTGTGATGCACTGTGAGAGTGACTTTGAGGTACTGAGAGGTATAATGAATTACTGCTGGGCACTATGAAAGGTACTGAGAGGTGCTGTAAGGTATGGTACTGTGCTTGGGTACTGTGACGTATGTAATGCACTGGACATCATTCGATGAGAGCATCACCATCTATCCATGCTGACTCCACATCCACGATCCGTTGGATGAGAATAAATCCACTGGAACTCGAGAGACACATTACTTCCTTCTCCGTTATGATTCAATCACTTTAACGCAATCCAGAATTTATGTAGCGCCACTTCCGGTGAAAGCACGCCCCCACCCACCCCCACCCACCCTGCCCGTCGGTCGGCCTCTATCGGCGCCCAGATGGGTCGACGCCGCCACCACCGCCGTCGAACTGTTGCATAGCCATTTCCAAATTGCGGATTACGGTCGTTGGTGTCGAGCGCATCGAGGAGAAGATCATCCGATTATGCGAACGGACGACAGAGGAGGAGAAGGAGGAGAAGGAGGGGGAAGAGGAGAAGGAGGAGGAGGAGAGGAGGAGGCGGAGGAGGAGGAGGAGTAGGAGGAAGGAGGAGGAGAAGGAGGAGAAGGAGGAGGAGTAGGAGGAGGGAGAAGGAGGAGGAGAAGGAGGAGGAGGAGGAGGAGGAGGGAGAAGAGGAGGAGGAGGAGGAGGAGGGAGAAGAGAAGGAGGAGGAGGAGGAGGAGGGAGAAGAGGAGGAGGAGGCATCCACGGAGGAGGCATCCAAGGGGTGGCGGTGGCGGCAGGGAGGAGGCGTTGAGAGCGGCGGAACGTGCAGCGCGCAAAGTGTCGCGAATTATGTTAGAAACCGCGAATTGTCGTTGCATCCGATTTCCTGCTTTACGGCGGAAGTGTGCTGCCCACGTGGGACCCACCCTCGGTCGCGGGTGGAAGCAGCGGGGGTGAGGTGGGGTGGGGTGGGGTGGGTGGAAGCGGCGGTGGCCATTTCCAATCGATTAATACATTAGACGTGACAAGCGCGGTTTATGTGATATGTTTTTTTTCCAGTGCTGCTATGACGGACGACTGCGATGCTGCCGCCGACGACGGTGGGGACAGCGCCGCCGCCGAAGCCCCCTCTGGGACCGGAGCGATATCCTGCTGAAGATGGAGACCAGGGCGCTACCCTGCTGCTGCTGCTGCTGCTGCTGCTTCAGCTGAGGGGATCCTCTTTCGTCTCCCCTGGGACGCCGTCGTTCCGGGATGGATTACCACGGAGGGAGGGTTGCGTCGGCGTTGTCTCTGCGCCAGGGCCATCACGGATTAGGAGGGGGCGGGAGAGGGAGGCGCGTGCCGACCCCCGGATGCAGAGGATCGAACAGTTCGTCAGAGGACGAGATGAAGAAGGGTGGTTCGGCGATGAAGAACTGTCGGATGATGAACCATCATCTCGCGAAGACGACGACGATGTCCGGGCCCCAGCAACAGCAGGGCAAGGCGGCCGTCGGTGGGCGAGGAGGAGGAGGAGGAGGAAGCGAGAAATGGCTACCGAGGGGGGCGAGTGGTCGAAATGGCCGTGGTCAAATGCTGACCGGTGGTCAACAGCAGCAGCTGACCAGTGGTGGTGGTCAGCTGCTCGTGACGACGCAGGCGTCGGTCGGTTCGATCGACCGACTCTACAGCTACCTGAGCGGTTCTGAGGAGGACGATGACGACGACGAGGAGGATGAAGATGAGGATGAAGATGAGGATGACGGAGGGATGGACGCTAAGAAACAGTTCGTCTGCTATCAGGCGAAACCAAATCATCGTCATCGTCGTCTGAGGTCGTTGTCTCGGGGTCCTGGTGGGGACCCCCTGTCCCACCAGTCGGGACAGTGGGTGAGGAACCCCGTTGTGACACAGTCGAGTGATTCGGAGACGGATCGAGACTGTCGCCTCATTGGACATCCTCCTCCGCCGCCGCCACCGGATCCAGGATCCGGAGGAACAAAGGATGGAACGAGGTTCAGCGATGTCGTCTACTCGCGGATCAACAGAAATAAAGAAGGTCGGTTCCTCTATTGTTGTTGTTGCTATCGTTATTGGTTCCGCTTTTATTGTTGTTACTATTGTTATTGGTTCCGCTATTATTGTTGTTACTATCGTTATTGGTTCCGCTATTATTGTTGTTACTATCGTTATTGGTTCCGCTATTATTGTTGTTACTATCGTCATTGGTTCCGCTATTATTGTTGTTACTATCGTTATTGGTTCCGCTATTATTGTTGTTACTATCGTTATTGGTTCCGCTTTTATTGTTGTTACTATCGTTATTGGTTCCGCTATTATTGTTGTTACTATCGTTATTGGTTCCGCTATTATTGTTGTTACTATCGTTATTGGTTCCGCTATTATTGTTGTTACTATCGTCATTGGTTCCGCTATTATTGTTGTTACTATCGTTATTGGTTCCGCTATTATTGTTGTTACTATCGTCATTGGTTCCGCTATTATTGTTGTTACTATCGTCATTGGTTCCGCTATTATTGCACTAATGAAATTGCCTTACTGACTGTTATTGTGATTATGATCATCATCATCATCATCATCATCGTCGCCATCATCATCGTCATCATCATCGTCGTCGTTATCGTCGTTGTCATCGTCGTCGTCGTTATCGTCGTTGTCATCGTCGTCGTCGTCATCATTATCATCATCATCATCATCATCATCCTTATAAATACATAAAAAAAATAAGCAATGACAGGTTTCAGCCCATTTTGAAGTCACTCATGCATGACTGAATGTAACTGAAGCTGCTGTATCTCTTGATGCAGACTTGATGAACTGGGTGAAAGGTCCAATAGACACGCTCTGCGTCAGGGGAGACACTTCTGCCACATGTAACCTATGCTGTATACGCATCAGCTGAAACGAACCACTCAGTTACAGTGACTGCTTTATAAATTATATATTACGTGGAAAGGTATAGTGTGGCTCGAAATGAAGATTAATAAGTGCACACGTGACACTCTCGCGATGGAAGGCGGCAGCTGATTGGCTGGTGGAAGGCGGTAACTGATTGGCTGGAACGTCACCTTGTACGGGATCAAGTCTCCTCTGAGAGCGTTAGTTACTGTGCGAGGACCTTGAGCTGTAATGCAAAATACAGGTTTTGCTGTGTGGGCCCTTAAGGCCCTTAAGGCGCAAACAATTGCTTAGTGCAATCAGCTGATGCTGTAGATTATGTGGGGCGCGGTAATGCAGAGGTATGTTTGGTCTTATTTATTTCTCCATTTATTTAGCGCCCCTTCAAGCTTCCTAATAAGAAGTGCTTCCGACTACAGCGTGGACACTGCATCGGGGTTTCACACCGAAGCGCCCGAGCAATTGCGAGTGAAGAGTTGCTCAAGGTCCCTACACGGCGACTGTGGATTCGAACCTCGAACCTTCCGGCTCCAAGGCAACGACGCCACCACTACACCACCGCGCCCCACAGCGGTTAGTTGCTGTGCGAGGACCTTGAGCTGTAATGCAGAATACAGGTTTTGCTGTGTGGGCCCTTAAGCAGGTCCTTACAAACAATTGCTTAGTACAATCAACTGATGCTGTAGATTATGTGGGGCGTGGTAATGCAGATGTATGTTTGGTGCCTTGGAGTTGGAAGGTTGCTGGTTCGAATCCATCTCAAGCCGTCGCATAGGAACCTTGAGCAAATTCTTGACTCGCAATTGCTCATGCGCTTCCGAGATTTCTGCTGAGGAGTTTGTATAACACAGAAAAAGAAGAGGAGGCGGTCCCTTAAGCTATCGCTGAGCCAGCTGTAGGTATGAAGAACAGATTGCAGTACGCTTACTACCTCGGAATAATTTGCCTGCTGTCTATCAGTTGCTCAAGACCTATCTTTTTAGCTGTGGCTGGGCTGGAAGCGCCTCTGAGTAGGCTTCTTGAAGGGGCGCTATATAAGTTTTCGGAATGAATGTATGAATGAATGAGGTGCTAGTGACTTCATTTTCTTAACCTTGGCATATGAAGACAACAAATGGTCAGTCCTCTCCCTCACCATTTAATCTTTCCACGGACATTGTGCAATCAATGTACTCATTATGACGGAGTTGGTTAGATGGCTCAGACGTCACAGAAATCTTGAAGCAAATGTTCTGCCCTGGTGGAGATTTGAACCTCTGATTGGCGGTGAAGTGCGCTAACCACTACACTATTGAACACCCCACCTCGTGTTTGTATGTGCACTTGTTACAGCGCCCCTTTAAGAAATCCTACCCAGAAGCGCTCCCGACTACTGCGCGGACACCTCAAAGCCGTCTCTTAGGGACCTAGGGCAAGTCCTTTACCCGCAATTGCTCAGCACTTCGGCACAAAACTCCGAACGAATCGGAGTTTCGTGCCGAAGTGCTGAGCAATTGCGAGTGAAGGACTTGCCCAAGGTCCCTATGCGGCGACTTGAGGTGGATTCGAACCTGCAACACTCAGGCTGCAAGGCAGCGAACATACCCACTACACCACTTCATATATAGGAACTGTGCAGATATATGTCGTTACATCTGACCGTGAGAGGGTCATTCAGTTGGTCAATTGGTCAGTTGGCTTCTTGTGTTAGAGGAATACGTGTAGCTCAGCCGATCAATCTGGTCTTCTGTATTGGTCAGTTAAGTAGGTCAGCCATTTTATCTGTTGGTCATTCGGTCAGTTTTCTGGCCGACCATTACGTCAGTCACTGGCCATTTCAATCTGCGGTCAGTCTGCTGTTGGTCAGTGACTGGAGGGTCATTCAATCAGCTGGTCAGTCATTCTGATATGGCGGTGGCCGGCTCTGCCGCTGTCTCTGGCCATCAGTGTCGTCGTCGTCGTCGTCGTCGTCGTCGTCGTCGTCGTCGTCGTCGTCTTGTTTATCAGTGAGTCTGCGGTCAGTCTACTTGCTCTCTTCTTCTTAGAACTCATTTCTCAGTTCATATACGAAGACCCCTTCTCTCTCTCTCTTCCTTGACCCCACTATCGAACCATGCCAACCCATCAGTCTCTGTCTCTCTCTCTGTCCCCCTGTCTCTGTCTGTCTGTCTGTCTCTGTTTTAGTCGCTGTCAGTCTGTGTGTCTGTCTGTGTGTCTTTGTATTTTACTGTCTCTGACTGTCTATGTCTGTCTCTGTCTGTCTCTGTCTTTGTCTGTGTCTGTCTCTCTCTTTCTCTCTGTTTTAGTCTCTGTCAGTCTGTGTGTCTGTCTGTGTGTCTTTGTGTTTTACTGTCTCTCTCTGTCTATGTCTGTCTGTCTCTGTGTCTGTCTTTCTCTCCCTCTATCTTAGTCTCTGTCTCTGCCTGTCTCTTGTCTCTCTCTCTCTCTATCTCTTTCTATGCCCCTCTGTCTGTCTGTCTGTCTCTCTCTCTCTCTCTTTTGTCTCTACCTGTCTCTCCGTCTCTGTCTGTGTATATATATATATATATATATCTGTCTCTGCGTCTCTATCTGTCTCTCTCTCTCTCTCTCGGCCGTTGTTGCTTTGTTGCTGCTGCAACTGAGACCGCTATTGTTGATGATGATGATGGTGATGGGGCAGCTGGAGGCATCCAGCCTCCGTATCTTCATCTTCTTCTTCTTTCAGTCGCTTTCTTCTTTTCATCTAATGCGGAACAGCTGATGCTGGAACCACTTCTCAGTTTGCGGCCAGAGGAGAATTAATGATTTCGCTTCCACAGCTAAACGTAAATCAGACAAATTCGTGACAACAAAACAGACCACGATATTCTCTGTGTAACTGTATATGCATGAAAAAAAATATATAGTGTATGCATGAAAATATACAGTATATAGGTATATGCATGAAAAAAATATATATATACAGTGTATGCATAGTGTGTATTACCGTGAATATACAGCTGAACAACTCTGTGTCGTTTGGGATTAATGTGTTATATATATATATATATATATATATTGAATATATATATTGAATATATATATTGAATATATATATTATTGAATATATTATATATTATGTTATATTGTATTATATACTATAATTATGTATATTAGGGTGGTCGCATCTGCAATGGCAAATTTTCAGCTTCAGTTTCATTCTTTCTCCAACCCACCATTTGGTGCCACTTGGTAAAAGACTGTTGTAGCCCAAAAATTTTGCCGATTGAAAAATATTTAGGACTAGCACAACGTGTTTGAAGTTTTGGATTTTACGAAATATCATCGTCTTTTTGAGTATAAGGATAATTTAGTCAAATTTTAGGACCTGTGACTAGTTTTAGCAGAAAGACTACATTATTTTACTCAAGCACAACTGACAAGTATGCCTAACTTCTACAATAATGGTAATGGTTTATTATATATTTTTATAAACAATTGACCATCACAATAGTATTTGACGCATGAGTCCCTGAGATCGATGACCACAAACCTATACTAGTAAGCCAACACATTGCTATGTACTTTTGATAGGCCTGATTTCTATCCACATAAATCCTTTTTTACACCAGAGGCTCTTTATTACATGCTTAACTTTGACACAAATCTGATATAACACGGACAAGGACCTCAATAATAGTTGAACTAGAGAAAAATACTGATAGTATTTTCGTTTATTGTGGCAATCAGAGCAGAATGACACACTGCATCACAGATAAAATTTATCAAGAGCTGCTGTAAACAAATGAAATAAAATAGATGTTGAAATTATTGAGATCATAATTTTTTATAGATCTATGAAATTACTTATTGCCACATAGGAGTCAAAGAGCAGCTTTTAAACAACATCTAAAAAGAGCATCACAATTGAGTGTCTGGTGACGTTGCTGACTATTTCATAATATAGAATTTATCCCATTAAAAGTAGACTATACTTTTAGAGTGGAAAGAATGAACACAGAGTCAAACAATTGACACAGAAAGTGCTATCAAGAGTGGACATAAATTTAACTCCTTTATTAGCCATTGTAAATTAACTATCTATTATAAATTGGATGAAAGGCGATGGTGTCAAACACATAAGCTATGTGCAACTCAAAAATCTCTACATCATCCTCAGCAATGGATCTAGCTGAAATTGCAGTGGCCACCAACCAGGACATCTCAGACGACCAACCAATCCAAGGAAATAAGTATAATACCCTCAAGACAACACCCATTGCTACACTCTTGGTGGCAGATGAACACCTTCTTTGGGCAACATGCCAGAGATTTCACTTTGAGGGAAGTGTATCGTGAAAACTACACCATACATGTAGCTCAAACCCATTCAAACACCAAATGCAATTTGAATTGTGAGATAGGGTAATAATGTCTCAGTTTGAAAACATATTAGCCTAAATCTGAGATAAAAATTCGCATCTAAAATGGGTTGCTACTTTTAATATTACATCAGTTCCTTGTACCAAGTAACCCCATGAACAATGACGGTAGAAAAACAAAGATTTATGAGAAACTAAGAATGTTGGCGATTTTGCAGAATAGATTAATTACGTAGGACACAGATGAAACCACAAATTTTTTATATTTATCCCTATAATTGTATACTATTACTGTTCCCTTGCTGTAACAGACTAGGAGCAATAAGCTACTATTATCAATCAATCAATCAATCACATAAATTTATATAGCGCCCCTTCAAGATCTCTTCTCAGAGGCGCTCCCAACCCAGGCCTGGTCAAAGAGAAAGGTCTTGAGAAGACGGTAGAAAGAGCCAGCAATCACGACAACAAGGCAAAACAGATAGTATTTGTAAAGACATAAAATATGATAGATGTTATCTGTGATGCGGTGTGTTATACAGGTTTTCTTGCCTTTGATGAATTTTTCTTGAAGTGGCGCTATATAAATTGATGATTATGATTACGATAACAGTGGAATCATTATGTTTAAGTGTGGACCAACTGCAAGTAGTTGAATTAATTCCTGGTTTGAAGATTCCTGGTTGATTACAACCATATAGCTACTTTTGAGCATTAGAAGACTTGCTATCATAAGGGTAAAACTTTGATGGCGTTGTGCTAGTCCTAAATATAAATATTTTCTCTTACAACTTTTTGTGTGATGTTTCTGGGGAGAATGGAACCAAATGGCGCCTTGGAGAACACTCAATTCAAACTTTCATTTCTAACGACCACCCTAATGTATATATATATATCAGTGTTATGTGTACTGAAATTTCAATGTCATTTGAATTGGTTCATAAAACTATGAAATTTGATATATGAATCAAAATATATTTGGATCAGATTGCATCTGTTTTATGATGTACGTAATATGTCAAAATTGGGTATATAATATATATTCATATATGTATAATATATATTATATGTAATATATATATATATATTATATATATAATATTGAGAATAATGGTGTTGAGAATTTTGGAAGATTTTGCCAAGCGTATTGAATCTGTTGATTAATGATCATGTGCAGAAGTCCATGTATGAGACAAGGATCTTGAAGCATTTGATCTGATAAATTGGTGATCTGTTCTTTGACCAAAATCCAGTCAGTCATGTACTGGATGTTTTTAAAATCGAGGCTGCGGATTTTAGAGATGGTGATTATTATCATGTGGCCTATTTGCGGAGTTAACAATATTAGGACGAATGGCAATGATGTAAAAAGTTTGAGTGGAAAATTGCGGTGGATGCTGTTAGACAATCGATGTTTGCGACCACATTAAATTTCTTCATTGGTGCAAGCAGTTTGCCTACTGTGGTTCAAACCCATTGCTGACCTATCACCTTCAGGCTTCAGTATAGCCTACTTGTGTGTAGTTATTGATGTTTTTGTGTAGAAAGACATTGACAACTGACTACATTTTAAACAGTTTTTAAAGTTTATATTTATAATGTATATTAAACTAATCTAATTTAATTGATTAATTAATCAAATTAAATTTTTTGGAGATTGGTCATTTAATATTTTTAATCTATAATTTGAATATTCGTTTGCTTTACAAAATCTTCTACGCGTATGAAATACTGCTAACTCGATGACTCAATTATTTCCGAATCGATTAGTTGAAATTTATAAATGTAAATGTATGTAAATGTAATCGAATTTTTATATAGCGGCTGTCTATGGCCTCGACCCTGAGGGTGAGATCCTTCACCACCGCTCGCCCGTTTGAACGGACGCCACGGCATTTAGGTCCCCGTGGATGGACCGTGCTAGCCCGAGATTTTGAATCTCTGAATAGCCACCTTCGGGAATCGAACGGCGACCCTCACCCTCTCTTCCATAGACGCACGGCCGCCAGCTCTCTTACCAAGGTTGCTAACCGGGCTAACAGTGACACTACTTCAAGCTCTTCCTTCAGAGACTATCTGCACAATTTAAACACCCCTTTTGAATTTTGCTTTCATTTTGCTACGGTCAGTACAACAGCTTAAGCATCCTGTTATAAAGTGTTTTATTTGTTATTTGTTTAGTTTCAGCGTCATAAAGTGTTTTATTTATTACTTGTTTATTTGTTACTTGTTACTTGTTTTATTTGTTACTTGTTTATTTTCAGCATCATAAAGTGTTTTATTTGTTATTTGTTTATTTTCAGCGTCATAAAGTGTTTTACTTGTTATTAATTTGTTTATTTTAAGCGTCTGCCCATTTGCCGATGTCCGTGATTTCGCTTCCGCGACTCGACCATGAGTTCGGAAAAGAGGATTTGGGGAGACTAGATCATAGAGATGGAGGCGGTGAAATGGGAGTGACGGGCACCAACAGCAGGGGCGTCATGCCAAATGCTCAGCAGTACGTGAACTTGTCAGAATTGCGTTCTACAGCGGAGAAACCATCCTACCATCAGAGTTTCCTGGCATCAACTGACAATGTCTCCAATATTCCGGTCTATTCAGCCGTCAGAACGTCAGCCAATGCTTTTAATCGTTCAGGTAATTAACTAACGCTGGGGTTAATGGGTGCATGTGATGCAGACATTGCAGAGGTGTCGGCGCTTTTACATGGGATGGGGGCATTGCAATACTCTGCAGCAAGAGGTGGACCAGGGTGCCATTGGTGCCCGTACAGATTGGGTGGGGGTTCCGGAATTGGCTGTTTATGAGTCCGTGTCCGTCCCCATAAAATGTTTGTGGACGTAATTGTTAAATAGTACAGGCAGTTTTATAGAAATGATCTTAATTTTGATCTTCATACTGTACAGCGGAGTGAGGTTTTTGGTATTGACTGGCCTGTTGCTAACACGGAAAATCGATTTATATGCAATAAAGAAAATGAGAAATTTGAATTTGTATTCTCAAATTGTGTAGTGTGTGTAGGTAAGGCTGTGTGTGGGCCAGCTTATTTAGCACCTCTGAGAGATTTGGGTATTAAACCACATGAAGATGATGGTATATGGATTGGTTAAGACGCTTCGAGAGAAAGATATAAATAATTGGGTTTTGTCGGCATTTAGGCGATAGTGAACTGAGGATGCTCTATTAGGGCAGGACCAGCCAGCTTCAAGGCACATTTTTAAGGATTTACTCCCTATAATCCATTATGCACTTAAATGAAAGGTTTTGAATGCCTTTTTATTTTAATATAAAGCAAATGTCACTGTCAGCTCTATGTTTTTGTATGTTTTTTTTTACTGGGAATCCCATGTTTCAATGGTTCCATGCATGGTGAGCAGTGGGAACGTAAGCCAAGATATTCGAGAGCACTTTAAACCCTGGGCCTACATACTCACTCAGTTAATTCAGCGTGCTCATAGTCTGAATCTTGGATATATGCTGTTTTTGCAGGGCAGTCATCACGGTCAGCAGTCAGCGGTCGGCTGCCAAGAACCGCATCTTGTTCAAGAACCAGCCTCCACCATCAGCATCCGTCACGGTCGAGTCGCCACGCATCAGGAGGAGGAGGAGGAGGAGGAGGAGGAGGCGGAGGAGGAGGTGCCAGCGAGTCACTCTGTGTCCGGGCTGATGCCACCGCCTCTGCCGCCGCAGCAGCAGCAGCAGCAGCAGCCATGTCGAGGAGTAACAATGACGAACCATTAGCATCATCATCTCACCTCAGCATGGAACACTCTGGACTGATTTGGATTCAGCAGCAGGACAGAACTGACGAGAATCAAGCAACTATTAACATCGAAGAGTCAGTTAATGTGCATCTATGTCAACCGTATCTTATCTAATCTATGTCAACCGTATCTTATCTTATCTATGTCAACAGTATCTTATCTTATCTATGTCAACCGTATCTTATCTAATCTATGTCAACCGTATCTTATCTAATCTATTTCAATCTAATGATATCTAATGATAGCGATACGATATTGAATAGACAAAGTAATTATCGATACGATATGATGTAGCAGCAGTTTGCAGTGCAGTATAAAAATAGCTGCCACTGTGTGTATGCTATTGAAACGAAACTTCTATGGCACTGGTTACTGGTTTCTATTTGTAATTTAGAAGAAACTGTTCTGACAGTTTTTCCTTTCTAGACATGTCATAGCTTTGAGGCATCGTTTTTTACCAGAATCTTGCTTTTTCAACGAAAAGCCAGAAGCCCTGCATGGGAAGCAAACAGTTCCTTATGAAGTGACAACAGCAACTTAATGTTCCACGAACAGTGCCAGTGTCGCTGCCTGTGTGTGTGTGTGTGTGTGTGTGTAGGTGTGTGTGTGTGTGTGTGTGTGTGTGTGGTGTGCGTGTGTGTGTGTGTATGTGTGTCTGTGTGTGAAATCGATGACACTCGTCAGCAATGTGTAGCCATTACATGCAGTTGTCATCTGCAGTCAAAAACCTTCTGCACTCACAGTCGTAGGAGGGTGTTTTCCACTCTGGGGTTGGGTGGGTGGGTTGGGGTGGGGGTGTTATCCAAAGACGATAGCAGCAATGTCAACACCAAACGTTGTTGTCGTCGGAACAACGGGCGGAGCAGCAATTGCCACTCACGTTTTTCCGGGGTAATTCCGCGTTTATGGAGTATTGCGCGACGCTCAGCCATCATTTCCGATGCATTTGCAATTTGCAGTTCACACTCTTCAGGGGTCCATCATCATTGCGTTTACGACGAACGAATGGAGATGGGCGTCGGCGGAAAGGCGTCGACATGATCTGTGGACCTGGAATTTCGAACGGAACTGGGAGGGGAAGGGAAGAGGAGGAGAAGGAAGAGGAGGGGAGGATGTGGGGTGGAGGAGGATGTGGAGGATGTGGGTGAGGAGGAGGTGGAAGAGGAGGAGGAGAAAGAAAAGTAGAATGTGGAGGAGGAGAAAGAGGATGTGCAGGAAGATGTGGAGAAGGAGGATGTTAAAGAGAAGGTGGAGGATGTGGTGGAGGAGGAGGGGGAGGAGGAGGATGTGGAGGACGAGGAGGATGTGGAGGAGGAAGAAGAGGATGAGGATGTAGAGGAGGAGGGAGAGCAGGAGGATGTGGAGAAGGAGGAGGAGGTGGAGGAAAAGGAGGAGGAGGAAGAGCAGGAGGATGTGGAGAAGGAGGAAGAGGAGGAAAAGGATAAGGAAGAGCAGGAGGAGGTGGAGGATGCGGTGGGGGACGAGGAGGAGGTGGTGGAGGAGGAAGAGTAGGAGGATGTGGAGGAGGAGTAGGAGGAGAACGAGGAGGAGTAGTGGAGAAACAAATTCCAATCGCTTGTGGACGTCTTTGACAGCCAGATATTGGAAGCTGCCAGACTACGTCAGTTTTTCCTCCAGAGTCTAAGCGATTTCGTTCACCTACTGGCCAGCATGGCACCGTCGCTCGTCATTCGTCTGCTGCGAAGCTTATAATGCCATTCATCCGGCTTTTGCTCCGTGTGTGTGTGTGTGTGTGTCTGTGTGTGTGCGTGTGTGTGTGTGTGTGGTTGTGTGTGTGTGCTTGTGCGTGTGTGTGCGCGTGTGTGTGCATGTGCGTGCGTATGTGTGGGTGTGTGTGTGTGTGCCTGGAAATTGGTTTCTTTGTGGCCGAAGCGATTTCGAGCAGAGATGTGTTTTAAATGTCCGCTGATCGATAGCAGCATGTTGTTGTGCGTATACGCCGTATATACATTGGTCGCCGGAATTTTGCCAGATGCGGCTTATAATCAGATTCTGATGAGATTGTCGTCGTTGTTGCCCCATTTTGCCGTCTGTGTTTGTGTTTATGGTCAGCCAGATGTCGTCTGTGCCAGCCATTCGATTACCCTGTTACTGTGTTTATCGCTTGTTCTTTGATAAATGCTAAACAGTTTACAATTATTATTATTTATTGTATTAGGCATTATGATGTGATTATGATGCTTCAGAGGATTGCATGGCACTGTGAGGTTCTTGTAAAGGCGCTATTTAAGTGGCCATTTGCGTACATACTTATGTAGTGCGATTGTATGTGGACTTCCTCAAGGTTCCAACACAGTTGCTGTCTCAGGAAGGCATTGACGGCGCTACCATAGGTACTGTGAGGTCATTTGACCTCTGTCTATTTTCCTCTTTACCTGCCTTATGACCTGCGAGAAATTCTGCAGAATTTTCCATAGCATCGTTACATTCCATTTCTTCCATCTGATGAATTACTCCTATTAACCCGCATCTGTTTATATCTGTTGGGTAGCTACGTTAAGCACCTTCGTGAGATTCTTCTTAAGGCGCTATATAAATGGTCATATACATACATGCATGCATACATACATACATACATACATACATACATACATACATACATACATACATACATACATACATACATACATACATACATACATACATACATGACCCTGAGATATGACCTGCTGAAATTGTATGCTTGCCACCACCACTGAAAGACGATTAAAATTTTTATTGACTTCATTTTAAAGTTTTATTGACTTCATTTTCTCAGCTTTGACATATAATGATGTCAAGTGGTCAGTCCTCTCCCTTACCGTCTAATCTCCCCACCAACCATGTGGTCAATACATCCAAGTTGGGTAGGACGGGGGGGGGGGGTAATTGAAACCTCAAAACAAATTTCTACCCCACCCACCTGGGATTTGAACCCTAACCCTCCAGTCTCACTTGACAATCCAGTATATATCTAACCACTGAGCTGCTATAATTAACTGGGGCGCAATTAATTTATTTTTCACAGGCAGTTTTATTCCGCGTTTAACCCGACGAACGTGTCTCTCCAACCCGTTCCGTTCATGCCAATGCAGACGGATTTCCGTTGCTACTCGAGTGTCGGCCAGACGCACCAGCGAGTGAAGAAGCGCCTGAAGAACCAGTGCACGTGGAAGTGCATCGCACTTCTATTCGTCAGCATCTCAGTCGCACTTCTCGCACTTCTGTCTTGCCTCATCGGTAGGCGATTAATTATTTTTATTGATCATTGTGCTACCGATTGCTTGGTTACTTACTTACATACTTACTACTCACTTGCTAATTGCTTGCTTACCTGCTTACTTGCTTGCCTACTTACTTGCTACTAACTTGGTTACTTACTTATTTACTTACTTGCTACTTACTTACCTGCTACTTGCTTACTTACTATTTACTTATACTTGCTACTAACTTGGTTACTTACTTACTTACTTACTTACTTATTTACTTACTTACTACTTACTTACATGCTACTTACTTACTTACTACATACTTACTTACTACTTACTACTTACTTGCTTGCTTGAATGCAATTGTAGTAGAATATTAATGAAAATAAATGCACTTAGTGGCTAAATAAATGAATATATATAATATATGATAGTAATTACAATTATTTGAATATAAATATATAGTGTTTAAATATTAATATATATATTAGGGTGGTCGTATCTGTAATGGCAAATTTTCAACTTCAGTTTCATTCTTTCTCCAACCCACCATTTGGTGCCACTTGGTAAAAGACTGATGTAGCCCAAAAATTATCCCGATTGAAAAATATTTAGGACTAGCACAACGTGTTTGAAGTTTTGCATTTTACGAAATATCATCGTCTTTTTGAGTATAAGGATAATTTAGTCACATTTTTTGACCTATTACTAGTTTTAACAGAAAGAAAGACTACATTCGCTTACTCAAGTTCAACTGACAAGTATGCCTGACTTCTACATGATTATGGTTTATTATATATTTTTATGAACAGTTGACCATCCCAATAGTATTTGACGAGTGAGCCCTTGAGATCGATGACCATAAACCTATACTAGTAAGCCAACACATTGCTATGTTCTTTTGATAGGCCTGATTTCTATCTACAGCAATCTTTTGTTACACTAGAGGCTCTTTATTACATGCTTAACTTTAACACAAATTCTGATATAACACGGACAAGCACCTCAATAATAGTTGAACTAGAGAAAAAACTGATGCTATTTTCGTTTATTGTGGCAATAAGAGCAGAATGACACAGCGCATCACAGATAAAATTTATCAAGAGCTGCTGTGAAACATATTAATTAAAATAGATGTGGAAAATATTGAGATCATAATTTTTATAGATCTATGAAATTACTTATTACCACATGGGAGTCAAAGAGCAGTTCTTAAACAACTTCTAAAGAGAGTATCATAACTGAGTGCCTTGTGAAACCTACTCACATTGTTGTCTATTTCATAATATAGAATATATCCCATTAAAAGAATACTGTTAGATTTGAAAGAATGAACATAGAGTCAAACAATTGACACAGAATGTGCTGCCCAGAGTGGGCACAAATTGCACTGCCTTTATTAGCTATCGCAAATTAACTACCAATTATAAATTAGTATGAAAGGCGATGGTGTCAAACACGTAAGCTATGAGCAACTCAAAACCTCTACATCATGCTCAGCAATGGATCCAGCTGAAATTACTGTGGCCACCAGGACATCTCAGACGACCAACCAATCCAAGAGAATATGTATCGGTATAGCACCCTCATGACAACACCCATTGCTACACTCTTGGTGGCAGATGAACACCTTCTTTGGGCAACATGCCAGAGATTTCACTTTGAGGGAAGTGTATTGTGAAAACTACACCATGGCTCAAACCCATGAAAAGACCAAATGCAATTTGAATTGTGAGATAGGGTAATAATGCCTCAGGTTGAAAACATATTAGCCTAAATCTGAGATAAAAATTCGCATCTAAAATGGGTTGCTACTTTTCAATATTACACTATTTCCTTGTGCCCAGTAACCCCATGAACAATGACAGTAGAAAAAGAAATATTTCTGAGAAATCAGACCTCATTAAGAATAATATTATTATTGGTGATTTTTCAGAATAAATTAATTACGTAGGACACAGATAAAACCACAAAACTTGTATATTTATCCCTATTATATACCATTACTGTTCCATTACAGTCTAAGAAAATAAGCTATTATTATCAATCAAGACAACAAGGTAAAACAGGTAGTATTTGTAAAGACATAAGATATGATAGATGTTATCTGTGAAGCGGTGTGTGATACAGGTTTTCTTGCCTTTGAGGAATTTCTCTTGAAGTGGCGCTATATAAATTGATGATTATGATTACGATAACAGTAGCATCATTAATTCATTATGTTTAAGTGTGGACCAACTACAAGTAGTTGAATTGATTTCTGGTTTGACGATTCCTGGTTGATTACAACCATATAGCTACTTTTGAGCATTGTAAGACTTGCTATTATAAGGGTAAAACTTTGATGGTGTTGTGCTAGTCCTAAATATTAATATTTTCTCTTATAACTTTTTGTGTGATGTTTCTGAGGAGAATGGAACCAAATGGCGCCTTGGAGAACATTCAATTCCAACTTTCATTTTTAACGACCACCCTAATATATATATATAATATATATATATAATTATATATGTTTTATAAATATGCAAATGTTGCGGTATTACAATTATATTGAATACATTGATGCTGTTGCACCTATTTATACATATATTGTTGCAGTATCGACTTGATCACTGTTCTTGCCACAAGCTGTTACTTGCTATTGATAATTATAAATCCTACAACTTGTATTTAGTCAGACGTGAAAGCACATTTGCTTCACTGATTGGGATCACACAACAGGCATAGGTTGATTGTTATGGCTTTCGATAATAAGCTGAGCTGACCATGGATCTCAGATCCACTGTACAACTGTCGCTGTCAAGTTACAGTCAGGCAAAGAATTACAGTTGAAGTGCTGCATGCATGGATTACTTTAACAAGGAAGAATTGTTGTTTTCTGTTGATTTCAGTGATGAAAGTACACAACGTTTTGTGGAGACCGAAATCAGTTTCGTCGATCAGAGAGAATTACTCAAGTCAGTCTGAAGGTGAGTCATAGAGTCATAGACAAGTGTGCCACAGAATTATTTGTTCATTCGTTCATTCCGGGAATTTATACAGCGCCTCTTCAAGAGATCTACTCATAGGCGCTCTTAGCCCAGCCACTGCTAAAACAGTAGGATCACACATCGTGTGCATTTCAAATGAAAATCGTAGAAACAATGTAATACACGTACTAATCGTACTATGTATGAGCTGTTTATATGCAACTTGAACAGGTTTACTTGCTTTGCTGGCGTATTGGGGGGGGGCTGCTTTGGGACCTTGGATATCTTTCACGTCCTGAAATTCCAGGGTGTGACAATGCTGCATGATGTAGCAAAACCAACGACCATGTGCTGTCTTCTTTATACGGCACCAACGTGGTACAGCCTCACTGAAACTGAGGACAGCCTAGAACTGTTAGCAAACTTATCCTGTGTTCTTCTTTATGTGGTACCAGTGTGGTGGGACTTCACTGAAACTGAGGACTGGTATATGTTGGATCGATTTCTTCTGCAAAGAACTCAACAAATGGACTAATAGCTTCTAGACAATGCTGCAACTGGCGTCTCGGAAGTGATACGTGAAGACGACAGACTGCTAGCAACTGTAAACATGAATGAGTTCCACCATGTCCTGCAGAGCTTGTTTAGTATATATCTACACATATGCAATTCCTTTCCATTCACCTCTGAGACGGCTCTTTATTCGTGCACATTACATATAATAATAACAACAATGGCAATTTATATGGTGCCTTAACACAGCCATGCCACTGCAAGAGTGCTTCACATAAAAACAACAGAATTTTGCGGAATCAGACTTTTCATCTTGTTGACATATTATGTCAACTTAATTGTTTTAAATAAATTAAATAATTATATTTACATATATAATTATATATTCTGTTTGTCAGATGCAGTTCATTCTGCATCATCTGTGATAACGATAACGATGGGTGAGAACCACGAAGAACGTCTTCGTCCTCGTTCGTTCTCTCGAAGCCAGTTCTCGCTGCGAGAGGTCTGCTTCATCCGATTCAACATTTCGCTTCCTTCGGATGCTCTGATCGGTATCTACGGCAGCAGAAATGCTCACCCGTCTCACGTTCAGTACGACTTCTTCTTTGTCTTCAATGGCATGGAACTCCTCAATCCACAGCTGCAGCAACAGTCGCGGCAGAAGAGGAAGAGAGATGCGGCAAATGAACAGACAATGGTAGGTTCTGAGATCTACAGCTTATTCTTATGCGAAGATATTTTCTGATGTTAGTGCATTAGCTCTGGCATGTTTTGTTCTTGGGGTTGAATGCATTGGGAGCGCTTCTGAAAGGCTCTTGCTGCGAGAAGCGCTTTATAAATGGTCAGATACAATACAATACAATATTGGTAATGTAATGCATCATAATTGCAACTGTAATCTTTAGATTATTTCTAAAGTGCCACTCGAAAGCCAATTGCTAGGCACCAGCTTATTCATGAGCGCTGTGTCTAGTCAGATGCGTTGTGAAAAGAGTAGTCCGAAAAAGGTCGTAGTGCGGTTACCAGAAGATCAACCGGTGCTCCCTTATGACAGATGTGTCAAACCTTTTTTATGGTGGGCCATTGGAAGTATCGGGATGGGCACACCTGAACAAACCGGGGGTAAGGAAATGAGAGGGTGCTAAGCCATATCTTAATTGGTGCATTTTTAGAATACCAACAGTCAATTTAGACTTTATAATAAAATTTGTAATTTTGATCTTCATTATCAATTAAAAAGATCACATAATTTAACTCATTAGGCCTAAGCCTTAAAAATTTGAAATTTGGACTTTTATTTTAAAATTGTCAGGTCTTCAGGTACATGTATGGTTAGGTGGGCCAGAAACATTCTTTTCCAAATCTTTCGCACCCCTTGGCTTTTGGCATCTAGTACAACTTGCAAGACTTAACCTGTGCGAATGTCAAACTTTACCTTTTATAGTTTCTCTCAAGAACTAATCAGTTCTATGTAACACATGGCTGCTGGCCTATGTGATGCTAAAGCCATAGTTAACAAGACAGTCGGCTGGAAGATGGATCCATGCGTAAACTTGACCCTTTTTCCCTTCACTGGTCCTTCACTTTGGAATCAACTCTCTCTCCATTGACATGTTTTCATTATTTACTGGTACCCAAAGCGCATCTTTTCGCTGTCTCAGAACTACTTTCTATTCTCTGGGTCTTTTTCACTCGGAGCATCTGTGAAAGGCGCTTTAAAAATTTATTGATGCAATGAAATACGCGTGGAACCAACCAATGGTTTCCCGCTGTCAGATGACACAGTTGCTCTGAATCTCTGGACCAAGTTGCATCAACGGAGTTAGAGCGAAGACAGACGACATCACTCTGTGGGGCACGGTGGTGTAGTGGGTATGTTCATGGCCTTGCAGCCGGAGAGTTGCAAGTTCGAATTCACCGTAAGCCACTTTGTAAGGACCGTGGGCAAGTCCTTCACTCGCTATTGCTCAGCGCTTGGCTTGAAACTCCGATTCAGTGTCCACGCTATGGTCGGGAGCGCTTCTGAGTAGTTCTCTTGAAGGGGCGCTATAACAAGTGCACATGTAGTACATACTCTTGCACACACAACACTGCTGCTGTCGATGAGTAGAGTCCGTCGCTGGTAGATGGGTGACTGCGTTATTCTCTATCAGATAGACCAGTGGTTCCCAACCTTTTTTGACTTGAGGGCCACTTTTTCTAAGTTTGAGGACACGAGGGCCACTTTTTCTTAGTTGAAGGACATTAGGGAATTTAGGGGGCCACAAGGTTAAAACTGTATGAACTAAAAGCATATAAAAATTTTATAATTGATTCAAAATGTGATGTTTAATGTTATTTATCGACGTTTAAATGAAATAATTTGTAATAGAAAATAATAATGTGTTCTATCCTGTCCAAATTGTTAATTTTTTCATATATTTTCGATAATTCTTTGAGAGATGAGGCCCATTTTCTGAGGCCTGGCGGGCCATTTTCTGAGGCCTGGCGGGCCACTTTTGGCCCGCGGGCCACGGGTTGGGAACCGCTGAGATAGACCTAGCTAATTTTACTACTATAGCATGCGATTGCTTGATAATTATCTCAACTATATCCAATGATCCAATGACAGGTACGGTAGTTGAGTACCAGCTGAGAACTGATTCTAGTAAGCAATTTGTATTTTTCAAACATCTCCAATAATATTGTGCTGCTGTCTGTTACTGTACCATCCACCTTTCATCGCCAGTCACCTCTGTGTCCCGCCATGGCGCCCTGTCTTATGAACTGTCTGTCTGCCTGAATTGATGTGTCAGTCTTCCAACACAGTCCATTGATTTCCACATGTGAGATCCATATCCATTGATTTGTGTTGGTTACGTCCTTCCCCCTCCCCGTTTGGCCAGATCTCTAAATGAAGGTGTGTGGTGCATCTGCCTCTGTCACAGGTCAACTCGGCTTTCATCCAGTTCTTCGATAGAGGTCACTGGTATCTGTTCTTGTACAACGACGGTGATCAGTCGTACACGGTCAAGTTCACAGCCACCATTCAAGGTCAGTGTCCATCTAGAGGTCATCCTTTCTATATTGTAGTCTGGCAATTGATGGGGTGTTTGTGATAGAGTGTTTGTGATGGGGTGTTTGTGATCATAGGTGCAATCACGTCCTAAAAGTTGGGGGGCCAAATGAATCGCATCCTAAAAGTTGGGGGGACCATAATAATAAAGTTAGGGGACCACTCAAAGTTGGGGGATGCATCCCATGGGTCCCATAGGGTGGTTGCGCCTATGTTTGTGATGGAGTGTTTGTGATGTAGTGTTTGTGCCGTATTGTGCGTTAAAGATTATTGCAGAGTGATGTTGTATGCGTGTGTGTGTGTGTTTTGTATGCATGTATGCGCATTATATATTGATGGAAGTAGTGTGTGTGTTTTTGTGTGTGTGTGTGATTGTGTGTGTTTTTGTGTGTGTGCGTGTGTGTGTGTGTGTGAGTGTTGTGTATGCGTTATATATATATACACATATATAGTATTTTTGTGTTCATGTGTGATTGTGTATGTACGTTTGTGTATATATGTACCTTTAACTTCTGTCACTGTGGTGCCAATTGTTGGTGGAAAGCTCAAAGACCAACTAATTGAGACTCCTATAGAAGTGGCTCAGACAGGCCACTTAGCTGAGAATGCTGACTGACTGACGTTACAAAGGCAGAACGACAGAGATACAGACAGACAGACAGACAGACAGACAGAAATAGGTATAGAGCAAAGCCAGGTTGTACTCTTTGTTTGACTAAAAATTAGACATGCAAATGCATACCTGTATTTCCTTTAGCTTTCTGTCGATGGCGGATGATCTGCATAATATAATAAATCGTACAAAGGTTGTAGAGAAATGTAATAATAATCCTTGCATGAATAGTAGATGAACTCTAATTAATCTTTGGTTGTCTTTGTTTGGCATCAAAGAGCAGAGCTTAAATGCCTTTGTATTTATATGGTATTTATTTGCACCCGCTGACCAGATGATGAAGCCTCTTGTAGTAACCACCATGGTCCATCTGAATAAATAATCCTAAAAAATAATAAAATAATAATAAATATGCCATTAAAGAGCGTCAGGCCCTTCTGTCTACATTGCACGTCACCTATCTTTGCTGCACTGTATTTTTTTTAATTTATTAGTGAGCTTTGTATCAAGCAATCAATGAATACTTCTGTTGATGACCATGATGTACATGCAAGCAGCAATTCAGACATTCATTTAAACTGGTGTCAATGGATATAATACCAAAGGAACGTTAAGGTTCTGCTAACAGCAATTAATCCAAAGATGGCTTTTTAAACATCGTGTAACATACTACAATATGTCTGCACACAATGCTTGGTGTCCAAAGTCTGTCTATTCTTAATCTTACATACAGATCCATTTCGGCTAAACCAGGGAAGCCACTATCAATAGCCATGTATCAGTCACTGGTACGGAGCCACTGATTGATGGTAGTGGTGGTGGTGGTTGGGTGGTGGTGGTGGGGTGGTGGTGTGGTTGTGGTGTGGTGGTGGTGGCGGCGGCGGCTACGGCGGCGGCGGTGGTGGTCATGATGATCATGATCATGAACACGAACATGAAAATGAACATCATGATCATGAGTATCGTGAGGATTTGATCATGATCATGATGGTGGACATGATGATCATGATCAGGATCTGTGTGTTGAAACACTGAAATATATTTCCTACTACTACGGTAAGTTGTTGTTGCTGATCATCGAATCCAGGTTCTGCTGGTCAGCTGAGTCTGTGTCCAAGAGGATGTTACGGTCGTGGAGATTGCGTCGCTGGTCAGTGTCGATGCTTTCCAGGCTTCACAGGAACCGACTGTCAACAGGGTCAGTACCGGTAGTCACTCCTCCTCCTACTATCCACCTTTTTATCCACCCTTCTTCAAGTAGTCTAACTATTCTGGTCATGATGGTCATGTATATTCCTGTTATAATAGGATCAGTAGTCACACCTGATCCTCCTACTACTATATTATATCTTACCCTTCTTCAAGGAACTATCCTTGTCATGATGGTTGATGATAGTCATTTGGCATTTATATAGCACCTCTATTTAATTACCAAGCATCTGGTGATGTTGCTGAGCAATAATTGTGAGTGAAGGAGTGCTGAAGGTCTCATGGGGACTCGAACTTGTGCTCGACATTTTGCAGGGTGAGCATTTTTATCAATTGGGTATTGTGTCCGAGAGTATAGTTGGGGGTTTTCACTGCTGATGGTGGTAGTGAGGTTTGGGAGTCATGGGATGGGGGCATGATTGCAATGAAGTGTTGATGGTTTTGGGGTGATGATGTCAATGGTGGTTGAGTCATGTGTGATTGTTAAGTGGAGTGATTTTAGATGTTATGTTTTTAACGAGGTGGTTTTCGAGATGATGATTTAAGGGGGTAGTTTTAGAGATGATGGTTCATTGGGGGTATGAATTTAGAGATGATGGTATTTGCATTTGGCAGAGCTCTCTGCAGTTTCTCAATGTGTTGTCAATACTGGATATTTCCTAAGATGCGCAGAATAGCCACCGTGCTTACACGAATGTGTCTCCCGCTTACAAGAATTCGGTTCCATCAAATCAGAGAAGCACTCGCACTAATCGATAGGTTCTATAAGACGGAGGGAGAGAACGCTGATCAATAATAGTCCGTAGTAAGTGAAGCCAGAACGCTTGTCCGAATCTTATAAATCAATGTTGTCTCGCTTAAGTAGGTAAGGGAGTCATCAAGAACGTTATTAATTTCTCTCTCTCGTTGTTGTAGGCGTCTGTCCACGACCATGCCAAGGCAACGGGGCGTACAGCGGAGGCGAATGCAAGTGCCATTCCGGATGGAAGGGAAAGGAGTGCGAAGTGCTGGTCGCCGTGGATTGTGGCGAGACGATGTGCGGTGCGAATGGCGACTGCGTGGGGGGTTCGTGCGTCTGTGCCCCGCGATACACCGGGACGAACTGCACGGAGGGTGAGATATGCTTAATCGAAGGGTGGCACGACTGGTAGAGGGTGGTCTGTGTGACGGTGGCCAGACAGAGATAAACGTCTGCCTTGATCCGGTGCCACTTGCTGCTTTCATAGGAGTTTTGTCTAATAAGAGGAGACACTAATTGTAAACAATGTGAACTGACCGACGATTGTGGGTTTGAGCTTACAGAGTGGACACTCGACAGCGACAAGTGGAAGAAGAAGCTGGAGGAGGAGGGGAGAGGGAGGGGAATGGAAGTAAGAGCAGACCCTGAAGCTAGCCCTGGGTGTAAAGTGTTAGCAATTTTGTTTTCTTTGCTGTGCGTAGCGTATGAGGGTGGTGACTAGTAATCGACCTCGAGCTCCTTATGATCTTCCCACTGACATGAGTAGCCGAGTCGCCATGGGCGTTCAGATGGAGCAGAAATCTTTATATTCAAATTTCTGCTCTGGTGGAGGATTTGAACCAGAGCCACTGTCCTTCTCTCGATACACTGTCCAGAACGTTGACCTCTGCACTACCAAGTGCGTCCTAACATCTTACAGCATCATGGTTATATTGGTGTCTGCCTTCCCCAGACATTTCACTTACTAGTCGTGAGGCCACAGGAACTGTCCTGCTTCATTGTCAGACATGTGCAATGGTGCCACTTGCACTTATGTATCGACCACTGGTGCATTACACTGTGCGAGGAAGCCAGTGCACATTACAGCGTTCATTGCCATTCATTTCATTTACATAGATCTGTGCAATCATGCATGCATGCAGCAGGGGGGGAGGGAGGGAGGGTTGTCCAATGGCAATTCTTCTCTACTATAATGTCCCTGATTGAATGTCGCTGAGTCCTAGTTGCTGTTTAACGACCACCGTGTGTTCTAACTACGATTATTAATGTCACCCTCCTCTTTATTCAGTCTGGGGACTGGCACCATCATGGTCCGTCAGGGAATGGCAGAGTCTAATGCTGGATTTGCTGTTTATTCCTGTTTACGATTTCGAGTTTTTGCATTTGATTTGAGGTTTTTAATTTGCATTTTATTTGTCATGCATGCTGTGAGATTACTCGTCCATTGTTTGCGTTCTTCTGTGATTAGCCTATTGTTTAATTCAGATGCAATTGTTTTCTCTCTGGTGCAATCACGACTAGCAATTAATTCTGATTTAACGAATGAGTTTATGTTCTTAAATGTATTTAAATCAGACAGCTGCTTTTCTATGGTGACTTTTTCTCCTTTTGCATTTTTTAAGTTGGGTGTTTCTTTTGTTCTTTTGTCCTTTTAGTTGCATTGTTTTTTGTTTCTTGTGCCTTGTACCTTGGAAAAGGCAGATGGATTTGTGACAGCAGATCAATGGTCAGCATTGTAAGTCTGTAATCTTTGATTCTTGAAATAGTTGCCAGACTAATTGATTGTCTTACGATGTTATTAATGCATCTGTACATTTATCAATCCATCTATTCATCTATTGATCCTTTTATTCATCCATCTATCCAGTATCCACCCTACTGTTTGTCTTTATCATCCATCTATGCTTCAGCTTATCTGTAGAAGGAAAAATCCATCTGTTGATCCCATTCATCCATCTAACTATCCATCTCTTCATCCATCCATCTATCTGCTCTTCCATCCATCTGTGCCTCAATCCATCCACTTATCCGTACATAAATCTATATATCAATCCTTTCATCCCATCCAATTTCATCTCTTCGTCTATCCAACTATCCATTTCTTCATCTAACTGTCTGTTCATCCATCCATCCATCCATCCATCTATCTATCTATCCATCTATGCTTCTATCCATCCACTCATCCGTACATAAATCCATCTATCAATCCTTTCATCCATCCAACTATCCATCTCTTCACCATCCATCCAACTATCTATCTATCTATCCTTCCATCCATCTGTGCTTCAGTCTATCTAATCCATCCATCCATCCATCAATCCGGATGTGGCTCCTCCCGCGTGACTGTCCGTCTTCCATCTGCTTCTTGTTTGGACAGCGGAAGATGCCCTGGAATCAATTACTATCCTCTCCCTTTCTCCTTTCCTTCTCCTTCCTGTTCGGCCAGATCCGGTCACGTGTTGCTCTCCGATGTCTTTTCCTTCTTAGGTGTCTTCTAATATCGAAACAGCATCTAGCCTCATTCTTCTCTTTTTTCTCTCCAAAGAAATGATTGAAGATGTTGATGACAATGATGCTGATGACAATGATGTTGATGATGAGGAGGAGGAGGCGCCTGCTGGAGATTATTGTAAGGCGCTATATAAATATCCATATACATAAATCTTCCTCTGAATAGTCATTCTGTTAGAGGCGCTATATAAATAAATTTATAGATAAAGATAACGATACAATACATACATGGTGGTGATGGTGGTAGTTGTGCCTGTGATGATGGTAGTTGTGGTGGTCGTTTGGGTGATGGCCGTTGTGGTGGAAGTGGTAATGGTTGTGGTGGAAGTGGTAATGGTTGTGGTGGTGGTATGTTCTGCTTTAGAATTGTGTGGTGTGGAATGTGTGCATGGAAAGTGTGGTGACCAGCAACAGTGCGAGTGTGACCCGGGTTGGTCCGGGCGCAACTGCGATCTGCTGCCTTGCGATCCACGCTGTGCGTTGCACGGTGTCTGTAGCAACGGTACTTGCGTGTGCAACGAAGGATGGAATGGAAAGCACTGCTCACTTGGTAAGAACACAGAATCTGTGATTGCACTGTGGCTGCCTCAGTGACAACAGTGTGATTAATATTAATGTCAACGGATCATTCTGATGATGCTCATGACGACGACGACGACGAGGGTGGTGGTGGTGACAGTGACGGTGGTGACCGTGACGGTGGTGAGGACAGTGACGGTGGTGAGGACAGTGACGGTGGTGATGACAGTGGTGGTGGTGGCGATGACGGTGGTGGTGATGACGACGGTGGTGGTGACAGTTGGGGTGGCGGTGACTGTGATTGTGGTGACAGTGGTGTTGGTGACGGTGGTTTTGGTGATGACGGCCTGGTCACTGTCATTTTCGTCATGGTGATGATTGTGACCATGATCATAATTATGCTATTTACAACGATATGTTTTATTATTTTGGACTTTTTATATAGCGCCTTTTCAAGGTATGGTACTCAGAAGCGACCATGGCTAAATAGGACAGTTTTGATATTCTTGATCAACAGAGTGGAGTGAACCCTGGGCACTAAGTGCAGTGTCTCCGGGACACCATTCTAGGTTTTAGGACCAGCGACCAAGAATGAAGGGCGCTATCGGATAACAGTCCGTGAGATGGTGATTAGTGATTATGATGATTAAGATCATGCTGATGATAAAACCAAGTTGCATGATCTTTATCACGTTCACTATATTCAAGGCTGCAATTAATTGAGGCTGCCATGGTGATTTTGATCGTCATGGTGATTTTGATCATCATGGTGATTTTGATCGTCATGGTGATTTTGGTCGTCATGGTGATTTTGATCGTCATGGTGATTTGATCGTCATGGTGATTTTGGTCGTCATGGTGATTTTGGTCGTCATGGTGATTTTGATCGTCATGGTGATTTGATCGTCATGGTGACGAACTCATTTAACATGATTACTGTTTAGTGATGATTATCATGATGATAATAATAATGCAGTTTCAGCTACATTTAATTCTTATTTGTCTAGTCACTGTCATTAAGCAGCATGGTGATGACTGTGACTATGATCAGAATTAGTTTTCTTGCAAGTCTGTGGCTGTTTTGGTCTTACTTCAGTTATAAATTTCTCGATTGCCTGGAATTGCATTCTGCGACATTCGTTGGTTGCAGATGGTTGTCCGGATCTGTGCAGCAATGGTCATGGAGTCTGCCATCATCAGCTGGAGAACAATGCGTGGCGCTGCAGCTGTCACGAAGGATGGAAGGGCGACGCCTGTCACCTGGCCATGGAAATCGACTGCGACAGCAACCGAGATGAAGACGAAGGTCAGTTGTCCACTTCCTACCACTTGACTGACCATTGAACTGGCATGTGCACTGACCAGTTGCCACTGACCAGTTGCCTGATGACCGGTGGAATGGTCTGTTAACTGACCAGTGGACTGCCCCTGAATAGACAATGCTTATAGACTGACCCATGGACTGGCAGCTGGGTTGATTGGTGGGGTGGACTGGGGACGGACTGGTGGACTAGTGTGTGGACCAACCAGTGTTGTATGTTCTGTGTACTGACCACTGAGCTGACCACTGACCAGTAGACTGACCAGTGTCATTTGGCCACTTTAAACATTCCAGGAACATTAGATAAGCATATAATATTATTATGGACAAAGAAGTGTCCTTTGCAGGATTAATGCAGCAGCCTTAGATAAGATGCAGGACCACATTAAGACTAGTGTGGGCCCGGGTGATGTGATTACCCTCCAATGCTCTAACAACCCTCTGGCAGTGTAAGAATTGTGAAAAAATAACTGGGGTGGGTTGGACCATTATCCACTTGAAATCAGGGTTTTAAAAACAGATTTTACTATTGGGTTCTAAGAAAGACTGAGGGGTTGAAACCCCCAAACCTCTAGCAATTCTCACCCTGCCCTCTGGTCCACCACACACATGTTCATAACTGCGGCCCTCAGAACTGCAGGCCCTGGTGCTGCAGCACCCTTACCATCCACCCTAATGCAAGCCTGGGTGGATACTTGTCATTGAGCTTGCAATTTTAAATGTCGTAAATAAAATTTTGCTTCATTCTCTTTGAAGACGGTCTTGTGGATTGTCTGGATCCGGATTGCTGCTCAAGTGCCTCTTGCCAGGGTGGACTCCAGTGTCGGACTGCTCCAGATCCTCTGGAAATCCTCCTTCGGAAGCAGCCGCCGAGCACCGCAGCATCATTCTACGACCGTTTCAAGTTTCTCATTGAAGAGAAAAGTGTCCAGAGCTATGCCACTCTCAGCTCGTTCAACCCGAGGTAAGCAGCTCATCATTCCCATAGTGGAGTTTGCAAATGTGTTCCTGAGTGAGATGTCAGTGTATTGCTGTATTGTTGCAGACTTGTATTGTATGGTATTTAATATTTTGTAAAGCGCCTCTCACAGTGCAGGCCAATTAGATATGCTAGAGAAAAGACCAGATTGAAGAGAGATGCATAGGTGCTTCTATTCACGATCGTTGTGTTATTGTTATCGTCATCATCAGCATGATCATCATCATATAATTATCATCATCATCATCATGATCATCATAAAATTATCATCGCTATCGTTTTCGTTATGATAATCATGAATATCAATGTTAGTTACTAATCTGCACGATTGTTTTGTTTCGTCTTGTAGTCAGGTGTCTCTTATTCGAGGCCGAGTCATTTCAACTGATGGAAGTTCGCTGATAGGTGTTCGGGTCGGGGTATACGCCCAGCCACTCTACGGATTTACATTCACCAGAGAGTCTGGCATGTAAGCACAGAAAAGACATATCTATGTAATACTATATATAATATATATAATTTATATATAATACTATAATACTATCTATGTAATAATGTCTGATTATGACTGTAATAATGTCTGATTATGACTGTTATTGTAAGCTGACATTTATTTATAAAGTGCCTCTTCAAGAAAAAAATCGGTGATCCTCCTGATTTGTACCAGTGACATCACTACGAAATAATACAGATTTCAGGCGCTTGTGAAACTATGCAAGGGACAAACGAGGAGCTCGAGCCACAGCTCTCCAGTAAGGTGATTCCAGCTGGTGGGTCCAACATAGGAAAGGGTTCAGGGCCGAGTTGTCAGTCAGGAGAGTCCATAGGCAGCCGACCGAAGTGTGCAATGAACCGGGACCAAGGAGACTCAAATTGTATTGTATGTTTAAATTTATAAAGCGCCACTCACAGTGCACACTGATTAAAGGCGCTACCACATTGAAAGACGCAGAAAAAAGAGAGTAGCTTTGCGACAGCGAAAAGATTTGCTTTTGTTCATCATTCCAGTTAATAATAATTATGTAAAGCAGCGGTTCCCAACCCGTGGCCCGCGGGCCAAAAGTGGCCCGCCAAGCCTAAAAAAATGGCCAACATGAGGGCTACTCTTGAGGCATCTCTCAAAGAATACAAAAATATACGAAAAAATTGAAAATTCGGGCAGGATAGAACAAATAATTATTTTCTATTTAAAATTTTAGTATTTTGACGTCTATAAATAACATCAAACATTCTATTTTGAATCAATTATAACAATTTTATATGCTTTTAGCTAATTAAATTTTAGCCTTGTGGCCCTCTAATGTCCCTAAACTAAGAAAAAGTGCCCTCTTGTCCTCCAACTTAGAAAAAGTGACCCTAGAGCCAAAAAAGGTTGGGAACCACTGATGTAAAGCATGTTGATGTAGAAAGCTGATTCCAAACTGCAGAGGTCCCTAAGGTATCATGTAGCAGAGCCAACACGACAACTAGTGGTAGATTTTGACATTGCTAAAGCGTTACCGTGTTAGAATCTGGAGTTTTACTTTGTTGGAAATCCTACCCTGTTGATATCTTTGCAGGTTCGACATCTTGGTGAACGGTGGAGGGTCCGTGACCTTGAACTTTCAACGGGCGCGATTCGACGTCCGGCAGGTCACCGTTCTAGTTCCGTGGAACCGGATGGTAACAATGGATTCGGTGACTCTGATGCTGGAGAACGAGTTGGAGCCGAGCGGCGCTGAGACGTGTTTCGCTGGAACCCACGACCACTACGCCATGAGACCGATCGTCCTTTCCACCTGGCAGCACACTCAGCTGACATGCTGTCCGTCAAAGAGTGGAATCATTCCGGAGTCAAAGGTTAGAGAAACAGTCTGGCGGTGTTGAATGGTCTTTTATGCGAATGGTGATCAATCAAGCAGTCAATCAGTCATTTGATTGATGGGAATCTGATGAAAATGTGATTTTCAGGATCATAGTTGGATCAAAGAATCGATCAAAGTCAGTCGATCGATCGATTGATCAAAATCAGAAACGTCA
Organism: Lumbricus terrestris; assembly: GCA_949752735.1. NCBI lineage: Eukaryota > Metazoa > Annelida > Clitellata > Crassiclitellata > Lumbricidae > Lumbricus > Lumbricus terrestris. The sequence goes on from OX457041.1 coordinate 48,038,127, forward strand.
TCGAAGTGTCGGATCACAGACTTCATAGGCATGATTTTTGTTTGCTGATAAAGTTTCATCATATCTAGCTATCTGTTATATTTATATAGCAACCCTTCAAGATAACTATTTAGACTTTAGAGGCACTCCCGACCCAGGCATGGTCGAAGAGAAAAGTGTTGGGTAGTTTCTAGAAGAATTAGACGAGTCTCTTCCTCAGTCGAACGACTCATATGATCAAGAAAGCCCTTTTCTTTCTGATGGATGTGTGTGAATGTGGAACCTCAAAGTCGCCTCTAGACTCTAGAGGCCAAGAGTATATGATAGGATTACCTTACTTCCTTTTGTCCCTTCTTTACCTTACTTGGTTACAGTTTCCGATCTAATCTAATCTCATCGAAAAATAATAATAATCTTCGTATAATTTCATTATTATAATAATAATAATTATAATTATAATAATAGAAATAATAATAATATTAATAATGATAATTTTCGTATAATTTCAAACTGACATACCGCACACGATGATTTCAGTTTGTAGTATGAGCGGATGATGATAACAAATTATTGCATTAATATCAAATTTGACTGTTTAACATCGTGCCAGAGTGTTGCCATTGCCCTACCCATCCACCCCCAGACCTGGCAGACCACCCCTCTTATATATTCAGATATTTAAATGAGAAAGCGTATGAGGTTTCTTTCTGTTGTATCGGGCCTGTCTTTCTCGCAGTCAGCAGCAGTGACCTATTGATTATGAATTTATGACATACGAATGTGATTGATGATAGCCGGGTGAAATGCTTTCGATGCTGGCAGGTCTTACAGGAGACGCTTCCAATCCCTGGCACAGACCTCTTCCTCGTCTACCACAGCAGCCACACGTCTGGCTACATGTCAACGATCTCCATCGAACTGACTCCATCCTCCGTACCAGATCATCTCTCGATCGTCCATCTCGTCATCGCGATCGAGGGACTCGTCTTCGATCGAATCTTTGAAGCGGAACCGCGACTGACGTTCCAGTTCACCTGGGATCGAAGGAACGCCTACAACCAGAAAGTCTACGGAATTGTCACTGCCACCTGTGAGCAGTTGGTGGTGGTGGTGGCGGCGGTGGTGGTGGTGGCGGTGACGATGATGAACACCGGACAAAGATGATGATGATGATGATGACAACCCTATAGCTCCATCAATAAAAAACGATTTTGTTAATTTAATTTAGTTGATGCAAGGGAACTGCACAGATGCACAGCTGTCAATCTTTAAGTTCATTCAAACAATCTAGTTCACTAGTTTATCCAGAGGGGACATAAAAGGGCAGGCCTCATAACATGAACACAATCATCATATTTCTGATTCTTGTGATGGTTAAGGTAACGGTCGTGGTGTAGGTGTTGTGAATTGCAATAATAAGCGATGATGAAGAATGATGAATGATGATGGTGATTGTACGTACATGTGACAACAACAACAACAACTCTGTTGTCTTGTGATGACATGCGGCAAAAATCAGAGAAGAAAAGGTCACCATGGAATTGAGCAGCATCCGGGGACCAGACTGAGGCGCGGGGGGGGACAAGAAGAATATTAATCTCATATATTCTTGAGTGATGCTGTTATCGATGTTGGTGACAGCAATGATCACAGCGATGACTAGCAATAATACTGTGACGTGATTGAGATGAGATTTCATTTGATTGATCTGTTGCGGTGATTGATCGATTGCTTTTCGTTCAGTTGAGGTCGGCTACGAATATCTGAACTGCAACGCGATCTATTGGGTGAAGAAGTCAGCGACGCTCAGCGGATATGATATTTCGTCATCGGAAATCGGTGGATGGAACCTAAATGTTCACCATAACTACAACTTCCAAGAGGGTAGCTTATGATGATGATCGTTTGTCGTGTAGTGAGCTGTACATCTGTTCAAATTGATATTGTATGTATTGTATAATTATGGGTGTGCTGTTTGTGTGAGTGAGTGTGTATGTATGTATCTATGACGACATTGTATGTGTGTGAGTGTGTATGTATGTGTATTATGTATGTATGTGCGTATCTTTGAGTATGTATGTATGTATGTATGTATGTATGTATGTATGTGTGTGTGTGTGTGTGTGTGAATGTATGTGTGTGTGTATGTATGTATGTATGTATGTATGTATGTATGTGTGTATGTATCAAGATTTTTATAAAGTGCATTTTTTTATCATCTCAAAGTACTGACTAATGTTTTGACTTGAGTCAAAATATCTTTTGAGTCTGTGCCCGTGATTTATCAAGTTGAGTGCTGCGATTGACTGGCAATTAAATAAAACTGGGTAATGTACATGTATGTACTGTACATTAAGCTGGGCAGTTAGTAAACTGGGTAAAAGATTTAAGTAAAGTAAAGAGTAGTGTAATCAAGTATAATCACTCATCTACTGCACACCGCATAGACAGGATCTAGAAAGCTGTTCATTTGTCTAACAATATTTGTCATGCCCAATTGAAGGCATTCTCCACAGAGGTGATGGATCAAACATCTACCTGAAGGAGCAGCCGTGGAAGGCGACCACGATCCTCGGCGATGGAAAGCAGAGACGAGTGGAGTGTGACGGATGTGATAGTTCAGCCGTGACGAATCGCCTTCTCGCCCCGGTTGCACTTGCGAGCGGACGCGATGGAAGTCTTTACGTCGGTGATTACAACTTCATTCGGAAAGTGTCGGCCAGTCGCGAAGAAGTGACCAATATTCTTCAGCTGAGGTTAGTTGCTGTTTAATCCAATAGCATTCAATACTGTAATTTTTATTACTATTATTTTTAAAATTGTTAAATATTATTATTATTATTATTATTTATTATTATTATTATTTATTTATTATTATTATTGTTATGTATTATTATTATTTATTATTATTATTACTATTATTATTATTATTATTATTATCCAATCATTTATTAAACGTAACATGTTTTACAAGAACAGCATAAAAAGTTCTTTGTTTAGGAGTTAACGGCCCTCATCACAGAACAACTGTGTGAATTGAATATGCCTCGAAATGCCACTGCGTTAAATCTTTGCTTACTAATTGAGAGGTGTTGGAAAAGGTACGTGGTTTCGAGTTGGTTTCTCTTTAATTATCATTAAAATAGTTTTCCCAATCAGAAATAATCCCTAAGGAACAAAAGATTATGTTTGTTTTCATGAGATCAGGCTTTGTTCCAGTTTCATGACCATCTGGAAATGTGCCTGAACATAAAATGGAATTGTGATGTTGGACATTATGACATAAGAGATAATAATATATTGGTAAAGAAAATTAGTCAGACGTTGATATCCAGAGACATCTATCTATAGCTGCATTGATGTCCAAGCTATGAGGGAATTCTGCAACCGCAGGATTTGCAGACCAAAATGTTTCTAAGGCAACCTGAAAAAATATGAGTTGATGACATCAATGCATAGAAATGACTCGTGGGCCCACTCTTTGACACCCACACAATAGACCCATGCCTTGTCCTTTGAGCAGGAAATGCTTTGCCTTCATTGGTCCAGCACTTCTTAATCAGTGACATGTTCTTCGTTATTAACTGGCACCCAAAGCACATCCTTCTGCTGTATCAAAACCACCGGTACTTGCCTTTCTCTCGGTCTTTCCTGCTGGAAGTACCTCTGGCTGGTGGGCACTGTGAGAGGCACTTTATAAATCCATAGATGCAATGCAGTACCATGACTGGGCAATAAGAGAATTTCTCTTTTAAGGGTGAATGCTATCATGGGCGCTGACTCTGCGAGGCCCGTGAGTGCTCAGCACCGCCAGAAATCGGCCATGCGAGGCCCGCCTATGCATGGGCACCACCAGAAATCAGCCAACAAGATGTGCTTTTAGGACATTATTTTTCTGTTGGCATTGCTTATCTATAAAAATCATTGCATCTTTTACATATTTTCTTTTTATCTCAGTTAGTCTACTTACTATTATTCCAGTTTTACCCCGCCCGTTAGTCTGAACTCAATACGAATACGAGGAAACCTCGAAATCCTGCTCATTCGATCCGCTTCAGTCATTTTTTTTATTACGGACGAAGGCGACGATTTGAAAGACTGTTTCTTTTTATTGTTAGATTCAATGATCCTCGCTGCGCGATAATCACCGCCCAGGATAAAAAAAACACGCTGGATGTTGTTTTGTCTGCGTTATAATAGTTAACATATTAACAGCCCTGACTAAATTAATTGTCTATGATAACTATTTGAAAAACTATCTTTCACAATGTCAATATCGACTCACTAAATAGTGGTTAATGTAGGCAGCTTTTTTTAAATTTCTTGTGCAAAATTTGAGTCTGTTGAGTGTTGACCTAATTAGGGGAGAGTGCTCCAAGATGCCCATGCTAATGAAGATTGTGTTTTCTTCTGTGTGGATTCCAGGAGAATTCCATGTTGATCCAAAGAGTGATCAATTTTTTTAAACAATTGGGAAGAACATTTTTGGAAGTATTAAATCGTATCTTTAAACAATGAAATAATGGGAAATTTTGATGAGATAACAGCCTAAAATGTTACTATTTCATGTTGTGTAGAAATTTTGCTAAACAACGGCAGGAATGCTTTTCAAGTCTTAAACCATGACAATGTCATAAAAATTGCAACCTAAGATGCTACGGTTTCTACCATCGCAGTGTGGCAAGAAAAAATTCTAAAATGGTTAGGAGCACATCCACTCCCAAGTCCCTTCGGCCCTTCCCTGCTCGGCGATCGTCCTTTGACTGCCAGTACGTCCCCTAAAACCATGAACAAGTCTCCGTCTATGAACAGAGGTCATTTCAATAGCTCCTATCAAAAAAGCTGAAAAATTTCTTCGCGCGCTCACGCGCGCAGTTTCCCAACATTCGTTTGGGCACTCACACTCTTCGGGTCAACTCGGCGCCTACGAATGCTATGATAAAGCATTGTCATGTATTTAGCTATGTGCTATGCTGTGCTGAGCAAAGGTCAGACTGCTTTTGCTTTACTGCAGCATGCCGGAAATTCCGTACAAGTACTTTATGTCAGTGAGTCCTCTGGACGGCAAACTGTACATCTCGGATCACCATGGCCTCCGGATAATCCGGGTGAAGACAATGGGTGGAGTGCGTGACTTGAACCAGAACTATGAGGTCATTGCAGGAACAGGGGACCAGTGCATGCCTGGCGATTTTGAAAAGTGCGGAGATGGTGGACTGGCTTTAGTTTCGCGACTTCACTATCCGAAAGGTAAAATATTTAATCCTAGATTTTTTAGCCTAGTCAGAACATTCTTGGCAATGTGAAGGGGAGTTGTGACTATGTAGCTAATGATGTGTTGTATTGATTTTAAGTGCTGTGTGAGGGGGTAGGCGCAGTGGCATAGCCAAGGAGGGATTTCGGGGTTAAACCCCCCATTGGCTTAGGGAAAAGGTTTTTTAATGTTATTTATCCACTTAAATGAGAAAAACAAAACAATTACTCGTAGTAACAATTGTTTTTCGTACTTTATTCCCTCTGTTACTTTATTCCCTTTTTATTTGCTGTAATACTGTTGGATTGGTGTCAGGAAGGGCATCCGGCCATGCCATAAAACCCCAAACCCCCCCATTCCCCCATCATAAATTCCTGGCTACGCCACTGGGTAGGCATCAGCCAAAGACTTAGCATAGCAGGTCTGCACCTTCGCCACTGAACCTGAAAAATACTTTAACGCCACGCAAAAAACGACTGAACTGTTGATTTACTACACTCCTAATAAGTACTAATACCTGCCAGGGGCAGACACAAGCATGTGGCGTTAAAGTATGTTTAATAATGAGGCCTATGACTAGGCGGTTTGGTATAATTCCTTCAGGCATGATCATGTCTACATAGAAACTCCGCCACTGGTTGCACTCTGCCAGTGCCAGTCCCAAAGCCTGGATAAAGGAGGAGGGCGTCGCTAATGGTCTTTGTTACCGCACAGTGACGTTAAACTGCAAATACTACCACCATGTCTACATAGAGGCCACAGTGACTGTGTATCATCACTAGACACTTTATACATACATATGTCGTTCTGTTCACAGAAATAAATGCCTGTTGTTTCACGCTCATAATGCATGTCTGAGAGTAGTGTTTCTGATCGATCTTGTCTTGCAGGCATTGCAATCAGCAAAGATGGGTTGATCTATTTTGCCGACGGCGCCAACATCCGAACCATCAATCAGGCGGGGATCATTAGCACATTGATTGGTTCGCAGGGATCGCTGCGCTACTGGCATCCTCTGCCGTGCCACGCTGCTCTCCATGTCGACAACGTGCGGCATTCTTCTTCCTCTTCCTTTTTATTTCGTTTTAACCTTCAGTCAGAGTTAAATGCTTTGCCTGGAACTAATCAGTGCACAGGTTGACTAAATATCTGCAAAATAAAAAATCTCAACGTTGTGGATTTATATAAAGTTTTGGAGAATTTCACAAGTTGCAACCTTGGGTGTTTAGCGTGAGAAAAGCAACTTGCTGAGATGAATAGGTAGAGCAATAAAATATATTATATGGTGGTGGATGACATCAGGATGTGGATTGAACTCTCTGCGACAGAACTGGTTAAGACGGTGAAGTGCAGACAGCAATAGAGAAAAATTGTGCATGATGTGACTAACCCTGGTCTCGAGGATGGTTTTGAGGACTGGACAGGACAGGACAGGATGGTGTTGTTAGTGTTGGTGGTGTTAGTGATGGTGGTAGTGCTATTGGTAGTGGCAGTGATGATGGTGACAACGATTATGGTCATGAAAATAAGCTTGATCATCAATTACCCAAGTGAGTTGAGGTGACATACTAATATAATAATAACGATAGATTGGAGTGGAAGAGATTTTCTTATCTCAGCCTTAACATACAATTTAAATGAATAAACTTTTAAATGAATAAGCTGATGGATAAATCATTCCAGGTGACCCTACACTGGCCGACCTCCGTAGCCATCAATCCACTCGACGACTCTCTCCACATCCTCGACGGCGGTCTCATCGTCCGTCTCACTCCGGACGACATGATCATGATCATGGTCGGCCGATCTCCCCACTGCCCCCCTCCGAACCACTCCACCCGGACGACTGGCGCCAACCCAGCAGGCGTCTACCTTGCCCTTGACGCCATCCTCCAGAGTCCGCAGCACATGTCGTTCGCTGCCAACGGCGACCTATTCGTCATCGAAGCAAACGGTAAAGATGTCAGTCGGGTCAGAGTGGTCGATACGAACGGGTGGATACGTCACTACGCCGGGTCACGACCCGCCTGCGACTGTACGACTCCGCCGCCGTGTCAGTGTCTCCGACCGGAAGTGGAACTTTCGCAGAGGATCCGGCTGGACAATCCCACGGCGATTGCGGTCACCCCCGACAACGTTCTCCACATTGCCGACATGGGCAACCTTCGAATTTACGCCGTGTCCCCGATGTTACCGGTTCCGAACAAGCAGGGTCAGTTCGAAGTTCCGTCGATCAGCACGATGGAGCAGTACCTCTTCAATCGCTACGGACAGCACGTGACAACAAAAAACCTCATCACCGGACAATACATCTACAATCTCACGTACAACGTGAATTCGTACTACGCGAAACTCATGAAGGTGACGGACGCGAGCGGCAATTCCATCGTGCTGCGTAGAGACTACAAGTTGCAGGCCAATGAAATGCAGCAACCCGGAGGACAGAGGTCAAAGTTCGTGATGGACAGCATGGGGCAGCTGCAGGCGTTTACGGATTCGGATAATGTAACGACCAAGTTCACGTATTACGCGAATACGGGGCTGTTGGAGTCGAGGGAGCTGAGTGGGGGTCAGGTGTTTTTGTATTCGTACAACAATAGCGGTCAACTGTCAACCGTCCTTCTCCCAACTGGGCAGATACTCAACATGGACGTCGTCAAGGAGGGTGAATTAGGTATGGCACGTGTTCTTAAAAAAATAATGAATAAATTAGTAATATGAGATTAATTAGTAATGTGAGATTAATTATTACTGTGAGATTAATTAGTAACATGAGATTAATTAGTAATGTGGGATTAATTAGTAATGTGAGATTAATTAGTAATGTGAGATTAATTAGTAATGTGAGATTAATTAGTAATGTGAGATTAATTAGTAGTGTGAGATTAATTAGTAATGTGAGATTAATTAGTGAGATTAATTAGTAATGTGAGATTAATTAGTAATGTGAGATTAATTAGTAATGTGAGATTAATTAGTGATGTGAGATTAATTAGTAATGTGAGATTAATTAGTGAGATTAATTAGTAATGTGAGATTAATTAGTGATGTGAGATTAATTAGTAATGTGAGATTAATTAGTAATGTGAGATTAATTAGTAATGTGAGATTAATTAGTGATGTGAGATTAATTAGTGATGTGAGATTGATTAGTAATGTGAGATTAATTAGTAATGTGAGATTAATTAGTAATGTGAGATTAATTAGTAATGTGAGATTAATTAGTAATGTGAGATTAATTAGTAATGTGAGATTAATTAGTAATGTGAGATTAATTAGTAATGTGAGATTAATTAGTAATGTGAGATTAATTAGTAATGTGAGATTAATGTGCCAGACGACATTAATACTTGAATGAGAGAGGCACGCTATAGAGGCATGCGCAGAAAGTTTTCTGATCATTGGAGAGGTCCTACATAGATTGCCTGAATAAATATGTAAATTAAAAAACATTGTTAAAATGATAATGCTTATATTAGCATGAACATGACTGCCTGACCTGTTTTTCCACAACCTTTTCTAATTTCTCATTTCGTAGACAATTGAAAATTGTCTTTTCTGGTTGTGATATGCCTTTTAAATTAATTATTTTGATATTTTGCTTGATCAATAACAACATTAATAAATATTAATAAGAAAAAAACTATTCCTGTTAAAAAATTGGTGTATTCGGTACAAGTTTGTCATCAATTTGTCTATGTGTGCTAACATACTTGATAATTATAATCAAATTGTCAAGTATACTTTGTCTCCTGCTGTTTTCTAGTTATTGTTTAGCATCAATTGAGTTTTTTTAATGATCCCGGCTTCACAGTTGCTAATTAGGCAAAAATGGAGAGCCCTGAAAGGTCACATGACCCACTAATTAGGGCTGTCTAAGTAACATATTGAGCAGCAAACGTATTCCCTTCTATGCAGTAGCCACTGTCACAGATCACACTGCTATCCTTTCTGTCATTATCTGTCATTGTTTGTTGTAGGCTATAATGATGAGATACAGATATCCTATCCTCATAACGGTCACTTCACCATCGAGTATCCATTCAAGATGACCTCTACCATGGAGGTCAGTCCCTTTCCTCTTCCCTCGTCTCCCCATCGACTCATCCAGCGGTTCCAGATCCTCTTTGCAGGAATCCTTGTTCGAGCCGTGGAGTGGCACTACTATTCTCACTCCGGCTACGATAGAGGAGTGCTCAGTCATCTTGACTGGGCCGAGGGCCATCCGGGCCAGCTCGTCCAGGCCATGGTCTGGCCCACCGGAGCCGCAGGACTTGTTGAGGACCAGAGATGGAGGTCCAGGGACCGCCTGCAGGACGGTGTTGATCCAGCAACCTCCTGGAGCTACGAAGGAAAAGACCTGATGGTATGCATCTGATAGAATTGCTTAAATGCTTAGAATTCATGCACTGAATGCATCAATTCTTCGATTGTTGATAATCGATCTGTCATGTAATATTTTATGTAAAATTATATTGGTACTCCTGGTCTTGTCTTCATGTGTAGTTGATTTTTAGAAGTTCAGATAGGGAAGTGTGCTCGTAGTCTGCTGCATATATGCTTCTATATGATCAATGCCAGAGCCTTCTATTACTGGAACTAAAATGGAGTCCATGAATTTCAACCAATCACAGCGCGAGTTTGTCTTTACCACTGAATGCCGAACTCTCAGTAATAGAAGGCTCTGATCAATGCGTTGTGCCAGTGCCGGCGCTAGGGTACCTGAGGCCCCCCCCAAAGAAAACTTGAGGCCCCCATACCTTGAGCTGTCATCTCAACAAAAATTTTCATGATATAAATACTGAAAGACATGTTGTAAGACTTCAATAAATGTCCCCTCCCAATTGTTAATTTTTTTGGAATTTCCATGCTGTAATGGTAGAATTTTTAGCTGTCATCTTTACAAAAATTGCTCATTTTTCAATGCTGTTAGTCGTAGTTTAGGACTTCAGAGTGTACCCTCTCCATTGTTTAAATTTGTCCGATTTGCCAACTGTAATGGTACGGTAGCATTTATAGGCTGTCATCTTAACAAAATTGATCATTATTGATGGGCAGTGGATGATACTTATGAAATATTTCTGAAAAATTGGGGATGCAAGCTAGGATTCCGTCCCAACCACAAATTGTGGGACCGTGCCCCTGTCCACACCCCTAAGTCTTCTCTTTGGTTGAAGGACAATGCTCTTATTGGTTTGCGTAATATTATTTTGTATGCTTTGCGTTAAAACATAATTCGGTGCGTGGCTTCAGGAATGAACAGTCATGAAAGGTAAATTACCAGCTAAATTTTGGGGCCCCTTTCAAACTCCAATGGCTTTATACTTACGCCCAAAATCATTACAAAATATTTGCATTAGGTCTACTATGGCAATGCCATATGGTTAGTTGAGGCATGCACCAGACCGGATCTGTACAGTCACAAATAGTCATAATGACCAGCTAAATTTGGGGGCCCCTTTCAAACTCGGGGGCCCCCCCGGCCGGGGGGTACGGGGGGTGCTAGCGCCGGCACTGCGTTGTGCATTTTACTCATGATAGTGAAGAAGCCTTTCTCGAAGCTTTCTTTATGCATGGTAGATTCTCAATTTCTGATTTAACTGGCTGTTTCTAGTAATTAAATGAAAATTTCAGACTTTTCTCTTGAAGGAACAACTATCGATCAATTGATGCCCTATTTGTAAAGATTATGGCTTTGGGTTGGGCAGATGTTAGACAGACAGATTAGATTATTAGAATAATTTTAGGTTACACAACACTGGGCAAAAGTTTGACCAGCAAAAAAGTTTATTATTGTGGACGCTTTACATGAGCGCCCATACATAGAAGTAATGGGACACTTACCCTCCACCTCTGGAAAATTGACATTTATTTTGTCAAATATTACTTTTTGGCTTTGAACAAATTTTTTAATACAAAGTGAAACTGATAAACTTAGCATTTTCAGGCTCTTGCTAAAAAATTCTGCAGGTACCCTCAAATCTTTATTAGGGAATTATTAGAAACGTTTGAGTGTGTCGTCATTATTTCATTTTTGGTTTTATCCAGGTAAATGGTGATGTCGTCTTGACATTTCGATATAACCATGACGATTCGTCACAGGCGATTCTAAACAAAAAGCGGGAAGAGGTTCTGACAGTGCGGTACGACAGCGGGGGTCGTGTGATCCAGTTTCTTCCACGAAGCCCCACAGAGGGCGTGAACCTGACCTTCAACCAGCTGGGGCAGCTCGTGCAGTGGACGTATGGCGACAGACATGTGGTTCGGGGTTACGACAACAAAACTGGTCATCTGGTCGAGAGAAAGTTAGCCAACAAGGCCATCTACAGATATGTGTACCGCAATGGAAATAAGGTTCACCGCTGTTGATATTATTTTTGTAATTCAAAAAAGGCTGCTGAAAAATTACTTATGATATTTGTAGTATTAAGAGTAGTGATTTTTTGTTTAATATTTTAGTCCTTTAGAGGCATAATTATTTATTTATTTACTTTTTATTTGATTATCCATTTCTATAGCGCCCCTTCAAGCTCTCTACTCAGAGGCGCTCCCAACTACAGCGCGGACATTGCATCGGAGTTTCACGCTGAAGCGCCCAAGCAATTGCGAGTGAAGGACATGCTCAAGGTCCCTACGCGGCGACTTCAAGTCCTAGGACTTGAAAAATGGCCAGTAGAATAAATAATTGCTGTTTTATTAACTTTATTAAATTTATCTGGCAATCGTTTCATGATCGTCACGATTGTCTTTATTTCTTTATTAGCTGCATGCTTTCAAGGTCTTCTGTGTTAGAGGGTTACACTTCATCAAAGATTCAATCTTAAATCTGAAAGGTTATTTTCTGAGAAATTTGTGGAAATTTTTAACAGCCAACTGACATCATACTTCCAAGTGGCAAGCAGTTCCAGGTCGTGTATGACGATCAGGGCAACCTAAGGACAGTTGTGATGCCGAACCAGGCAAAGCATCACTTCTACAGTCTGACAACGCTGGGTCTCCAGCGCCTCATGTACCGCCCACCGGACTCCAAGAACCTCTACATCCAGGACTACAACAGCAAAGGTCAGCTGGAGACCATCCACTTTCCAAGCGGACATCGGAGGGTGACGTACAGGTACGACAGAAGGTCGCGTCTCTCGAACATGTTCTACGACTGGACAAACGTGCGCTACGAGTATTACGCAAAACTGGATCTACTGCTTAGGGTTACGCTCGAGGATCTACTCCAGGACTACTCCTGCACGCTCGGCTACCAGTGGAACAGTAGTCTCGTGGCTGTGCAGTCCGTGATTTTCAACGGAAGTTTGAGCGGCTTCGTGAACGCGGAGTTGGTGTACACGTACGAAAGCAACTTTGTCGTCGATTCGATGAAGGCGTTTATCGGGAAGAGCGACCTGCCGACGATAAGCTACGTGTACGACGGTGACACCGGAAGACTCGAGAAAGTCATGCAGTTCTCGTTCGATTATCCGCACGCGCATCGCGAAATCACGGGCGATGGAAATGTGGAGATCGTGCGAGAGTTCGATCGATTCGGTCGACAGACCGACGTCTGGTATCGATTCAACAACTACATCGTCTTCACGCTTGAGATGAAGTACGACAACGTCGGACGTGTGCATCAGTGGCGACGAAAGGTGCGCACTAGCGACCTCAAGGCGTATGAATACGTGTTCGACGTCGACGGGAATCTTATTGAGGTTCTCGAGAACAGCCAGTCAACGTGGAAGTACGAGTTCGACGCCAACGGCAACATCGTCAAGATCGGTTACTATAACAACGTGCGGAGCGTCGTGATTGGTCTGCGGGACAAGGTGGAGAGCAGCGGAGAGGAATCGTTTATTTACGATCAGGACGGATTCCTCGTGAAGCGCAACGACGAGGTCTTCGAGTTCGACTCGCTTGGTCACCTGCAACGTGCCTTTCAGCCGGGAAAATACGACGTGCGCTACTTCTACGACGGTCTTGGCCGACTCGTTGGTTCGAAGGACGAAATCGCGAGTAGCGCGGTGCAGATGTTCTACGCGGACGGCGTGCACAGAAATCGAGTGACGCACGCGTACGATCACTTGACGGAGACGGTGACGCAGTTCTTTTATGACGACCGAGGAAAACTGTTTGCGATGTTGAGGGACAACGAGTATTTCTACATTGGCCTTGATCCCACCGATTCACCGATTCTCATCATGAACGGCGTAGGCAGCATCGTTAAACAGATAACGTACGACCCGCTTGGTTTTCAGATCGGTGACTCTGCTCCGGACTTTGTGTTTGTTCTTGGGTTTCGGTGTGGCATCGCAGACGCTGTTACGAGACTTGTTTTCACGGAGGACGTGATCTATGACCCGCAGCTCGGTCGAAGAATGATTCCGAGCTACGGTCAGCTGCTGAGACGAGTGAAGGACCTTCCGCTGTATCCAGATCTCGCCAATCTCTATTGGCATCCATTCCTCTGGCAACCGGAAGTGGAAGCCGCTCCAACGGAGAACGGTAAATTTACAGTTCAGATCTGTTTAGAACGGAAAATCTGAGTCAGTTTCTGTAGCTGTAGTGGCTTGTGTTATGACATCGTTTTTGTTTATTTAGAGTGCCTGTGATTAGGATTTTTTTACTTTTTGAAATATTGAACTCCAGGACCATCCCTCAAAGGTCTGTTTTTAGAACAGGTTGTTGTAATAAGTGAGCAATGACCTTACCTTGATCTAGACTAAACGATATAAAGACTTTTATCAAATTTCATATATGCTTGGTATAGCTATCAGTTGACACTCTGTGGATAACCTTTTGGGATGTTGCCTTGAAGATCAGTTGAATATTAGGCTTAATTAGCAGCAATGAGTTTGTCATTGTACCCTTGGACTGTAATGCTTGAGAACTTACGAAGTATCCTAGAGGTACATAAATACATAGTACTTTGAGTGGTGCTTAAATTCGCTGTACAAAGTCTCCTTGTAAATGTGCATGTACAATTGTACGTGTGTACATGTAAAGTTGTACACGTGTGCATGCATAGCGCACAAGCACTTCACGTAAATTTCATCACTTCTTTCAGACATCTCCGACTGGATGCTGAAGCTTGGCTACAACTACGACCGACTTGTTCCACCGATCGCCTTCCACGGCGTCATCGGAACAAAGACGGAAGAAGCCACCCAGCCGTCATCACCAGTCGACATGAAGCTCATGCCTATCACATCTGCGTTCCACTGTGCCTTCACCAGCGACGTCAAGAACTTCAGGGAGCTCCATCTCGTGCCAAAGTCCGCTCTCACGAACACCGAAGAGGTCCTTACCGTCGGCCAGACCTTCGCACAGCTCCAGTTCCTCTTCGGTCCAGGCGTCGTCATCTCCATCGCGGACGACGGTCGAGTCCGGGTCGACGTGCTGGGGTCGGTGGCAAGCGAGGCGACGGCCACCCTTGCGACGACCCTCTTCAACAACTCCATGCCCGTCGGCCATTCGTACACGATCCACGGACGACACGTCCGCCACTTCGTAAAGCCGTCGATCGACTGGATCGTCGATGATCTGCGACAGTTGTGGTCGCGAGCGGACGACTTCCTGCCGGGCGTCAACGTCACTTTTCATCCGGTTCATCAGGCGCTCGACATCGTCAAGTTCGTTGACGTACGCATCCTTAACAACCACACGTTGCTCAATGTCCGACACGGTTCACCGGTGGACGCGGACCTTGAACGCATCCTGCGACATGCGAAGCAGCGAGCCGTGGATGCGGCGTGGGAGGTGGAGCGTGAACGCGTGCAGAGCGGAAAGATGAGCTTGAATCGGTGGACAAAGGTTCAGGAGGAGGAGCTCGTCGGGAAGGGAAGGGTGCAGGGAATGGTCGGGGAGTATATTCACGACGTTAAGGAATTTCCGGAGTTGGGGGACTCCCCGAAGAACGTTCGATTTATTCCGGCGGTTAGGTGATGATTTGCCGTAGTGAATGAACTGCGGGGTTGGGAAGGATTTTGTTGGCCTATGTATTGTTAATCTTTATTGATGTGTAATAAATTTTAATTCATGTTTATTGATTTATATAATAATAATAATAATATGAAGCGAATGGACCTGCCTTTGGGCAGAGGATTAATTCATCATCATTGTCATTGATGTACACTACCGAAATTTCTACAGATATATATTATTATCCAATGTGATTAAATTTTGTGATTATTCTGACTACTGTTCAATGTAAATATTATGGTAATAATTAATGATGGTGACTCCAAAGAAATGCTGAAATGCTTCAAACAAACCCATAATTATAATTATATGCCTCTTTCCTCTGGATAGCAATTATTCTCTGCTCTCTACTACACTTGTATTTGTCTGTCTTTCTGTCTGTCAGACGAGTGTCAGTGAGAAATATTGGCCTTTTAATCACCTTGTTATTTTGTTACGTTCATTGGTAGGGTACGGGATGCTCGAATTAATAAATAAATATTCTCAGTATGGAATTACAGTCAAAGATCAGGATTAGTCTATATATTCGGCAAACTGTTGATCAGAATTCAGTTCCTCTTATTTGCTTACCTACTTTACTTTGGTAGACCCTGATATATATATATATATATATATATATATATTTCCATAAGAAAAGGGAATTTGAAATTTATTTGATCTTGAGCAAGCTGACAAGCAACCGAATCAACTGAAAAGGGGGTTTGGAGAAGCGTAGGCGAATCGTTGATCGTTATGAAGTCTTTTCAGAACTTCAACAACTTCCACATTATCACCGTGATTAGAAATCTCATCATCGATATCTAATCTATTGTAAATTTTCACATTAATAAGAGCTTCTAAATTAAAGCCCCTTTTAAGTCTTACATGTACATTGTGTGTTAGTAAATGCATGAACTCGACAAGGAGCCAGCGCAGCCAATGAAGTAAGACTTAATAAATTGATCGCATAGGCTGATGGGACCTGAAGCACAACCCGAGCTAATAACTCTGCCAGCATGCCCATACAGAGCCCATCTCAAAATTAGGTGGGCTCATGGGCATGGGCTAGCCCATATCCGCCCAAACTGGGCAGGACATGAGGAGCCTATTGTCCGAATAAAGTTCGATTTGGGTGACAAATTAGCTCACGAATTTCAGCTGCACGCATCGAACCCATAATTATAGTATTGAGGTCAGTGAGAAAAAAACTCACTTTTCCAATATCCGGATTTGAGGTGGGAAATAGATGGGCTTGTGGGATTGGGCTCCCCACATCGAGCCCACTTGGGCCTGAAATCAAAAGCCCATTAACAAAAATTGTGACGTCAGATGTTTCAATTGGCGACAAGTGGGCTCATGGGCATGGGCTATCCACATGAAGCCCATCTAAAATTGATGTGGGAAGCCCATTAACCGACCTTTTTTAAAACCAGCATTTTGGTGGCAACAAATGGGCTCATGGGCATGGGCTGCCCACATAAAGCCCATCTTAGATTGACTTGAAAAGCCCATTAGCAGACCCCTTTAATTTTCCGCAATTGGGTGGGAAATAAATTGGCTCATGGGCATGGGCTGCCCACACGAACCCATCTAAAACTGAGGTGGGAAGCCCATGAACCGACCTTTTTAAAAACCAACATTTTGGTGGATAATAAATGGGCTCATGGGCATGGGCTGCATTCATGAAGCCCATCTTAGATTGACTTGAAAAACCCATTCACCTGGTGAGTTTCCTAAGTCTCGCTTTATAATTAATGTCAATATTAAACGCTGTCAATAATCAATAATCCATTGTTCAACGTGCATTGATAGTTCAAGACAAAACAACAAAACAGCCGAAACTTATTGACCTAGTTGGACTGTTGCTATAATTATAGTTTTTTGCAGAGCAAGTGTACGGTAGTTAACACTGCATGGATACGAGAATTTAAAGCGGTATGAAGAATCATGAATGCAGTATACAGGGTGGCTCAATAAAAAATGTCCCACCGGATCAAGTGCGATATCTTCGCAACCGATTGAACTTTTTATGTGCAAATTTCCCAATTTGCAGGGGAATGAATTTCCAACAATCCCTGAAAGTTTCATTTGAAACTTTTCATGTTTGCAAAAGTTACAGCTGTTTAAACTGTCAATTTCGTTTTTTTAAATATCCGCGGAAAAATGAACGTCACTTGTAGATTTCCATGTCAAATGATATCACTTTTCACTACGACCTCAAAATTCCGTTTTGCAGTTTATTGCAAGGTAGCCTATAATGGGAGTGTCCACTCTCTGCTTTGACACGAGCTCGAATTCTTTTTGTGAAGCTCAGTATGGCCTTGTTGATCAGGTCTTGTGGCAATTAACTGATCCCACATTAACAGCAAGACTTCCTTCAGCTGGCAAATGTTCTCCAACTTGGGATGAAATGTCTTGCAGCATTCCAGTATAGCTCCCCAGATGTGATAATTAAGAGGGTTAAGGTCTGGAGAGTTTGTTGGTCATTCATCTTTGCCAATAAATTTACTGCAGTTGATGGCAATAAGGTAGCGTCATCATAATCAACCTTACCGTGCGAGCAAGCATGCAGGCGCATCCTCCTGCTGGAAAATAAAACCGATGTTAGAGCACCTGGTCTTCAATGAGTCTGGGAAGAGAGTTCAACGATGAGTTTGACATTTAGCTTAGGCTACTGAAAGAAGTACAGTTTTTCCTTGCAGCCGTAACACGTGCCAGCAGATCTGATGCCGAAAATATGATGTGCTTTGCAAACTTGACCCTTTCGACTACCACGCGAATTTTGTGAATATCAGGCTTTTCTACGTCAGACCACCTCCCGCCTCTCTTCTGACATCTGACCTCCATTACATTATACATAAACACGTTGCAGATAGCCTTCATTGTGCTCAGGCTTCACTTTTCACTGAGTATTTTGCTATTATCACGCGATGTCCCAGTCTCTGTTCACGCAACGTCCGAGTTCCCATTTTATCATCCGCAGAAACTTTGCCCATGACGTTCAGTTACGGATTCACAAATTGAGACCTTAACATATAAATTATTACCAAATGCTAACAGCTTGCTTCATAAACCTCTTCTTTACAGCTCTTAGTGAGGTCGTATGACATCATCATCATGATGTGTGTTGTAACTTGCAAAAAAACACGTCAAGAAATCACATGTATTGTAACGTGATTCTAGGAAAATTTGAAAAAATGGAAAATTGATTTTGCACAGCTGTAACTTCTGAAGTAATGCGAATTCAATATTGAAATTTTCTGGGATTGTTGCAAATTCTTTCCTCTATAAATCCTGCTATTTGCGCATAAAAATGTCGATTGGTTACGAAGAAATTGCATTTTTTCTTGTGGGACATTTTTTATTGAGCCACCCTGTATATAGGCATACCACAATTTTCCACATCATGCACAGTATTATAAATAGTCAATAGGTTTCTTGGTTACCCTGATGTCTCACTTACCGATTAATAATCAAAAAGATATAATTTACGACTCAATCTAAATTGACTTGAATTAGGCCTATAGTGCTAATATAAAAATGTATTGGTCTACAGCCTAAATACGTACTTGTACGCTACTTCAAAACAGCCTACAAAGTATAACGCGCGCACACAAACACATACGTGCGCACACGCACACACACACACATTCACGCACATTATTTCATTTCTGGGGGTGTTCAAGCACCCAAAACATTCCCCTACGGCCTTGTAGACAACCCGAGAATATAGTCCCTACTAAAAGCGGAAATACAGTGATCATTTAACAAGAATGCTAAGTAATTTAAGTAATCAAACCTGAATTATAACTATAAAATCGCCGATAATATCATCATCTACAAAGACATCAATCGATGTTCGTTTCAAGTCGAATCACAGACTAAACTCATAATCCAAATCCAAATGCAGAAGACAAGAAAACCTGAACAGAAGGAAGAAAACAAGAAGTCAGACGACCGTGGGAAAGCAAGTTGAAAAAGATCCGACTAAAGTTCAAATAGCGATAGATAAAAGGATAAAATAATAGAGAAAACAGTTAGGCAAACAGAACTTGTAGACGAGAAGGAGAAAGTTCAAAAGCAGAAGCGTTCGTTTGATCGATATCATATGAGCTGCATCCAAATAATTAAGCATCCTCACACGACATGGCGATTTTATCAACTGCAGCCAATACGCATAGGCCTACATCAGATAAGCCTGACCGTCAGAGAAATTCAAACAAACCTATAAGTGCTTCCACGAGGTCAACTGGGTCGTCTTTGTCGCTCCTCTCCGGAATTGCAGTCATCCTTCGATCGCTGCCGGAACCAGGTACCAGTCAACAGCCAGCGCGTCATGTCAGATACGAGAGCCGACAGAGCTGACAGGTGGCCAGGACGGACGGTGCCAAAACTGCCGGACTTCTCTAGCCGCCAGGACGGACGGTGCCAAAACTGCCGGACAAGTCTCTGGCCGCCACTGCAGGACGGACCGTGCCAAAACTGCCGGATTAGTCTCTGCCATGGCCTCTGCAATTTATCAACACCTTCAACTTCAAGTTCTATAACTTTTATAGATTTAAGTAGGCCTTATATCGATAGAAAATAGTAGGGAATGGAATGTCTAAGTAAAAATCGCAGAATTATTTTTGCATACTTCCTAGTATCCTATAGGGACTAGCATTGGTAATCCATTTTCACATTGAAATGACGAGAACTCTCAACAGCCGAATAATGACTAAAAAACTTTAAAAGATCATGGGGAGAGAGAGAAGGAGAGAGAGAAAAAAAGAGAAACATCCATAACACAGAAGAAAAAGATATCAATTCAATAGATCAGGACATTTGGGTCACCGTTTCCTACATATTATAACTTCTTTGGGCCTGTGTTCCACCCTTTCCTACTACTCAACTCCTTGGACCTCTCTCCGTTCAAATTAAGGCAACCCTTTCTTACTACTCAACTCTTTGGACCTCTTTCCGGTCAAATAAAGGCAACCCTTTAATTCCTACTAGCCTACTCATGTTGCTTGGGTTCTTTCCGCTAGACTAAAGGCGACACTTTTATAATTAAACTTCTTGAGGCTATCTCCGTTTAACTATAAAATCATCCTTTCATAGCCTATGATTCAACTTCTTGAAGCACTCGGTCCGTTTGGCTTAAGTAAACCTTTGCTGTAACTCATCTACTTGGGACAACTTTCTGTTCAACTTAAGGCCGCCCTCTCCAATTTCACATCGCCTCGGAATTATCTACCTCTTTCTTCAAAAGAATCCTTCATCAATTATTTTGACGCCCAATTCCAATTCCTTTATTCTCCACGACCTCTCCGGTAAACTTACCATCATACATTCTGTTTGTCAATACCAGTTAGCAGTTTTGCTCACGAGTGACCTATACTGATCAATACTTTGTTCACAGTAATCCTGAATTATTAATTATTAATTTTTATTACACACCATAAGTTCACTTCAATAATATCAATCACGGCTTCCTCCCTCAACTTTCACTCGTCTATTTGTCTAGAAAAAGAATGGTGAAACGATCCAGGGAGAGCATGCTGTCCAATCTTCAGGCCACTTCGCCTCTTCGTCTACATAAACAAAGTTGTGCAGCCTTGCAGTGATTTCAGTAGAAGTCATAGAGTGGGGTAGCAACTATAGCTTCAGGTTTACGACACTTTGTGATACCAAAGATTTTTAGCGTCAACCATTATTCACCCAGGACATGCAGGGACTGCCTCTGTCAGAGTAATGCAGTGGCCGAGTTTGGAGAGAGGTCTCCAAGACTACTGCTTAGATATTCTTAAACTTCGTTTTAATAACTTACAGGTTGTTGACAGGTGTCGCTCGATTGTCATTCCATCCACGAGAAGCGCCATCTGTCGACGGATGTAGTATCTTCTTGATGAAGGATCTTCGCGACTGTGAAGACGCAATTGAACGGCGGTATCACCCATGCAACTACACAACACACCAGATAGTTTTAGCATTGCCATGCATTTCGTATCATAGTTGGCTTATGCAACAACACATTTTACGAATGATTTAAATGACTTAACTAACAGCTTTGTTAAATGATCACTGTATTTCCGCTTTAGGGATATTCCCATAAGAACCTTCTAGATATTATGCTAGTGCTGCAACTATAGTAGATGGAACTCGGCCACTGCTCGTGCTTTGCCAGTGCCAGTCCCAAGCCTGGAGAAAAGAGGAGGGCGACACCAATCATCCTTGATATGTATGACAGTGTCACAAAACAGCAACAGTTTGCAGTTGCACAATATGGGAGAGATGTCGTTCCAGTCGAAAGAATCGCCACCTTAATTCCGATTGATGACAATACGACTGACATTTCCTTGCAACCCTCGAAGACGGGCAATCTGGATAGGAAATGTTTCAACAATCGCTCCACCGACAACGGAAAGCAACAAACAGATTAACAATTAATTGCTCTAGAACTGCGTTTCACAAATATCAGTATTTTTAGTGCGTCGACATGCTGGTAACATTTGCAAAGTTGTGACGACGCAAACAAGAAAATTGATTAAGTTGCTCCCTTCACTGCATTTTAGTTACTATTGAAACAGTAAAAGTGGAGTTTAGATTTGCAAACTAAACTGGCAAAAATTTAATTATCTGCCGCAGTCTATAGGCTATCGAATGAATCATTGCAAAGGAATAAGTTAAAATCTATTTTAATATGATATATTATGGTGTAGCAGGTCTAAGTATTGAAATATCGGTACCGGTACGGCGGTACCTACTTCACCAGTCCATTATTCTAGATTCTAGATAGTCGTTTATGCACCTACAGTTGCAAAACAACTATCCAGATATTTTTACTTGAGATCATTTTCCAGTTTCAAAGATATAGTGGGCCTACTGTTGTCGATAAGCCATGATGGACTGAGTGAACGAACGAACGAATGAACGAACGAATGAATGGACGAATGAATTTTGAATACGAAAGATAAAAAGCTACTAAATTCGGGTCAGCGACTTGCTTGCTTGTCAACCCAGTCAATGCATTGCTGCAGGTTTCCAATGATCTGAGATGGGGTTGCTGCTGCTGCTGCTGACGGTGGAGTCGGTCTTCTGTAATCGGTTCCAGTCGATCGTTTGTCGGGTGACTGAATGCAGCGCCAGCGCCTAAAAAACAGTTCTGCAGGGAAGCACAAAGGTTGACCCACAGCATGGGAAACACGTA
Source organism: Lumbricus terrestris (assembly GCA_949752735.1). Classification (NCBI taxonomy): domain Eukaryota; kingdom Metazoa; phylum Annelida; class Clitellata; order Crassiclitellata; family Lumbricidae; genus Lumbricus; species Lumbricus terrestris. The sequence continues at coordinate 48,060,494 of OX457041.1, forward strand.
GGCCTACACTACGCAACAAGGCGTCAAAATTCAAATTAATGGTAACGATATAACAGTCATGTACGCATTGTATTGTACGTCTTCACTCTTCAGATATTCTCGGTTATTCTATTATCAGCCGTTGCCATTGGCGACCGTCACGTGGCCTAAACGGCTGTCTTCGAAATTTTTAAGGACGCGAAGAAAAGACGAGAAAATCTATATTTACTTTGTTTGCTGAATGTATCGTCTTCAGCGAATACGATATTCGGAGTCACAAACTTTTGATTTCGAAAAAGATGCATAAATCGTACGCTAACGGTGACGGAAACAGCTAAATTTTCGAAATATTTACGAAGTTTGTACGATATGATTTCGAGCGACGAGCAACGATATCAGCTGATGACGTCATTACCATTATTGTTTTATTTACCGCTGAACTAATCTCTGGCGTTTTATGCAGCGCATAATATGTAAGGAAGACTCAAGAGTACGGTCGGCGAATTCGTAGAACATACATGGATACGGGTCCAAGGCTTTGACAACCCAATAGGGAAGCGAGTTATAAATAGCGTGACCTGATTTGTAACTTTCGTACGTGAGTAAGTAAATATATTATTCAGAAACAACCTTATTAAATGCAATTGGTTTAGAAATATTATTTTTCAGTGTCTTAAATTGTGATTAAATGGACACGAAAGGAACGCGTTTAGAAGTTTTAGTAATTTGTCCTAATTATTATTCAAGTACGGTGAAATAAAAATACGCGCTTCGAAGAAGGTTCATTGTAGGCCTAATCGATGGCCAGACGAAGTGCACTAGCGTGCGCGGCGTAGGTTGGTTGAGGCTGTAATTATGAAAATATCGCTTGACAAAATGGAATCTGGATGAAGATTCCTTATAGGTGAAATAGAAGCTGGATTCACGAATACCTTAATCCAGCTTCCATTTTAGATTTAAAAATACCTTAATCCAGATTCCATTTCAGATTAAAAATAATGGCATGATGAAACAAACGCTTGACAAAATGGAATCTGGATGAAGATTCCTTATAGGTGAAATAGAAGCTCGATTCACGAAAATAACGCTTGAGAATTGGAAGCAGGACTAATGATAAAACGCTCGTGAAATGAAACTGGATTAAGGCATTTTTATATCTTAAATGGAAGCTGGATCGAGGTAATTTTATATCTGAAATAGGAGCTGGATTAATGATAAAACGCTTGCTTGAGTAATTGAAGCTGGATTAAGATATTTTATGCCTTCAATTTAAAGCTGGATGATGGTATATTTATATTTGAAATAGATATCCATTTTAGATATAAAGATACCTTAATCCAGCTTCCATTTCATATATAAAAATACCTTAATCCAGCTTCCATTTTAGATAGAAAAATACCTTAATCCAGCTTCCATTTCATATATAAAAATACCTTAATCCAGCTTCCTTTTCACATATTAAAATACCTTAATCCAGCCTCCATTTCAGATATAAAAATACCTTAATCCAGCTTCCATTTCAGATATAAAAATACTTTAATCCAGCTTCCATTACTCAAGCGTTTTCATTAATCCAGCTTCCATTTCTCATGCATTATTTTCGTCAATCCAGGTTCTATTTCAGATATAACATACCTTCATCATGCTTCCATATCTAATGTGTTAATTTTCATCAACCAGCTTCTTTTGTCTGGTATAAAACATCTTTATTGAGCTTTTATTTTCTAAGCGTGTTCTTCGTTAATCCAGCTTCGATTTCACCTATTATGTCCATCATCCAGCTTCCATTTCTTATGCGTTCGATTCATTAATCCGGCTTCTATTTCACCAATAAGAGTACCTTCTTCCAACTTCCATTTCACCCATAAAAACCTTCCATCCAGCTTCCATTTAGGAAGCATTCAGGTCAAAAATCCAGTTTGTATTTCACCTGTAAAAGAACCTTTACCCAGGCTATATTTCTCAAGTATTCGAGTATTCATTTTTACTTTTCATCAATCCAGATTCCATTCACGAAAAATTTCGTATAATCCATTATTTTTCGTTAATCAATGTCCAATGTGAGTTAGAACATTTTCATCAATCCAGTTCCAATTTAAGCAAGAACATTTTCATCAATCCACCTTCCATTTAGGTTACAATGAGTCTGTATGAATCCGACACTTATTTTGCGAGAATTCTTTTCATCAATAATGCTTGTTTGCGCCCAACAGATGTGTTTTGAACTTAGGACCGCCATTCGGAGGATTACCACTTTTAGGCAATTTATGTTCTACAAAGTTTTTTCCCTAAGCTGGGGGTAGTTGTCAAGTCCAAGTCAGAGTTAGTGTATTAACATCAAGATCCACAGAGAAACTCAATTTAATTACGCAGAAAAAATATCGGTGCTGAATTTTATGAAGAAACAAATGTCAATGTATTTATCCATATTGAAATTTAAAAGCACTGAACTATATAAAGTTTTGCTCAGTAATCTGTAGGCCTATGGATAAAAATCCTTCCACTGCTGAACACATGTTCAACGTACATGCAGGTTCCTTATTAAATCTGCCATGTTGTGACTTACTGCCACAATTGCCTCCTCAGCAAAACATCTACTTTATAAAGTAAGTTTTCGAGTCTGTAGTATGGGAATGGCTTGATTGCAAACAATTACAACAAAAACACTGGATATAACTAAGCACTTTAACTGACGTCATCATAGTGATTTTCATCACCATTCTCCTCACTGAAGCACTTCAAGTATTTCATTCCAAGTTCAACCCTGAAAAACATATCAAACCACAAACTGAGAACCACTTACAATCTATGCTGCCATCAAATGGGGCATCGCAATTTAATGATTCTTCAGCTTTGAGTGTTACACAACAGCAATGCTGTGGTCTTTCCTCCACAGCTATGCCTCAAATTACTTTGCCAAATACACATCAGACCAAGCCAAACTGGCATCAAAGTAGAATTAGAAACTTCAAATCACAAGCTGCCCATACAAAGCACTTAACAAGACCTAGTTAAAATCTTAGTATTTCTTCTCTGTATTTCTACAACTTTATATTTTTAGGTTCTGATCTGAGTCGAAATGAACTGTACATGTAAATTGAGAAAACAGAATGTATCGTCCAACTTTGCAAATACTGAAATAAATGTTAAGTTTCCCTTAGTGCAATTCATACGAAAAATGTCTACAGCAATGTCTACAGCAATGTATTGATGGTGGCGAACTAGTCAACAGTCACAAGTTGTTTTATCTTGTTATCTCACTTGTTCTTCATACTGGGTGGTTCTATAAACATTAAACAGCGCCCGCACTATCCATGGTTTGCACTCGAAACCCTCTCAAACCTTTTTTGCTCTCTACAAAATTTTATAAGGAGCAAAAACAACTTCAAATAAACTAAAACTATCAACAGCACACGGTGTCAAAATAAACGTCAGAGAATGATTTTCACAGTCACAACTGGCTGTTGAGTAAACAAAAGCAATTTGTGAAGCTTTTCGGAGTGCGTTGTCACGCTGTATGATTGGTGTAACGATAACAACAGCCAGAGGATACGATAGGATAGGATAGGATCCTTGTGTAGCGCGACATGATGTCCAGTCTCTCTGTACATCTCCAGTTTCTCCTCCAACACCTACAGTGTGCCAAAAAGACAACAATGACACCTTAATAACTTGTTTTCATTTCTAAAATGCCTCTCACGGTTCACTGAAGCATATTAGTAATTTAATAGTTCTTAATTAAGTTCTTCATATTAGTTTTGACTGTGCACAGCTACTAAGCATCATATATTCTTTCGTGACATAATTCAACATTGTTTCCGTATCTGATAAGATATCTCAAGCGAATTCATTGTTTGCTAGTCAACTAGATCACTGTAATTTTATTGTTACTGGTATTAAAAAACCTTCCTGAGCTGCATAGAGTTCTGAACTCCAGCTAGTGTTATAATTAAATATTGTATTTTCTAATATAATCACTACAAGTGCATCAGGGTCATGTTAAACACATACAAGTGCACCAGAGTGAACATGAACTTCAATTTTGGGTTCATACTTTATACAACTGTGCAAACTATACAGCCACACTATTGTGAAGAACTACCCATTTCACCTTGACCTGGATCACCTCAGTTTAGTTCCTAATAGATTGACTGCAAGCGTGGGTTTCCTTGCTAAGAGGTTACTGGTATCTGCATTAGAAGTTACTGCTAACAATTACAATCATTGCAACATGATATTATACAGCGTATCTGGAGTTTTAAAAGCTACGAACTTGCTGAATAGAACGTGCAAAGAATTGTGTTAACCTGAAGTACAGCAGCGCCAGTCCATGTTCTGAGGTTGATCTGTCTCCATTCTTCGTACCACCAGCGAACAGATCTGTATTTTGGGTTGATTGACCCATCAGCCAGCAGCACCTCACTCACGTCGCTCCGCAGTTCAAGTACGCTCGTGTGGTACGTTGTCGCTTCCGATACACCCATGCCATTGGCAAAATATGCCTCAAACAGCATGCGACATTCGATGGTTGGAGGAAGATGGAGCAGAGCTGCTGCGGTGTTTGATGAGTGATTGTGCAGTTTTACAATCTCGATTACTCCTGGCAAGCCACCCTGCAAGCAAAACAAGATAACCTTCTGATTAATGGAATGCTGTAGGTTCCTCCACATGAAATGGCATTCTCCCTTAGCTTCAGGTTGCATTTACCCGAATCCGAAGCCGTATAGCATCATAAAATTATTTTAAACATGTTTTTGTCATTTTTCATCGCTAATCCAACTTCTAATTCTACTATATCACAGTTCCGTTATTCATCCGACTTCTACTTCAACTAAAGATATTTTTATCGGTCGTCCAGCCTCTAATTTTACGGTAACAATTTAGCATAAAACCATGATTTCCTCGCTAGTCCAACTTCTACTTTTCTAAATAAATATGCTCATCCAGTTTCTATGATACTGCAAATACGTCAGCAGTGATATCATGTTTTCATCGTTCATCCAACTTCCAGTATACGGAAATAAAATATCTCTGACGTGCTATACGGCTTGGGATTCGGGTATAAGCTTACACGTTAACTTCATGCCTGGGCTCTTCCCTTCATCCTCTCGCTCACTCAAGATATTTATTTTTCTCTGGGGCTTCTATGCTGAGAACACCTCTGAATTGTCTATGCTGCGAGAGGCACTATATAAATTTTGGATACGATACTATAAGAATAAATCGTTTTAAGCTGTTCCTTTACTAACATAGATCTAACCGATGAATAAATAAAAGGCCAAATATATGTGCAGATACATGCTAAAATGGAAGGGGTTTAGGTGAATGGGTTTCTAGCACAACGCTTAGGTAAGACCGTTACTAGAAATATAAATTTGAAGTTCTCTGCAGTCAACATTATCTCCAGTCGGTTCATATAATCTTTATAAAAATATCGCCTTTCAAATAGCGGCTGATATTTGCATAAATTTGTCGTACATTGTGATGGGTGAATAACAAACTAAAACTTGAGATACAACTAAAACAACCACATCTGCATATAAGGTCAGATCCCAAAAAGGGAAGACATACCATACTGTTTACATGCTACCGAGCCGTCAGTAACATCTATCATACCTTGATATGTGGGTTACCCTACCCTGTGCATCGTCCGCTTTGTGACCAGATTTATTGACATTCAATCTGACAAACCGCAGAACGATTACATGTACAAGTTATACGAAATACGGCCTGCTTCGCACGACACGCAGTTCGGCTACAACAGGTTCGGTAACTTAACACTAATGGCCTAAGTACTGGATCACTCCTGATTCGGCCAAGCCAGAAGTGGGAGGGGCCATCTTTTATTTTTAGCAGAACCCGAGTCAAGCAACACAACAGCAAAGCGCCAATGGCAGCTAACAGAAAATTCAAATAAATTTTTGCCCCGTGTGAGGTTTGAACCCGGGTCCGCGCGGCTGACTCTCAGTTTAACGGTCAGCGCTCTCTCCACTGAGCTACGGGACCCCCCGTGAATAAAAAAGTGAATAAATGCAGCCTTAACTGTAGTTGGCCCTTCCTCTGACGAAAATACATGTTTCGGAATTTATGACCGCCGTTCCCAGGATTGCCGAAAGTTTTTGCAAGCGTCGTTCGACTAATGCTGGACGACGCAGTAGCGAAAACTATAATGGAGCCAACTTAAATTATTGCTTTCCGTAGCCATTTTGTTTATAATATTTCGTCGGAAGTATTCGTAGCATAGATACCTTACAATTAATAATATATGATGTCTATGATACTTCCCTGCGACTTCGTCGGAAGTAAAAAAATCAGGTCACGCTATTTATAACTCGCTTTCCTATTGGGTCGTCCAGGCCTTGGACCCGTATCCATGTATGTTCTACGAATTCGCGTACGGTCGAATTGTCTACGAGAGGAAGGGGGCGGTAGCGCAATGGATAACACGCTGGCGTAGAGTTCGAGAGGTAGTGAGTTCGAGCCCCCGTTGTGCGTATTTGCTTTTTTGTAGGCGGCTATTTAAGGAGTTTTGGATGCGTACGTAAGTAAGTAAGTAAGTATATACTTTAATGGACCGCCTGCAAACGCACTGCGGGAACATCAATCAGTTATGAACAACAATGAATATATATATATATACATAACTAAATAATCAATTACGATTACGATCAATAGGCCTAACAAAGTCAGTATACGTTGCAGCCTATGGAGCTCAAAGTCAGAAATGCGAAAAAAATCGCATTAGCATAATTATAGTCAAGGCGAGAGGAGACAATAATAAGGGAACAGGCTACGAATAGCGTACGTATACGTAGGCTACGTATAGGCCTACATAGATTGTTGTTTCAGTTTAACGATGCTGTGTCATAACAAAGATCAAAAATCATTATAGTGTACGTCGCCCTCCTCCTTTATCCAGTCTTGGGTCTGGCGCCGTCGAAGACGGCCTGCAATAGCCTAAAAAATTGGACCTAGGCCTATAGGCCTGCTTGAAAAGCGGGTCAACATTTTTGTCAGGTTTCAGCTGGGTATGTGGGAATATATATAATTATTATCCCACATCAGGTCGTAGGCCTATAATAGGTCTATTGGTCTATTGATGGTCTGTTCTTCGTGCCAGAGTGTAGGCCCTAATTGGCCAAGGTTACTGTTACCAAAGCATAGATCTATTCTGTGCTGTTAGCATAGGCGTACGAGGCGGGAGTCCAGAGGGGGCAAATGCCCCCCAAATTTCGGGCAAATGTGTTTTTCGGGCAAAAGATCGAGGCACGGATGGGCAAAAAATGTCGGAAATTTTTTCGGCCAAAACAGGTTCGGGACGATTTTTTCGGGCACGCAGAGGGCAAAAAAATTTTCGGACGGGAAAACCCTATAAATTTTGGACAGATGACTAAAAAAAAGGTCGTCAGATTTTTCGGACGGGAAAATCCTCAGAATTTTGGCGGATGACTAAAAAAAGGTCGTCAGATTTTTCGGGCCAAAATTTTTTTTGCCCCCCCCATTGCCGAAATGTCCCGTGCGTACGCCTATGGCTGTTAGCCTGTTACCATTTAATATAAACTCGATATCCATGTCAAAAATAAGCATATATGTAGGTGTAACGTCTCCGTTTTTATGCTTATTTTAGCGGGTAATTGAAAATGTACTGCATTTAAATGATCTGTTCAAAAAGACACCAATTCTTTATAAATGTATGATATAATTGAAACTATTAAATACACAATACAATTACGCAATATTCCTATTTACTTATTTGGCGTATCACTAATTATAATTAACTAAATGCTTATCTGTACTCCACAGTTGAGATATATGACATATCGTTTCTGTAGTGTTAAACGGCCTTGAAATAGTTCTGCAGATTCTCTGTAGATTCACTGAATGAAGATTAGCAACCCGGTGCTATATTTGAAGAATTAGTTCTGCTGATTCTCCGTAGATTCACTGAATGAAGATAAGCAACCTCGTGCTATATTTGAAGAAGGATAATGAGATACTGTCAAGCTGTGGAATCCAGATCGAATACCAGACAAGACAATATTCAATACTTCCGTAGCATCAAATTATCACACTCCAACCAATGAGAATTTCCTTCCCAATTGAAAATGACCTTGAAATGTCAACCAGAGACAACGAGCCCAAAATCGTTTCTCAACACACGAATATCGTCTCACCAACCGTCACAATCACAATGTAGACTTCACGGACGTTAGAATTCGCAACTTCGAATTTCTAAATCGCCTCTACTCTCACACGAATGCCTCGTACTGTTTTACGACCAGATACGAGCATAATTCTCATCCTCACCATTGAATAAACTTCAAATGAATTGCCAGACACAACTGAGCAACCATCTTTCTCAATGTTCATGTAAGGAATCACCGTTTTATGTTGAATTTCAATGACGTGGCTCTTTCCATTCAATTCTGTCCGTTACGCTCATTTCGATGCTTTTTATTGGTTACGCGTCGATGCAAATGTTTTCGCTTACGTAAGCGTCCGTAGCAACCACTTGACGTCACCATGACTGCCTCACTCATGTACGCAAGATTCGTGGTCTCCTAGTTACTAATCCACTAGACGCCAAATTATTAATCTAGATACGCCGACTAAATTATCTAGCTTAACTCCTACTTAGAATTAACATATAATATCAGACAAGTTAGTTTGATAGATAATAGCGATTTAATACGCTACAAATACCCCTCCTTCAAAAGTCTGTAATCAGGCTTTACAATCTCACCTAATTATCTATCAACTAAATTTCTATCAACTTCCTTATTCTATCTTACACAACAATACAACATTACTGAACTTCTTATCTACATTATTATAATACATTACTGATATATTTAAGTACTATGTAATTCCTCTACTCAAATAATCAGACATAACATTATTGCTTCCCTTGATATATCGTATCGTAAAGCAATAATTTTGAAGTGCTAGACTCCACCTCATGACTCTCGCATTTCTCATCCTTCCTTCCTTCATGTACTGTAGTCCGCAGTGGTCCGTCTCTATCACAAACTGCTTTCCACACAAGTACCTGTCAAACCGACTAATTCCCCACATTATCGCTAGACATTCTCTCTCCTCAACTGAATATCTCGTCTCTCTTTCCAATAATTTCCTACTAGCATATGCAATCGGGTGGTTTATCCCTTCATACTGCTGTATCAGGACGCAACCTATTCCTCTTCCTGATGCGTCTGTCTGAATCACAAACTCCTTTTCCAAGTTTGGCAACTTTAATATTGGTGTCTTAGCAAGTGCTGCTTTCAGCTTGCTAAAACTCTCTTCTAATTCTTCGTTCCAATCAACATTATTAGCTGCTGACTTCTTTGTCAAATCACTTAATGGTGCCATCAGTTCAGCACAATGAGGAATAAATTTTCTGTAGTAATTTATCGCTCCCAAAAAGCTTCTTATTTGTTTCTTCGTTTTCGGTTGTGGCATCTCCACAATCTTATCTATCGATTCTCCTTTAGGACTAATGTCGTCGTTGTTTAACGTGTGACCCAAGAAATCTATGCGACCATAGCCTAATGAACATTTCTTTGGTTTCAAAGTCAGGTGAGCATCTCTCACTCTTTTAAAAAAATTCTCGTAAAATCTTCATATGTTTAGTCCATCCTTCTGTATGAGCTAGTATGTCATCAACATAACTCTCCAGATTCTCGGTTTCATGCAAAATCTTTCTTATCAGTCTATTATAGCTTGAAGCACTATTTACCAATCCAAATGGTAGAAGTCTTTTTATTATTACTTATTATTCAACTTAAAACACTTTATCATTCTACACCTACTCTCACAAAATAAAACTCATCTACTTAATTTTAATTTCAAATGATGACTCACTCTCATCTCCTTTCATCGAATTAACTTCGATTTACTTGAATGTCTCATCAAGACACCCACTCAACTACTTCTTCTTAACTAGTTTCCTTTTTACTTCATCTCTTAACTAATCATCTACAACCCTTATACTACTAAACTATTTGACTCTTCAGTCCACTTAATGAACTATTCTCAAACTACATAACTACTCAATTGAACCATTCAACTCAACTTAAACTTGTATTGTATTTTAATTACAACTGTCTTAACTAACTATCCCATCTATGGATACACCTACCATCTTTCATCTATAACTTTCCTCCTCTTGCCTTGACCTCTCATTTGGTCCACACATGAATTCAACGTTTTACCATTTCTTATTTCTGATTCTCCAGTATTTTCCTCTTCCCAACTGTATTTACTTAAATCCTCATAAGACTTCCATCTTACCTCTTCTAATGACTCGGTCTCTCTACCATAGTCATTATTATTCCTTCTCTCACTTATCAAATCTTTAGGATATGACCTCTTCTTGTCATTCCATGTTCTTCCTCTCCATCTATTCTCATCATAGTATACTCCACTTGTTTTTCTCTGTTTACTCACAGATTCTTCACCATATGTTCTTCTACAGTATGGTTTATTTCCACAATACCTTCTCATAGTTTCAACACTATCACTATTGTCTCTGCATCTCCAATTTGATTTATTAGACCTACCATTGTCTAATCCACTGTTCCTGTTGAACTCTCTAGACTTTTGTCTATAATTTCTCCTATTATCACTATTCACATATCTCTCGTTCCAACTTACACCTCTCCTATTCACTTCTTTATCATATGTATCTCTTCCATACATCCATCCATCTTGTCTCTTAGATTGGATCTCATTTCTCCTGTAATTATTCACATTATTCCTCAAATCCACTTGCTGTCTTCTACATCTCTTCTTATTCTCATTAACGTCACCTGATTCACATTTACCACCTGTGATCATATATCTATCTGGCGTCTCTATTAACTTCAACGGTTCACCTTTGTAACGCCTTCTCACTTTTGGCCTATCCAACAAGCCATTCTCCTTTACTTCGAGAACCTCGTCCGTTCTCTTCTCATCACCATTCCATTCAGATGCTTTATTCCAGCAACTCTTCAATGTTTCATCTGTCTTCTGTAATTCCTTTATTTCTTTTGTGGTTATATTCAGGTCGGGCATTTCTGTGACCTTGAGTGGTTTATATTTCACCACTTTCTTCGACTCAGCTCTCGTTTCTATCGCTGCTGTCGTTTGATGTGCGTCACTGTTCATGACGTCATCACTTCTAACTTTCTCTATTACGTCATCATATTCCGTGCTCATTTCATCACTCTCAAATCTTACTGTCTTCTTGGCATCTTGCCAACGTGAATTAGCATTCACAATTCCCTTGAGTATTCCTTTATACTCAACTTTTTCTTGTTTCTCACTCATAATCGTCCCATTCACTTTCTCTCCTTTGTCACAATTAATCACATTTTCATCCGTGTTCTCATTCGTTACGGTATATTTCAACCCTCTCACGCGTCCAATAATTATCGGCTTTACTGGTTCATCCATAACCATTGCCTCAACTTCACCAGTAAAATACTCGCTCTCAATGTTTACATTGGCTGTAGGAAAACACCTTAAGCTCCCATCAACTAGGATGCAGTGCGTTTCCTTCCCAGTCAAATCACTATCCTTGATTAGCGATCTCCTCACGATACATGTACTCGCTCCAGAATCGTAAAGACAATTGGCGTCTACGCCATTGACCTTCGCTTGACATTCGTCTATACTTTCAATGTCAATGCAACCATCTTTCCGTTCTGTAACTACCGTACTTGCTGCCATGTGTTTCGGTACTTCTTCTTTACCTTTCCTATCCTGGCGTTCTACTGTTCTGTCAATTTCATTCGATTTCGTATTTTCATTTGTCTGTACAGCCCTGTACGCCCTATTCTCGTAAATCTGTACTGCTGCAGCTGTGTGTTTAACAAACCCTTTGGCTTTATGCACACAATCAAATGCTTTATGACCCACCTTACCGCATGCAAAACAAGTTATCTTGTGTTCCGCTGCCTGCTCTCTATCTCTGCTAAATCCTCTATTCACATTTCCACTGTGATTTGTCTCTTTGTTCTGTCGCGTTTCGACTCTTCCTCTGTTCATGTTTCCTTGGAATTTCTCTCTCGATTTCTCTTCAAATGACTTTCCATTACCTCGGTCATTATTGAATCTCCCTTGAGGTTTTACAGAATTCTCGGCATATCTGTACCCATGAGCTTCGATGTAGGATTCTGCACACGTCAATGTGTCTTTTAAGCTCATTTTTCCTTTCTCTTTAATAAACATCCTCAACTCATTACTACAAGTGAGGAAAAATTGATCCTTTAGCAGTAGGTCCTCGATTCCTTCGTAGGTCTGCTCAAATCCAGCTTGTAGCAACCATTGCTGCAAATATCGTTGCAATCTGTAAATGAAATTTGAAGGAGTTTCTCCTTGTTCCATCTTGCTAGTCTTAAACTTGTTACGATATCCTCCTTCTGTCAATTGGAATCTTTTCAAGAGATGCTTCTTTAAACAATCGTAGTCTTGTGTTTCTTCAGCCGACAAACGCTGGTACACTTCTAATGCTTTTGATTCTAGATGTCGCGCTAGCATCAGCGACCACACATCTCTCGGTATCTCATATGTCGTACATGTCCTCTCAAATCTGAGTAGGTACGCATCAAGACAATCTTTAGCCTCGTTAAATATTGGGAATTTAATATTCTTCATTCCCTTATGACTTTGGTTTCCTTGGTGGTTGTCACCCATCGTCATATAAGAATCTCCATCATCTCTGTTTCGTCCATCTCTCGATTCTATTTCTCTCATTCTCGCTTGAATCTCGAGTCTCTTATGCTCTAAAGCTTCATTCGCTTCTCTTGCAAGCCTCGCCTCGGTTGCTTCTCTTTCAAGCCTAACGTCAGCCATCCTCGCCATTTCCATTTCGTTTTCTCTAACTGCTTTTGCTTCTGCAGTTTTAGCCGCCTCTCGCGCTAGTTCCAACTCACTCTCTCTGGCTGCTTTGGCTTCTTCTCGTTCATCCGCTCTCTGCTGTCTAAATTCGTTTTGTCTGTCTCTGACAAATGCCTTCAGCTCTTCACCTTCCAATAAGAATGAACGTCCCATATCCAACCACTGTTGCCAGTCCGTGATCGACATTCTTACTTACTCACTTTTGTCAAGTAGTAATAAATTTAACGCTCAAATATGCGCTATACAATTTCACACTCGCTTATAATAATTATTAAAATTATTAAGTGTCACACTAGTGCGCCCTCTTAACGTAATACAATCTCTGGTGTATGTTACGCAATAAGGATTATCGCACCGACTCTAATGCTTAAATCTATACACGCGCTGCGCTGGCGTTGCGCTGTGCTTAACAATTTCCAAATAGATCGTCATTTTAATTAGCTTTGTCTCTTCAATATAAATGTCAGTAAAGTTCAATCTAATCAACAATAATATTGTCAATTTTATCCCGGACGAGCATCCCATTTGTAACGTCTCCGTTTTTATGCTTATTTTAGCGGGTAATTGAAAATGTACTGCATTTAAATGATCTGTTCAAAAAGACACCAATTCTTTATAAATGTATGATATAATTGAAACTATTAAATACACAATACAATTACGCAATATTCCTATTTACTTATTTGGCGTATCACTAATTATAATTAACTAAATGCTTATCTGTACTCCACAGTTGAGATATATGACATATCGTTTCTGTAGTGTTAAACGGCCTTGAAATAGTTCTGCAGATTCTCTGTAGATTCACTGAATGAAGATTAGCAACCCGGTGCTATATTTGAAGAATTAGTTCTGCTGATTCTCCGTAGATTCACTGAATGAAGATAAGCAACCTCGTGCTATATTTGAAGAAGGATAATGAGATACTGTCAAGCTGTGGAATCCAGATCGAATACCAGACAAGACAATATTCAATACTTCCGTAGCATCAAATTATCACACTCCAACCAATGAGAATTTCCTTCCCAATTGAAAATGACCTTGAAATGTCAACCAGAGACAACGAGCCCAAAATCGTTTCTCAACACACGAATATCGTCTCACCAACCGTCACAATCACAATGTAGACTTCACGGACGTTAGAATTCGCAACTTCGAATTTCTAAATCGCCTCTACTCTCACACGAATGCCTCGTACTGTTTTACGACCAGATACGAGCATAATTCTCATCCTCACCATTGAATAAACTTCAAATGAATTGCCAGACACAACTGAGCAACCATCTTTCTCAATGTTCATGTAAGGAATCACCGTTTTATGTTGAATTTCAATGACGTGGCTCTTTCCATTCAATTCTGTCCGTTACGCTCATTTCGATGCTTTTTATTGGTTACGCGTCGATGCAAATGTTTTCGCTTACGTAAGCGTCCGTAGCAACCACTTGACGTCACCATGACTGCCTCACTCATGTACGCAAGATTCGTGGTCTCCTAGTTACTAATCCACTAGACGCCAAATTATTAATCTAGATACGCCGACTAAATTATCTAGCTTAACTCCTACTTAGAATTAACATATAATATCAGACAAGTTAGTTTGATAGATAATAGCGATTTAATACGCTACAGTAGGCCTATAGGTTACTGATTTATAATTGGCTGAAAGACCTGCCATGCACGTTATGTCTACACCATGGTCCACACCTATAATTAAGGTCGGTGGTCCACACTCTGGAAACATGCGTAGGCCTACAACCGGTAGGCCTATGCCTATATTGAATTAGTGCGGTCAATTACGTCGATTGCAACGGTTTGCTCGTTTTAGAGGAGAGTCCATGGCTATTATCAAAGACCTTATACTCTGTATACAATCTTTGCTATTATGACGTGCCACCCACTGTTCTAGTTGCTTCAAATAAGGTTTGATCAGCCTTGTAAATGAGTAAATCTCCGAGAATTTCTTAGCGCACACAAAAGCCACGCCAGAGAGACCAGCTTAGGCCTATTCACCATTGCTGTAAAGTGAATAGGCTAGTGGTCAACACGATCCCGGGCCAATAATTAAAAAATGACGGAAAAAACTTGGGATTGACTTTCACATAGAGGCGAAACGGCGAAACACCTCTATCTTTGAAGCAGTCTTGCGCTATATTATTTTGGTACGGTACCGGCGTGTGACGGTATGGTTGCTGTCGTGAGGAACGGGCGGAGGCCAGCGACAAAGAGTATATATTATTGTGATTCCGATTTCGCGATTGATGTACAAATCACAGAGGTACAAGAGCGCCTCCATTTCAGTTGCAAAACTCTGTTTATATGCGGTAAAGATCAACGTGTACTTGTTTGCTTGACAATGTATTTTTCATTAAAATATTTGGCTTGGCTGTTTTGGGGATAGTCTGAAGCGATTTGCTTCTTTACCGTAACACATTTTCAGCAGTAAACGACAGCGAGCGATAAATTGCGTCATTAAGAGGTGATGAATCTCTAAATATGTAATCTGTAGCAATGCGATGACACGAATTGGGAAGGTTCTTAGCAGAAATCTGTCTAAATATTCCATTTGAAAGCGTGCCGCACAGTTCTGTGCACAGACCTGTGAACTCTTGAAAATAGGACACTTAGTTTCCGCAAATTTGTGGCGACTGTATTGGAAGTCGCAAATATCGTTCTGTCGTCATTGACAGGGACGCTACGACATGCACGTCATGTAGGTGCTCCCGAAGAATATAGGCCTACTACGTATATCTCGCTGTGCTATCGATAGGCTTACTTCTGTCGTGTGCGCGTGTTGTGGGTGTTAAATAAGACGTTTTTATTTAAGACGGACAATCTGAGTTCGATTCAGGATGGCTGACAACATCGAGTCCAAATTAAGCGAATCTGATGTTGGCAAAGAAAGGGCAACTTCCAGTGATGTGGAAAACAAACCTTGCACAAGCGAACAAATCGAGGAAGAAACTGGTGAGTCGGAAGTGAAAGCAATTGAGCATTGTCCCGAGGTAGAGGTAAACAAGGCTGACCTCAAGGAGGTTCATATGGGTGACGCTGGTGCTAAAGAAACAGATGAGGCCAAAGTAGACACTGAAGAAGTTGTTAACGATATAAAGGGAGAAACAAAAGATTCCAATATAGTGGAAGGAGAAGCAAATGATTCTGATGCAATTAAAGGAGAAGCAACTGATTCTAATGCAATTGAAGGAGAAGCAATCGATTCTGATGCAATTGAAGGAAAAGCAACTGATTCTAATGCAATTGAAGGAGAAGCAATCGATTCTGATGCAATTGAAGGAAAAGCAACTGATTCTGATGCAGTGGAACGAAAATCAAAAGAAGCTGATATCAAAGGGATTAAACGAAATGAGACTGATGCAAAAGAGGCAGAAGAAACCAATAAAAAAGAGGTAACAGCGAGTGAAAGTGACAGTATAGAGGCAACAAAGGAACAGAATGCCGAAATATTAAAACCAAGCGAGGTTAACGCAGAAGATACGAAAGCAAAGCCTGAGGTTGATTCTGACGAAGCTAAAGAAAACGAACAAGGTGACAATGAAGAAAATGTCGTCAGTGGTTCGAAACTAACTGGGTCTGACATCAAAGAGACGAACGTGGCTCATGTAGAGTTAAATGTGCTTGAACCAAATGACGTGGCTGACGATAAGGAGTTGAACCCTGAAGTTGTGGCAGCTGAGCAAGGCACTCTGGACATTCTGAACTTGCCTGGCACAGATGAAGCGAAGTTCGAAAAACTGTCGGAGCTGATGAGCTCTGGTGAGATGTCCAGCAAGGATTTTGTCAACGCTGTTCTCAGTCTAGTAAGTGGTATCATAATTTAACTATACACGCTGTGTAACCTTAAATTCATATGATAGCTTTTTATATATATAATGCCTAAGTTAAGATGCGATCATAGCACTACAACTTGACATTTTTACAGGTTCCTTGCATCTGACTTTTTCTCATGCATCAATCCTTCCTGTTGGAAATATCTTCTAAATATATGTGCTTTTTAAATTGATTCTGGAATGGTGACATACAGATGTTTTGATACATTACTTTACATTGTTTATCTCAATTGTTATGTTATTTACTCTCATTTCGTTTGGCTTCATTATTATATAATACTCGTTTAAGATTTTATTTTATGTAAATATTGTAATATATTATGTTTCAAGAAATTAATATGTATCTACTTTTAAATATGTCACGAACATTTTGAGATGAGTTATTTATTTGCACTTTTGATTTATTTTAACTTGTATTTTAACATCTCGGTCGTATTTGGTTACACCCAAATTTAGGCTACCGGTCTGCGAGTTTCCACCACATTTTATTGCCGGTCCGTGGCCTGCAGACGTTTGAGAACCACTGTTTTAAATGACATTGCAATAGTCATTAATAGGGTGTATATTCTTATATTCTTGTTTTCTAGATTGTTGGAAAGCAGTTCGATCTCGACAGTAACTTTATATTAACAAATGGTGACAATGTCTTGCGAATGGTAGATCTGATTGACAGCTGCCCAGCAAAGCTTCAGGTATTTTTATGATGTAAAGATGTTAAGATGTAATTAATTCGACTACCAACTACTGCCAGCCATCTGAGTAGCCTCCACCAGTGACCTCAGTAGCCTTCATCAATGTCCCCAATAACAGATGCCAGCTTTAGAAGTCAAGAATGGTGCTAAAGTAATTGTGAGCGTATGATATGTACAATGACTTAGACTTACCATTGGCCTTGGTCTTTGGTCTTGAATAACTGCTTCTTTATATATAAATGAGGTTTTATTATTTTTGATTAAGCTAATAGTTTGCATAATTTGGTAAATGACTTGTTTTAAGATGCTCAACAGGCTGGAATTTTGCAAGGTCTTTTAGATTAAGCAAAACAAAACAGAGACATGAGTGATATCTGACATATAATGAGTATCAGTATTTGCTTAATGTACCATAGTCTTTTTTATTAAAGGGTCTAAACAATTGTCTAGACGCATTACAAAGTCCTTTACTCAGACTGTAAGTGCTTTTTAAAACATTCAAATGTGGTGCTGCACAATTGTTAAGATACCTTTGACCGACGGTCTTACCAGAAAAACCTTTATAGTTTGGAGGATTTATAAAGTTTTAAATAACAAGCGATCCGGAACAAGTGATCGGGATCACACAATTTTAAAGACAACCCAGCTTTATTAAACAAACCAGAAACTGTGAAAAATATCGTAACTCCTTGGACTACATTTCTAAACCAAGAAGTGGGGTATATTTTTTAACTTCAAATATGTAAGCCAGAATGCAGTTTGCACTAGGTCAATTAATAAAGAATATTCTATTCCATTCTGCATTACTGTTGATGTGCATTTCTTTAAACAGGCCGAACTGTGGAGCCTTTTCAGTGCTGGCGTGCGAAGGTGTACAGTTAACCTACAGACCTGTGTTGGTATTGGACTGGCAGAGAAAATCCTTGCAAAGATTCCAAGTTGCGATGATATGTTGGCAGGTAAGAAGGAGTTGATGTTGGTCATTGAGGTTGCGTATTTAAAAACGTAAGTAGTTTCGATAACTTTGTAATTGTAAAGTCTGTCATTGTAATCACTTATTTGTATGCGCTCTCCATGGCTATGTGACCATATGTTTTTGGGTAATGACCCCCATGGGTTATGGTTGTAACCATGAAGTGTTGGGTTAAGTGAGCCTATTTCCAAATGCATGTAGGGCCATCCTATGCTCTTGGCTATTAGCCCTATGTTGTTAAGTGTGATGCCATGTTACTGGGTGTTATGCTGTGAGCAGAATGCACACCATCTGATTGTACTCAATTTGTTCATCAAGCATCATTTGGTGGAGACTTGTAGTACCTGGTAGTTTTAAATTTAGGTGATGATTAATGATTTGTAGTTGTAGTGTGTTAGTTATAATCTCCAAATTTCAAGGCGCTTCTGTAAGGTTTCATGCAGAGCTTATTCATGAGCACTGCATCATCCAAAGAGTGATGTCTAGTGAGAGCAGAGTCCGCTTGCCAGATAGATGGGACAAAGTAGAGCTGCTGAGGTGGGTTTCTTTGAAGATGAGAAAGCTTGGAAGGCAGAGTAGCAAGATTGATTAGGGTAAGAATTCTTGAAGAGGTGACTTCAATTGGGATTTATTAGCCTGTGTAGTTGGACCTCAGATAGGTTAAAGAAAGATATACATATATATATATATATTTATTTATTTATTACAATTCATTACAGTTAGCATCACAAAAGATACCATAAAGAAATGAATATAATAAATTTTGAAGTTTTAAGATGCTTTAAGGTGAGTGGCAGAAACTGGGATTTGCAGTGAAGTCTTGCAGTAGATGTTGTAACTTGCATTTTAAATTTTTAGATGAATCAATTAATTTTTTCTTATAAAAATGTTGTGAATCTTGGCTGAATTTTTGAATTGTGATTTTTAGATATAATGATGGAGCTGCTTAGCATCATGGGTAGTTACAGCATATCAGTAAAAGAATTACAAATGATGTTCAGTCACCTGCAAGCCAGAAATGGAAAATGGGTAAGATTCTGTGTACTGATTCCTCATAAATGTGGTGGGCCAATAAGGGAAAAAAAATTGTTTATATGAAGTCCTGATGGTTCATGGTTCCAATGTCAAAGGATCATACAACTGAGGTGTAAATATGGCCACAGAAACCCAAAGACAGGATCCACTTTTGACCTTTGACCTTTGATCTCGTGCTATTAACAATGATTGATAAGTATGTACACAAACAAAGCCAAATGACAGCAGCGTTATGACATGACATCGTTTTACATGGCGTTACAGTTCAAATTTGAATATGATTTCTTAATTATTTTTGTTTCCTAGCCTCGTCATTCAACAAAGCTGTTGAAAGTTCTACACCAGATGCCATTGCAATCTGGGCCAAATGAATTCTTCAGCTTTCCAGGCCTTAAAGGATCGGTATGGAAATTATGCTTCAGTGTAGCTGTAGATTTTGTTATTGTTATTACTCTAACGCTTATGTTTCAGTCAGTCTTTGAGAAAGTGTTGTAAAACAGATGCATGATGGGAGAAATATAACTTTTCGATTAACACAATAAAGTTACTTTCTGTTTTGGCTAACCTAAATAGCACTGCTTTATACAGAAGGTATAACTTGATAAGGTAGCCAAATGGTTGGATATTTTTTTGAAAATTTACGCTTAGAGAATTCTTCAGAGATGACGATTGCAAATGATTTTCACTTCAGGTAATTGCTCTTCCGCCATTGGCGAAGTGGCCGCATCAGTTGGGATGGACGTTCCACTGTTGGCTGAGACTTGACCCAGACATGGGTGTCATCAACAGTCGTGACAAGCCATACATCTTCTGGTAAGCTGTGATGTCATCGAAGTTATTTGATCGTCAAATTGTAGTCTTGCATGTTCAGTCAGTAGTGTTCAATTGCAGCATGTCACTACAGATCCTGATCAAGGTTCATTACTTTTCTACTTTCATGATACTGGCCTAGTTAGCTACAACTGGCCTAGTTAGCTACACCGGTAAGCAAGAGCGGCATACGTTTGTTGGTTGCAATGGACTGCGGTTCAAGCCCCGGGCTGGGAGTTGACATTCAGAGATTTAGCTATCTCGGGCTAGCATGTGTGGGATGCAGGGGCGCAGGCTCCTGCAGAGCGACCTTGGGCAAGTTGCTTACCCACCATTGTCTGTGGGGAAGGCAACGGGAAACCACCTCACTCATCTCATCCCCAGGGCTGGTATGCACAGGACACAGCATAAGGTAATCACATATAGTGCCTAAACGCTGCTTTGCAATTCCCTATATAGTCGTTGGAATGTATCCATATGCACGAGAAAAAATAGCAACGAGAATAACTAATCTACACATTCCTTGCACCCGACGATGCATGACGCTTGCTCTTCCCCCCAATTCAATGGGTTATAGCTGAGCGCGCATGCGTGAAAGATATTTATATGCGGTCGGTGCAGCGTGGGGTAAACAGATTCAGACCTAAAGACCGGCCCCAGGGAAATGTCGACGGCTGCCTATTGTTCGCGCTGTCCAGCTAACGTCGGCCGTCTATGGTTCACAATGGGAGTAGCCGGCGTACTCCTTCCTCGGAATTGGAATAACGTTATACCTAGTTTTATTCGCTAATCTCAAGCCGTGCATACGGAAATAACCCAGTATTCCTGTATAGGCCAGATTTAAGCCAAATATACGAGTTATACCCTCATGTGCATACGGGCCCAGGGGCGTAAAGCCAATGAACCTGCCTTCGGGCAGAGAGCCATCATCATCACTTTCATGATTCATGATGCAGAAATAATTATTATTAATTTGTGAGTTCAGTGTTGTATGAACTGTGAGCCCCCGTTTGCTGAGCAGGAAGACATTGTGCAGACATTTGAACATGGGATTACGTGCTGGTGTGCTTAGACATTTTGCAATGGTCAGCATTGTGTTGTTCATTCGTCTTTTTTATTTCTTTAGTTTCAGAACTGGAAAGGGCGTTGGATATTCCGGTCACTTCTTT
Organism: Lumbricus terrestris; assembly: GCA_949752735.1. Lineage (NCBI taxonomy): Eukaryota > Metazoa > Annelida > Clitellata > Crassiclitellata > Lumbricidae > Lumbricus > Lumbricus terrestris. The sequence continues at coordinate 48,081,879 of OX457041.1, forward strand.
GGCAATGCCTTCGTCATAACGTCTGTCAAGACCAAAGGAAAAGGTTTCCAGCACTGTGTCCGATATGATTTCCAGCCCAGAGAGGTATTGTCATCTTTCCACATTGCACTTTTAAAGCGATATCTGGTAAAAGCAGACATTAATGGGTCTTGATTGATCACAGATATCAGCAGTTTAGCTAGCTATTATTTTTTTATCTGCTGTCTCATATCAGGGATTTCTTAAATTTTACTATTTTCTTATGTACTTTATCTGTTGTTTCTTATCAGTTAATTAGTTATCTATTTACTCTTCTTCTGGTGTATTCCACTGACTATGTATTCTAATCTTCTGTTTCATATCAGTTATATTTTTTCTGTCTTTCCTTATCTCTGACAACTTACCTAAGGTACTTCATGGTATCTTTCCATTTCTGAATCTTCTGTTCCTTATCGCTGTTGCTTATCTGTTACGTCTTATCTGACATATATTTGTTTATGCGTGTGTTTGTGGAATTAAGTGGAACATGGTGACCATTGCTTTCATCTACAATCGCTGGACGACGAGCGAACTGAATTGTTACGTTAACGGAAATCTTGTTTCACGTGCAGAGATGTCGTGGCATGTGAATACTAACGACGTAAGTGGCTCACCTTCATTTTAATTCTATTTTAATTCCGTTTTAATTGATATTTACTATTCAATAAGTTTTGCAGAGAATTCACAGTCTTTCAAAATCCTGCTCTGCAGTGTGATCTTATGGTTGTGTATCAGTCAATCAATCACTTAATCAATCAATCAATCAATCAAATACATATATGTATCTAAACCCTTAATTAATGCAATTATTTCAATGAAACCTGCAATGTAGTTTAAGTACTTTACCTAACAAAAGTCTTGAACTATCCAGTGTGGATCTAAAGCAAGTGCACGATCTTGAGATAGTTTTAAAATGTTTGCCGTTTCTCTGCAAATGACGCGACCAGCTTCACAAAGTTAAAAGCATTGTTTCGTTTCTAACATTTGCTCTGCAGCTTTGGTCGGTTCAACTCATCAATGTTCCTTAATTAACCTAAGAGATGGTTGACTAGTTAGAACTGTTGACCTTCTTCTCGTATGTTTATATCTGGTACATCTATATATTTATATACATCATTGAAAGGTGCTATATAAATTCTCGTAATGAATGAGTGAATTGTTCAATGACTTCAGTAGTGCTGGAATTCGGCTGTTTGCCAGAAAGCATCTGAGAGCTGTAACTTTAAGATCTTGATTGGCTGATGCCTTCCTGTTGGCAGAGTTTAAATTTTCATTGAAGAATTGTTGAAGTTGATGTGCTGTGTGCATGGCAGTTTCATCAATTTATTGAAGGAATGTTGATTTATTAATGTTCCTATTTAGGTCTTTGACAAATGCTACCTTGGAAGTAGCGCTGAAATGGAGGAGGACACAATGTTCTGCGGCCAGATGTCGTCAGTGTACTTGTTCAGCGAAGCATTGAGTGCTCAGCAGGTGGAGGCACTGTATTTGCTCGGCCCGGGTCACAGCGTAAGTTCAACAGTTATTCATTCTCTCTCTACTTGCGAATGAGGTCGCTTGCAATTGAACGATTATGTGGTGCAATTTCAAGTAATTCCCGTGGAATGTTTTTCATGTACTGTTCTTTTGAAAGTTTTTTTTCAAACAAAATCCTGTCTTGAAGGGTTTTTGGAAATTCACTTCCACAAGGGTGCAGTCTTTGATATAGTTGAACTTGCCAGTTGCAATTGAACGATTATGTGGTGCAATTGTGGAATTTTTTTATTTACAGTGACATTGACTTAGAGTTTCACGCCTGCCTAACTACTTCCTGGTTGCCAGTCTTGAGAAACCTCTAGCCTTACCATTCTCACTTGAGCCACCTCTAATGATGATAGGGAAAATAAATCTAGCAACCTCTAGGTGTAACTAGTCACTGGCTCGGCCAGTCTGGAATGACCCCTAGCAGTGATGTTCTGTTCGCACTCATCTTCCCCTTCCCTTCCCACTTTATCTTACCAGAAAAGATATCAACAAAATAAAATTAATAGAATTGTTTTCTAGAGCAATTTTAGGTGCAAACAGTCTGGAAACAGCCCTTTTTCTACTTGCTTAGAACACGTACTTTGTTGCAGCGTGTTCCTTTATGCAAAAAGTGAGTAGTTGGGTATAATTTTTTGGATAGTCACTGTATAAAAATATTTTACCAAAATAAAAATATTTTTCGACCTACCTACCCAATTTTTTTTAGCTCTGTTACCGGAAACACAGCATTATTTTTTTTTGGCCTAACGTATTATTTGTGTTTTTAAAATGTAATTTTAGAGCCAGCTGAAGTTTGAAAGTAGCGTGGCTCTGAGTGATGCAATGAAACGGGTATGTGAAGTTTTGCAAAATTGTGTGCATTGTTTTACAACTCATCTTCTTGATCAAATTATAAGTAGAAAATAAGTTTTAATCGTTTTTATTTTCAGAAATTATTTTGGTGAATTGTTAAATATTTTGTGTCATCAAATCGTTTTTATTTTCAGAAATTATTTTGGTGAATTGTTAAATATTTTGTGTACTGTTCTTTGTTGTCATAGATCTGTGTCTTTTCGCACATTTGCCAACCAATTCACTGCAGATCTTATTGATGAAATAATCAACTTTTTGATTGACTGATTGATTGATTAAATGGTTGATTTGATGATTTGTTATGCTGAACTTTGAAGACATTGTTTTTGGTTAAACGTAGTGCTTTGTAAACTGTGAGACTAATCAAATCTGATCAGATGCGAACATTTGTGAAATGCTTCTCACATCGTAATCACACAGCATCGTTAATATTTGAAACTGGCCTTAGAATGTTTATTAAGTTAGTTAATTACCGGTTACCGGTATTTAAAACATGTAAGTCAGGTTTGTTGCCAGCTCAGAATTTTTGGGGCGCCATGGTGTTCATAGTGGTGGTGTTCGGTGCCTTAGAGCCGGAGGGTTCCAGGTTCGAATCCACCTCAAGCTGCTGCTGCATAGGGACCTTTAGCAAGTCCTTCACTTGCAATTGCTCGTGCGCTTCGGCGTGAAACTCCGATGCAATGTCTGCGCTGTAGTCGGGGACGCTTCTGAGTAGAGAGGTTGAAGGGACGCTTCTGAGTAGAGGGCTTGAAGGGGCGCTATAGCAATTGGAGAAATAAATAAATAAAATAAAAAATAAAATTTAAATTGCACTTTTTAACCCTTTGCCGTCCAAAGTGTAGTTAATGGTATTGGAAATCCATTTTCTTTGGTTGGCAAAGGGTCGTTTAATAAAAAATGCTAGACACTTATGTTCTTACCAGTTGTTGCTTTTGTTCTGTTGTCAGGTTCTGTATGATGGGAAGCTGAGCAGCTCAATCGTTTTCCTCTATTCACCGATTGCCTGTGATGGTCAGCTGTGTCTGGATTCGTCTCCGAAAGGGAACCAGTCTTACTTCATGCACAGTCCTCATGCGTTGATACTGGGTGAGACAAAGGCTTGCATCACTCACTCCATCTACAGCAGCCTTCATTCAATCGGAGGAATTCAGGTCAGATTCATTTCATTCCAAAGTTATTAGCGTTCGAACAAGTAAGGCTCCAATATTCCTAGTGTACTGTAGACATGGCTCATTTCCTTATCTTCAGCTCTTGAGTCTACGACATGGGGACAGTGCATTACATTTCATACATATGTATTATACACATATTTATATTATATATCTATATATGAGCTTCTGTCGTTGCCAAGCTACACGTATTCTGCCTGGTGACACACCAGTGTGTTTGAGCTGAAAGCTGAGCCAAAATGTGTGGTGACAGACGGATGTCTAGGGTCACCACACACCAAGGGCGGATCCAGGGGGGGCCAATCCGGCCATGGCCCCCCCATTTCAAAAATTTCTTTTTTTTGACCAGCGTTTTTGCTCGGAAAGTAGACGTGGCCCCCCCAAAAAGTAGTTCCATGGGACTTTGGCCCCCCCTTCGAAAATTTCTGTATCCGCCCTTGCCACACACAGTCTGTTCTGTAGGCATTAACTCACAAGCATTAGACTGTAGACTAACTGAGCTTGCAACATTTCCCTTTTTGTGTGTGATTGACTGTGATTGATTGATAAAGTTGAAATAATGACTCCAGCCTTATTTTATGATTGATCTAACATGTTTGCTATTGATTGAATTTTCAGGTGTTTTTCCCGCTGTTTGAGCAGCTCGACCTTGTGGAAGAGGCCGAACCTGGATTGCCGGAAAAGATTAACTACACCATATGGTATGATTGACGGTTGATAAGAGAACGCTGTCAGTTATGCTATGCCATATATTGTGGCTCATTTCTTATTATGTGTGCCATATCTTATGCTACTTAGCATCCCCTCATCTTATTATGTGATATGTTACATATGTTACTTTACTGTTCCCTGTTACATTACCTTATGTGATCTTATTTTCCTTCTCTGACTTATAGAGTGGGCCTTTTCAATTGTTAAAGGTTTCTATGATTCGCCATTTTGATAAGGAAGAACGGCTTATTTGTCGGTGCTATATCCAATCAAGTCTGCAATTGCCAGGTAGTTATGCCTGTTCCGGGAAGGTCAAGCCTGGCACCAAGGGCACCACCAAGGTCTACTCACTCATCATTGTATCTTTCTTTGTCTCAGCCTCCGAGCATTCTGCTCCTCTATGAAATTCTGCAATTGTTCCTTAGTCTATGATACTGTAATGTTGGTCTATGAATGAACTTCCATAATTAGATTTCGGCCAATTTGCTCACCCCCTATCTTGGCTGTTAATTTTGCCTGTTCTTCACACCCTCTCCTCTGCTGCTTTCTACTCACAACTGAAAACCGAACTCTTGAAGCCATCCTTGCCAGATTCGACTCCTTCGCCACCGCTTGACCGCCATCATCAACGATTTCCACCGCATCACCATTCCATATTTCCACCATAGATCCATTCCGTCTTCTCGGCTTGACCTTCCCAGATTATGACTTGGCCCCGGCGGAATGGGCTTAACTACCTGGCAGTTACAGACTTGATTGGATATAGCACCGGCAAATAAGCTGTTCTTCCTTATGTGGGTTTTTGGAGAAATTTAGGAGATTTGCATTACATTTACCAAGATGAGCTGAGAGTGGTTCTTACGCAAATTCAGTTGCTAACCATTCAACCCGCGATTGCTTTTGTCTAGGTAGTTTGCATGTTGTAACACACCTTGTGATGTCGCTTGCATGTTGGATTTTGACTAAGTGCTGTTGTTATATTATGATTGTTACCTATCGTTTTATGATTATGACTGTGCAAAAGTCTTTAATTCAGATTAGATTAGATTAGTTGTGGGTGTGTTTTTGTGTGCTTTAGCACATCCCTGGTGAGACTCTTGTGCAAGCTCCTCTTTGGTTCGGGCGACATTCAGCAGCAGTTGCTTCAGTATAAAGGATTCCTTGTTATCGGCTACCTTCTGGAAAAGGTATAGTTCTGTTTCCTAGTATCTCAAGTATTTTTTTGCACAATAATTTTTTGTGTTCAGTATCTATCTCTACACTATAATTTGCTTCCATTCAGGTTACACTGTTCATTGTTATTGTCAAGTTTTTATTTATACAGTACAGTTGTCTCTTAATAGACCTAAACAGCTAAATGTTGCCTATGGTGCCAAGTGTGAACTCATTGAAAAATCTGTCAGCTGGACACTATAGCTGCTGGAACACACAAGTTGCAACTTAGAGTATATAAGGCAGCACTGCTTGCTTATTGATAAACTTATTCTGCTAGATTAGAATCTGAACCTGATGTGTGTACGTCATCTTGTCTTGATAATGAAAATTGATTGATTGATTGATTGTGATCAATGGCTTTAAATTCATTTAAGATAACATTGTCAGTGTTTCTATTCGGTTTCTAAAGGCATGATAATGAGAGCTTTAATTACTATATTTACTCACAGGTTTAACGTTTCTGCAAGCCTCCAACACCGGGATTATGAAGTGGTATTCAAAACTCCATACCTTGTGTGTTAAACTTGCCTTTCATCTGATGAACAAATACTTGAATGAATGAACTTACTGTTGTTTTTTCGTGATAGTCGTCAAAGGAGCACCTAACAACAGAAGTATTGGATGGCTTTGCTTCCATGGCAACCTGCCTCCTGGCCAATGCATCTAGCGGCCTTACTCTTCTCAAACACCTCTTTGACTGTATTCTTCTGAATCCCAACCTCTGGATCAATGCATCAATGGAGGTAAGCGACAAATCTCGGCCTCAAATCTTATTCAACTTCAGACCAGTCTGGGAAAGGACTTAATAATAATAATAGTAATAATAATAATAATAATAATAATAATATTCGTTTAATGTCAAACTGACATGCACAATATGATTACAATTCATAGTATGAATGTATGAAACAGTATGATTAAAAATTATTAAAGGAGTCGAATTTAACCGTTGGCAGTCATGCAAGGCGTCAATGATGTCCTACTATGTTTACCAACGCCATCTGCCGAATGGAAGGTTGAGTGGACCTTTCGGGAGGGTAGCGGGAAGCGATCCTGCATCCAAATGTTCTTTGTGCCAGACTAGATCCCTCCCAATCCACATGTTGAGACTTGCAGTTAAACATTAAGCTTCTACTCCCACTTGTGTCCTGTCATGGACTAAGGAGAGGAACTCATTTCCTGCTCTTCAATCCATGATCCGGAAGCGGGCGAATTCCAAGGTCATGGACATGAGCAGTGGGATCACAGATCTGCCGTTCATTCCCCAGCTTGTGGTTAGTGATGGAGGCACATGTGTAAACATCTTGACCCGGGTCATTACACGGACGCTGCTCACAATCATTGATGTGGAATGTTCTATTGAATTTAATCTAATGTGAAAGATTTAATCGATTCTAATCTACCAGTTTAATCTAATCAATACAAGTTTAATTAGGTTGTAATTAGGGTTTATAGCAAAATTAAAATCTAGATTTGTCTGTGTTTTGATTAATTAATCCAACCCAGTGTATCACATGTAATTGATAGTCGTTAGAATCGAATAATTTTCATGGTTTTCGCTACTGTATACATTGCTGTTTTACAGACATCGTCTTTGCATTACATTACACGATGTACTTGTATTCATTCATGTCTGATCTCATCAGCAGAATTGTAACGTAATCACTCATTTGTATAGCATCATCTTCAGTAGAGACTGTTCCATGGGCAACTCATCTGCTGCCTCTTTTCTATTTATGCTTCACAGGTCCAGCGGAATCTGTATTCGATTCTGTTGAACTTCCTGAACGAACCGGACAACCCGGTTATCGCGTATCGCGTCAGCTATATCGTTCAGACGATGCACAAGATCATGTACTTCTACTGGGTTGTTAAACCTCCTGTGGATCAGATCGGATTCACTCCAAAGGGAGTTGGTGCGTTGGTGCAGAATACTACGATAGAAACTCAATGGAACATGCTTCGTTATGTTACTAAATTTTCTCGTTGTTGCAATGAGGAAAGTAGATCGGGACGATCATGCATAACTTACCAAATTACTGTGAAGAGTGACGAGTGTGTGCTTGTGTGCATTGCATGGCCAACCTTGATTTGTTAGCTACTTGATTATAATTAGTGCAATGAACTATCAATACATGTTGCAATTGTCGTAAAAATTTGTACTTAATGTTATTAAATTGAAATGACATTTCAATTTGATAATTTTAGATACAACGAATTAAATCTGCAATAGTTGCAATTCGATGATTGACGATCAGGGTCCGTGTAATGACCCTGGTCAAGTTCATTTGATTTTTAAGTTTCCACGAACTTCAATTTAATTCTGGAATACAGCGAGTCAGTGACAATGGGGGTCAGGATTATAAGTTTTGGCCATTGTATTTATTTTATCAGAGTCTGATCAATTTGTGTTTTTGTATATTATACATTGTGTACTTGTGTGCATTCATGCATATCGAGAATTGTTTGTGTTTGTCGCAGATGGACCACGTCCCGAGAAAGACGACATCCTGGAGCTGAGGAACTTGATGCTGCAGAGTGTTAAACTTCTTGTGAAGACAGACTCAAAGATTGAAGACGAAGAACTTCAATCCATTTTCAGTTTCCTTATAACAGTTTCCGAGGTATGAATTAGTGTTGTACAGAAATCTTGAGTCTTAGTACAATAAACTTGTCTTTGTATTGTTCACTTTCAGTCCTTCATTTACATATGTGTATGAACACCATTGTTTTACTTTCATTTTTTAGACAATAGTATTTATAATAATTATAATAATAAGGAAACTGTAGTGTTTTGCATGTATAATAGTGTTTTCTTGCGTATAAACTGCCACACGCATATAACGGCACATTCATGTAAAATTAGATTTTGTTTTAAGTCTATAATCTACTAGCTTTCGGTGCAAAAGGAGTATCTCCATGATCGAGATTGCATTGGATGCACTTAAGTGGCATGTTTAGTTTTTCGCTCATATTTTATCAACGTTTCCCTACCAAATTCAATGCGGTGTAGTGGTCAGTGGGTTAGAATGCTCAGCCAGTAACGCAGAGGTGCAGGTTTGAGCCTCACCCAATGTTGCCAATGTGAATAGACCTTGAGCAAGTCCATTGCTCGCAGATTTTATAACTCTGTGCCCTCAATACACTGATCATGTGTATTTCTGAACTTAGGAAGGAGGGCAATTTCAAAATACAGTTTTATTGCATTGTTTAGAGTTATTTGACCTAAATTAATGATCTATGTAAATCTTTTGTAGTTGCTGATTAATTATAATAACGATTATCAGAATTGTTATTGGAAATTTTGTTGTGCAATGTTAGGATGAGAACCTACTAGACGTTCTTCAGATGTTAGTTCAACTGATGGCTGATGTACCTGCATCATTGGTTCCTGCATTTGACAGAACAGGAGGAGTCAAGTAGGTTCTTGCATTGACATCTTTTCTTCTATATACACTGGTGTAAGTGCACTTATAAATGGAAATGTTTCTGCCAATTGCGCATTAACTGGGAAATTCCCGATGTAGATGAAGTGCCTCCATCTGGTATTCACTTTTGGTAGCCACGTCAAAGTAAGGTATTGCTTCATTAGGTTGTAATTATTATAAGGTCGTATTAATAAGGTGAATAAAATCTGGAATTCGTGTTAACTGTTGATGGCAGTTTCTTTAGTGCAGCAAACACTGTGTAGGAAGTTGAGCTTGTAAATGTCGGCTTGATGGAATGAATAAACGAAAATTGATTAATTGATTGATTGATTGATCGATTGATTGTTTGATTATGTCACTGTGTACAGTTCAGTTCAGACCACTTTACACACTGACAATGGGAGCCAAACCCACCGTGAGAGTTTGTTAATTATTGGTTTTTAGTATTCGTTTTATTATAAATCCAAACACATGAATGACACACCACACCCAATTACACAACGCTATGAACGGCAGCACGAGAGAAAGTGTGGAAAGTTAACTAAAAATGGAAAGCTTTTAATAAAAGAGAAATTATGTGTTAACTCTTTAACGACAAGCTACAATGTTTCCCAGGCACTTCTAGTACTTACTCTCTGGTCGTGAAAGTGTTAATGCTAACATGATACAGTAATGTGATTTCTGTATGTCATGGTGTGGCTAGAAAGACGTGGCTCTCTAAGTAGTGATCTGATTTTGTTCGCACTGAGACTAGATGCGATCATACTTATAGGTGTGGCGCTCTGCGTGTAAACACCGATCGTGGCTACCTGCATGCGAATTTGTCTTAAACATTTTCTAAATCTCTTAAATCGCATCTGTTTAGATCTGTTGGGTAGCTACGTTAAGCGCCTTCATGAGATTCTTGTTAAGACGCTATATATATGGTCATATACATACATACATACATACGTACATACTGACTTAATGAAGCACATTTTGCTTCCGCGTTTAAGTTTTTAAAGCTTTTAATGAGATGTTTCATTCTGTTTTGTTTCTTCCTGTGTTTAGGGTCGCATTCAAGCTGCTTTCTTCACCTGATGAGAAGATTTGTATTGAAGCTCTTAAGCTGCTTGGATATTTCCTGGCAAGGAGCATGCACAAGTACGCTAGCCATGTCTTCTTTAATCAATAATACTAATAATATTTTATAATAGCATCTAGGATACAGGCCATTTGCGTATATATAGGGGAGGGAGAGGGAGGGAGAGCGTGCACAAGAGCAAAGCAGTTGTTGACATTTCATACCCTTGGTTTCTCTTCTTCTGTGCTCATGGACATTTACTTAGCTCCTTTAAAATTAAGTGTGAGAATCCTCGCATGTCTGTTGGTCTGTTTCAGGAGAAAAAACGATGCAATGGGTCCCCACAATCTCTACACACTGATCACAGAGAGACTGGCACTACATTCATCTCCAATCACCATAGAAACGTACAACATCCTCTTTGCGGTGAGCAGAAATTGTTCGTAGAGTCTGAGATCGTTCTGTGTCTTTGGAACGAGTTGTTTGTTGATATAGCGTTTCGCTTAAATGTAAAGAAACTTGGTTTTACGTTGAGATTGTTACAAACCCTTTTCAATCTATGTCAGCGTTCTTCTCTGCAGATGCAGTTTTTCTGTTTTGAATTTATTATAAATTTATTATAAAGGGTTAAATTTGTTCTGCTTTTGATTATTACATACGCTTTACATTGTTACATACTGTTTTGCATGACTGCATACTGATTTGCTTCATTACATACTGCTTTACATAATTGCATACTACTGTGCATTATTGCGTATTGCTGTCAATTACTGCATGCTTCTTTACATTGTTGCATAGTTTTTACATCATTACATACTGCTTTGCATTGCTGCATACTGCTTTGCATCATTACCTTCTGCTTTACATTATTGCATACTACTGTACATTATTGCGTATTGCTGTAGTACATTATTGCATGCTTTACATTGTTGCATAGCTTTTACATCATTACATACTTACTGCTTTGCATTATTGCGTACTGCTTTGCATTATTACGTACTGCTTTACAGTATTACATACTGCTTTACATTATTGTATACTGCTTACATTATTATTCTGTGGTGAATTATTTAGATTTTGACGGAGCGGATGACAGTTGGATGGTCAGCGGAAGAACGTCCTGCTCCAGATCTCTCCTTTAAAATCGAAAATCCTCGTGAGTCGATCTTTCTAAAAGTGTCTTGTCACTCTTGTGTTTATGCAATTGTGTCCTTTAATTACTCGCATATATTGGACGTGTTAATTTATGGCACTTTTAAAACTGGTTTTTTGTTGTTGCTCTGACTGATGTAAAAGTCAACTCGGTCGATTTTGAAACTTTTCGTGGCTTAACTGATTAAGCAAACTCTAGGTGCGTTTGATAAGGAATGTACTTCCACTATCAGTTTGCTTTGCCTTTTTCTCTGGTAGTCTTTCCTCAGCTTTCCCTGACGTCAAATCCTGCCTTTTCTCTTGGGGTGGGGGGGAGTGGGGGTTGATCACACTGGAGCAGCACTTCAGAAAGGCTTTGCTGTGAGAAGCGCTGTATAAATGGTCATTGCACAATACAATAAGTAAACAAATTTGTTGAAATAGATTTTAAGCCAAGGATCAGTTTGGAAGTGCGTGGCAACTTTTGTGTGTATTTCTGTTTGGTTGTATCTGAGCAATTGTGTTGCACCTAAGTGCCGTGTTTTAAATATATATATATATATATATATATATTTAGTATTATAAATCCAAATACATGGACGACACACTGCACCCAAGCCCACATTGCTATAAATGACAGCAATAAAGAAAGTTCAGAAAGTTAATTAAAAATGGGAGGCTTATGGTAGAAGAGAAATTCGTTTATATAGGACCCTTGAATGATATTAAATTAATTTTATCCTTGATTAGAAGTTTGAATTTATAAACACGAGGACGAAGGTTATAATGTCACTGGACCGTAGGTGGGAAAAGGTGGCGTAGTACATGACTACCATTCCACACAATTTCCTGGAGGAGGGGTGGTCCTCATCTACCCTGACTTGATCCTTAATAGTTGGAACAAAAGCCAGGCAATATTTCTCATGGACTTTCCAGCCTTGGCTCTATCAGCACTAGATGACATTCAGCTGCAGCACAAACATTGTCATTGGCAAGTGAAATGCTTTGTAAAATCTTTCGTTAAGTAATTTCATGTTTTCAATGCAGTTATACTGAAGGTCATTGCCTACCTGATCCACGTTTCAAAGCAGCGACAGCTTTTGATGGAGGTGAAGAAGCTCTACCTGTCGGACCTCACGGCGTTGTTGATGAACAACCGGGAAAATCGAAGGTGAGTTATTGGGTTGTGCTTGAATCAGTTTTTGAAACTATTGCGTCACAGAGTACTATAAATCTTCCTTGTCTAAATATCTTAGAATTGTACTTACAGTCCCCTCCCTTCAGCTTTCACTTTCTCACTTCACTTTGTTAATTAGGCCCCTGCTTAGCGGGACTTGTCCCTTTTGGTGTGCCTATTTGCTCCCTCACTCTTATAATACCTATTCACTTTGAGTATTTTTCTTATTGCAAATTATGTCTATACTTTGTTAAACATACATGTATAAAATTGTTGGGATCAATAAAAATATGTCTATGTATCATGTATCTATCTGGCTAGTTGTATAGTACTTGCATGCATCTTGATATTCGTATAGTACTTGTATGTATCTTGCTTTTGATATAGTACATGTAAATAGTACTTGTATGTATCTTGCTTTTGATATAGTACATGTATCTATTTTGATAGTTATATAATGCATGTATCTATCTTGCTGTTCTTGCAGTACATTTTAAAATATTAATAACAATTGTAATCTGGCAGCACTTCTGTTGCTCCACTGTAATAATGGTCAATGGTTGCTAAACAATATTGTTGTGCCAGCCAAAGTCCAAATTGAGTCCGATCCTCCATCGACCACATCCATGACTATCCATGAAAGCAACTTCCACATTCCCTTTTGTGGTCCATTTGTTTCGTATTTGCCAGTTGCCAACCATCTTGACTACTGCAACTTGCTTCCTGCCAGAAAACTGTATATAGTAATATGTGAGACCGCCTGCAGAGGAACGAGTCGAGAGAAAGGTTAGTGTATGGTTTGAGATCTAAAGACCAAAATTCAGTATTTAGAAGTTTCAGAGATAGTTTTGGTGAAGATATTTCGGACTGAAAGCTTCTTTCCGTTTGCGTTTGAGTTACAGCAAGAGACAACGTTGCAGTAGAGCGATAACTGGAGACCATGGTATTTGCATTTATGAATGGTGAAGAAAGGGAAAGTGGCATCAAATGCGACAGATATTCATGGATGTGGTTGTAAAAAATCGAATCACAGTTAATGTGTGTACTGAATAATAGATTTAAGTCAAATACATTGGACAAATTGTTGGTTGAACGGTGGTGAACGCCATGTTTTATAAAAATATTTCGGTCAATTGATTATTCTTTGTTGAAATTGTTTTGCTATTTTCCGAAAACAGGACAGTTCTGCAGATGTCAGTGTGGCAGGAGTGGCTTTTGTCGTTGGCCTACTTGCATCCACGCAATGACGAAGAACAGCAGGTCACGGATTCCGTCATGTATCTCTTCGGACTTCTCCTCTTCCATGCGGTAAAGCTGGAGGTTGGAGGATGGAGAGTTTGGATCGACACTCAAGCCATACTGCACTCTAAGGTAATATTCTCTTCTGCAAGTGCTAGACTTTTTAATTTACAGTGAGAGTCATTGTAAAAGTTATAAACCATTTGAGAGTCTATTCTCAAAACTATAATGGAACTTGTTTGGGAGGGAACCTGTCATTTTACTATTATAAAAATGTTTGTAAACAAAATAACAGTTTCTTAACCTGAATTAAATTTTGGATCTGTGATTTAGTGGAATTTGTGTGTTAAGCTAACCAAGTTACAAGCAGATTTTGGTGTCAGAGCATTTCAAGCATTGCGGCTTTTGTAATAGGGAATATTTTTGGTTATTAGAGATACTGCATGAATGAATTTCACTGCTGCACTAGTAATTGTCTATTATACATTTACGTTTGACCCAAACTTGAAGTTTTGCCACCATTCGACCCTCTAAATGGAATGACTTTCCTCCTCTGTATGTGCTACTACTCTTTCTACAACCTCCATCCTCAAACCTTTCTACTCTTGTGCTTTTTGCACTGTGAATGCTTCGGAATAGCCACGACTGTGAGTGGTGGTGTTTTAGTGACTAAGTTCAAGACAACGCCCATTGTGCTTATCTGTCTTCAAAGTATTTGCCTGGAATTTTATTGAAGTCATGTGATTGATGCTCATTGTTTATGCGCAACTGCTGCAGGTGTCCTTGGAGGAATTCCGCATCCGGACGGCACAGATGTATCGTCAGCTTAGTAAGACGCCAGAATCCGGTTCAGATCGATCTCCAAAGCATCTGGAAATCGTCTCCGTTTCCGCTGATCCACCTGGTGACAAATCTGGTCAACTTGCAATTGACACTGATGTCAAGAAACAACAAGCAACAGGTGCTACTGCTTCTGCTGACCTGGCGAATGATCTGGCAAAACACAACAACAAAGAAAACAAGGATAATGCACAGGGGGAACCAGTGGATCCATTTGTTGGCAAAGACCGTGCCGTCATCATAGTACCGTCAGAGGAAAGCATTAAGGAGCCTGGCAAAAAAACTGAGCATGTAATCGTGGAACAGAAACACGAAGGTCATCAAACCCTTTCCGCTGAAAAGCAACAAATCCAGCTGACCCCAACCACAAAACCTTTGGCGAACGATGGAACAGGGCGACAGACTTTCAGTCCAACGCCAAGAGCACCAGCTTTCACGATTCCAGAATTCCGCTGGTCGACGTTGCATGTGAAGCTACTCGCAGATTTGTTTTCGTTGTTTGAAAAGGAGATGGAGGGATGGAAGATGTAAGTGGTCTCTGTTTATATTTATATATTGTGCAACCATGTGAGAGACTCTTAAAAGGCACTTTAGTAAAATTGCAGTTACAGTACAACTCATCATTTACCTAAATTATTTCTGCAACACAGATATTCCACATGCGCAGTGTACACACACACCCACAGACACAACCTTCTGTATGAACTTCTGTGTTGTTGGCATTGACAAATAATAATAGTCTGGTGATCACAGCACCACTTGTTTTTGCGGTGTACACGTTATTGGTTGGTTAGTGATTTACCCGACTTTTAGTCTTGGACTGGCTATACATAGAAGATGACCAGTGAAATCGCATCCAGTTTATATGTTTGATGAGTCCATACTATGAAGATAGAGAATGGTGATTTTTAATTTGAATACAAATGTTTATTCCATTACATTTTAATTGTTTTAATTGCGCACAAGGTCTTGCCAATTGCAACTAAGCAAGGAAACTTTCTCACCTTTGATTACGTTGGTCAAATAGACTACTTAGCTAGACACTAGACAGTTTTAGTCAAATGTTTTTCAACCAGTATTCTCTTGATTTCTCTTTCAGCCACACTTCGAAGACCGTCTTGGATTTTGTCAATTCTCCAGATAATCACGTCTTTGCCTCCAATCTCACTCAGGTCATATCGCAGCTGAGTGATAACCTCATCTCATCCTGTGGTGGTCTTCTTCCTCTTCTTGCTGCTGCAACATCTAGCATGGTTTGTTTAGATTATAACAGATGATTTTTATGCTGATTTGATTCTAATTTTTGCCAGGAAGCCATATGTTTTTATTATATTCGTAAATCTTCGATTAATTTCTACATCCAATAAATATGATTCCGTTTTGTCATGTGGTTTTAATGAATGAACTGCACTGATGGGTTCTAACATTAAACTGTAGACAAAGAAATTTTAGACGACCATACTATCTATCTTATATGAACAAATGCATTTGAAATCAGGTCAGAATTGTTGCAATTGCTGCAGTATATTAAATGTATAATAACTATTGTAAAGGGAAGTTCCAACACAGGATGCTTTTACATACTGAGTTTTCTTTTCACGTGCTTTTGAAGAGCAGTAATGAAGTTTTCTTTGTGGAAAGGATTAATGAGCCGTACGAACGAACGCTGGTTTAATTTTTTTAGCATGAAGTTGAAGGTTCAGAGCCAGGTCATGGTCTGTCGGTCATGCAAGCCAGTGCCTTTCTCCAGCGCATCATCAGCATGGCTGACATACTCATCTTTGCCAGCAATCTCAACCTTGGCAGCCTTGAGCAGGAGAAGATGATGAATGTTGGCGGGATACTGAGACAGAGCCTTCGCCTTGGTGAGTCAGTAGATGTACGAGGTCAAAGGGCATGACAGGGACTATCATGTGTAACCTTATCCTCTGGCCAATCTGCTTGTGGCATACATCTTAGGCCTGGAGTTTGTCTTTATTAAATTACAGGAGCTAAGAACATGACTTGGGCTTTAACCTAAGCCTGTGACTTCTTTCGTCCTATGACTAATTTTACTGATGATCTGTTTTGTGGACTTCACTGTCGTGGCTGCTTATGACTGTTGACTTTCACCTTCTGCCTGCAGTGACTTTCTTTTATGGCATTTTGCATTCTTGTGCAGTCATTAACTTTGAAATTGTTTTATTTTTATGTGCTTGAGTCATTCATACTTATTCGAGATTGGTTAATTTATTTTGATCAATTAATTTTATTTTTATTAGTTTTATTACTTTCTAAATGGTTAGAATAACCTCATAGCACCTTCACCTCTGCCTTCTTATGCCTCTCCCTGTCCCCTCTGCCTTCCTCTTCCATAGATGATGTCCTTGTTTTGTGTCAGTGTCTGCTGGTGCACTCCTCTTGGCTCTGACCATTGCTCCCTGTGTAGGTGAAGTGAATGGTACTTCCTTCCTTCCCCATCCCTACCTTCCCATGTCCTTTATCCTACACCTACCCATCACATCCTCTGCCCCTGACATGCGTCTATTGCTTTGTATTCCCGTCTCCAACCAACCAGGTCGTCGGTCTCTGCGCTCTGCGACTCGTGGGGACTTGATAGTCCCACGCTCCTGTACAGTGATGCGGACACGCCGCGCCTTCTCGTGTATTGGACCTTCATTCTGGAACAGTCTTCCATTGGCAATTCGTGATGCTGCGTTGCGTGTTTCTCATGAAACATTCTCAAAGTTAATTAAGTCGCACTTGTTCAGAACTGCCCGGTAGCTGCGTTAAGCGCCTTCGTGAGGTTATTGTAAGGCGCTATATAAATGTTCATATACATACATACATACATTGCTGTGCGGCCTAATGGCCACACTGGTTGTGTAAACGAAGTGGCTAGTTCACGTCTTGCTACGCCAGAGTTCACGTTACTGGAATGTTATCTTCACTCAGACACACGGTCATTTCTCTTCTATTATGTTTAAAAAAACTGATTTCTTCCAGTCTGCACTGGTGCTGTGCGTAGCTGTCTGGAATGTCGCATTCGACACTTCCTGCAGCTCAACGGCGACGCTGGCATCGATAGAGTCGATCGAAAAATCCTCGACTTCATTGAAGGAACTTACTCAGCTGTCGACCTTGGAGCTTCAACTGACATTGGGGTAGGCGATGCAAAACAGTCGCTTTGTGACTTGTGAAGCAAGAAATCTTCCAGATAAGTTGGCCAGTTGTACACTTCATTGATCACTGAATCTGGGTTATAATGCATCTCCCATCAACCACATTCATAAGACTGTTCGGTGTTTGAAGGTTTCTGTTGCAACGGTCGCAATTGAATAAACCATGCAACCTTTCTTTATTTATGATTATATGGAGAAAGCAAATTGTGGTGTTTAGTTGTTGTAATCAAACATTTCGTACTATGTTAAAACTTTATTTTTGCCAGCATTTTCATCGTTTTATTGCAAGTAACTTGGATGAAATTTGTTAGAACCTCCATAATAATAATAATAATTATCACACTTTTGATTAAATAGTAATTAAACTGTGTGAGCTGGGAGCTGATTGGCTTGGACACTTTTCTGATGAATCTTACTGTGTGGTTTAGACTTTTAGCCACTCTAAGGCGGAATCTTGAGCAGAAATCCTTGATGCACTAGTGCTTATTGACACTGATGCTTTGTTGTAGGTAATGGTGCTCCATAAATACAGTAATAATAATTCAATACGGATTAATAATAATAATTATTATAATAATAATTATAATAATAATTATAGTAATAATAGTTTTCGTTTATTCAACAATGCGGATGACAGACCACAATGGTTACAGTGTACATAGATTACTATTTAGTTGTCTTAATTAACATAAATCTTAGCTACTGACAGAACAGACAGCCTGCAATATAATGGCGCTAATAGCAGTCTACAAAGCACGTCTATGCTACAGGGGCTTCGGGAATCAAACTCGGCTCAGCTGATCTCCATGCCAGTGTGTTATCCAATGCGCCAGAGTATGGTCATGTGGTAAATGGTTGTCAAATTCGAATTGTTCCAGTTTCGAGTATGATCTTATTTATAATGTGGTTTCATATGGGTTTAAAGGTCACTGTGTTATGGAGATTGACCAATGACCATTATATTTTAATTGCGCTGTCATTTTATAGAATGTGGTCAGCCTTCTTGGCAAGGAACTCACGGGACCTGTCAGAGATCCAGAAAAGCTCATTCAGGACATGGATATCAACCGCTTGCGTGCTGTCATCTACCGAAACATTGTAAGTAAATCACAGTTTGACATGTTGTAAGTAAATCACAGTTTGACATGTTGTAAGTGAATCACAGTTTGACATGTTGTAAGTAAATCACAGTTTGACATGTTGTAAGTAAATCACAGTTTGACATGTTGTAAGTAAATCACAGTTTGACATGTTGTAAGTGAATCACAATGTAACATTTATGTAACATGTAAGTAAATTACAATGTAGAATACAAGTATATCACAGTGTAACATGTAAGTAAATCACAGTAAATGTGTAAGTAAACCACAACGCAACATGCTGTAAGTGAATCACTATGTAGCATGTTGTGAGTAAATCGCAATGTTGTATGTTGTAAGTAAATCACAACTGGTGTAACATGTAAGCAAATTACAATTTAACATGTGGCAGGTTAATCACAGTGCAACATGTAAGTAAATCACAATTTGACATGTGGCAAGTATATCACAGTGTGACATGTAAATCATAATGTAACATGTTGCAAGTGAATCACTATTTAACATGTTGTAAGTGAGTTGTAATGTTATATGTTGTAAGTGAATCACAATGCAACATGTTGCAAGTGAATCACGATGTAATATGTTGTAGCATGTTGTAACTGAATCAAGTTGTATGTCTGGTTGCATGGTAGATTTAGTACAATGGTGATTGATTGTCACGGTATGTATGGTCTGTAATCTTAATGAATATGAATTCATAATTTAAAGGAATTGTTGCATATTAAATAGGCAGATGTGGCAAATATACATAATTACATGTATGTTGCAAGTTATTGCAAGTTATTGTAATTTAGTGATTGAGTAATTGTAAGATATTATGGGATTATTAAATTATTATTAGATTATTAAATGCATTATTGCTATTTGTAATTGTAATTTTGGATGAGTTTCATCGTGTCATACTCCTTGGTGTGTACAATGTATTTGCAACACTATGCTTTTTCTATGTTCTAAGAATATTTTTGGAAGTTCTTGAAATGCATCATAAATGCACATATACATTTGCATGCATGCATGTGTACATACATGTGTGCATGCCCACACGTACTCACATAAGCACACACACATAGTACTTCTTTTGGGTGCCTTGAGTTAATGAATTGCTGTCCTTATTCAACGTGTGAGTAGGGTTCATGAAGTTGCTCAATACTCAGTGCTAATCTTGATGACAATGTGATGATTTGTAGGACGAGACAAAGCAGGCCGAGTTTCTGGCGCTGACGATTGTGTACTTTGTCTCCGTGCTCATGGTCTCCAAGTATCGTGATATCCTCGAACCTCTGCCTGGACATGGACCGTCATCTCGGCTGAGCAGGACTTCATCCACCAGTTCCAGGAATGAAGAGGAACAGAAGAGAGTGACCCAATCATCAGGGTCAACTCCGGTTGCCAAGACAACAGTTGCCAAGGCAGAGAAAGGTGGTAACTAACGATTGTTACCGAGACTGTTGCATGGTTTTCTATTTGTTGATTTTGATTTAGTGACCTGAGTGACTATTTATGGGGAATAGCTGGGCTATTTATGGGGAATAGCTGGGCTATTTATGGGGAATAGCTGGGCTATTTATGGGGAATAGCTGGACTATTTATGGGGAATAACTGGACTATTTATGGGGAATAGCTGGGCTATTTATGGGGAATAGCTGGACTATTTATGGGGAATAGCTGGGCTATTTATGGGGAATAGCTGGGATGTACTGGTTTGGTATGAGTGACCATTAGGGCCATCTGGTGTCCGTGTATGTATGCATGCATCAAACCACTTAAATATCACGTTTTAAGTCCCTTAAAATTGCATGACTAGCAGCCCTCCATTTTTCCTGAATTTTAAAGATGTCTCGGTGTTGGAATAATGTTTTTGCTCTGTGGATTGATGTCCGTGTGCCTCTAAGGTGTTTCTTTATAGCTTGTGAATGCATTTGTTTTTTTTATGTTTACTACCTTTGCTATGAAACAGTATACATTATACAATATCGTTTCAATAGATAGAATTTATCAGGAGGTTCTGTTGTTTATCTTTCACTTTAGATGAAGTATCAAAGGTCAAAGAGTTAGGTGAAAATGCATCTGAATCAAAGAAGGAGTTGGTCGACAAATCAACGGATGAAGTTGCAAAAGATGCGGACGCAGAGCAGTCATCTTCCGAACAGACCAATTCGAGTTCAGCAAGCGAAGAATCAAACGAAACAAAAGCTTCTGTTGAACCCAACACCGTTGAAAACAATGGAAGTGAAAAAGTAGACGAGAGTGCATCTTCGGTGAAAACAACGGACACGTCCTCTGACGGTCAGAAGGACGAGATTGCATCCATTTCTACGGCGAATCGCCCAGATGCAGATCCGAGCAGTGCCGCCGCCGCCGCCGGTGGTGACCTATCCAACCACCAGCATCAACCGCTTACTGAGGACAGTTTGCCGAAGTCGATGGAGATCCGGGCCACTGCCCAGGGCGACAGCAGAAAGCTGACGGAACGACTGGAGCGTGTCCTCGGATCGCTGTCTCCGCTCGTTCGAGAGATATTTGTTGACTTTGCTCCGTTCCTCTCGAGGACGTTGCTTGGGTCGCATGGACAGGAGCTCGTTCCTGGAGGTAAGGTAGAATAATGAATGATCTGTTGTGTGTTCTGAGCCATACCTCTTCTCAGTTGAATGGTGCTTTATTGAGAGAATTTTCAAATATAATTATATTGCCTGAAATATATAGATTTTTTTAACCCGAGGTACCCCAGGTCCACCAGGATTTTTTTGAAATCATCTGAATACGTTAAAATTCATTCTGGGGTGTCTAGAACTTGTTATTATTATTATTGAGATGAAGATTTTTAATGGACAAGTTAAGTAATTAAATCACTATAAATGTGTTACAATTGTTAACCCTTTGAACCTGGAGCTCCCGTAACGCTATGGATTACGGGCCGGAAAATGGGCCAGCCATTTTCAAAGGGTTAATATGTTATTCATCTAGTATTAAACAGTCGGCCTGGAAACGATTCTGTTTGTTTGCAGTTTGTGTTGTCAGATTAAATGAATTGTTTCCAAGTAGTTCTCTTGGTACACTCTGAACACACGTTTGCAAATACTTGCGATTTTTATAATTTACTGAAAGATATTAACTTTACGAGTGTAAGTTTTACACATATTTTCTCGTTAATTTAATGAATAAATTAATTTATGAGCAATTGCTTTTCGAATTTCATTAATAAATAAGTTTGTTTGAACAATTGCTTAAACCGAATCTTGGTTAACGGTATACGTCTTATGTCTAAGTTGTTTTGTTTGGTTCTACGGTTATTTATTTTTGCAGTTGTGATTTGATTATGCAATGATATTTAAAGATTTGTTCATTTGACAGGCATGGTGACATTGAAGCAGAGTACGTCGGTTGTGGAGCTTGTGATGCTCCTCTGCTCACAGGAGTGGCAGAACTCGCTTCAGAAGTTTGCTGGATTGGCTTTTGTTGAGCTTGTTAATGAGGGCAGGTGAGCTCAGATCAATGCTCATATGCAGCATAGGTTCCTTTGTTATTTATCCCTCAGATCATGGCCCAACTGAAGGCAAAGCATGTCTCAGATATGACTCCAATGGTAGATGCTGCTATAATTATGGCTTCAATTTCGTATATCTGTCACGTAATGTTTCTTTGTTTCGATTTGAGACTTAATTTTTTTTTTAAATATCTGCATCCTGCTTCCAGCATTTCTAATGTTTCTTAAGTTGTTTTATAAGGATCACATAAATTTTATCCTGTGATGGATTAGTCATCATGATTTATTATATGAAAAAGTGTCTTTATGGCATCAACTTTTGCATGCATTTTCGTGGATGCTTTGACGAGATTGTTAATTTTGAAAGGCTTTCGTCGGCTGCCACGCACGACCACATCGTTCGTGTCGCCAATGAGGCGGAGTTCATTCTGAAGCGATTGCGAGCAGACGATATTCAGAAACATTCCGAGTTTCAGGTGAGTTGCAATGGAAGATTGTTGTTGTATTGTTGATGTCTCAGTTGTACTGTTGACAATATTGACAATATTTATCTTATTGACAATAGGATCTTCTATAATTGGGGATTGTAACAGCAGGTTGCAGCTGCTTGAGGTAGTGCAATGGAAATTGTTTCTAAACACACGCGCACACACACGCACACCATGGGCGGAGTTTGGTTTCTGTTCTTGGAGGAGCTAAGGCCTTCTTGGGGGGGGGCTAAACCCGGAAAAAGATACCATTTACACGGTAAAAAAATGAATCTGGGTCTTCTTGGTGGGGGCTTAGCCCCCTAGCCCCTGATAAACTCTGTCCATGACACACACATAACTTCATTACGCTTCATATAAAAGCGTAAACTTGGACTTGTATTACTAAAGAAGACAAGCAGTCTAGTAAGCTTCGTACCCTTGGGGTAGCCAAGGGTGCGAAGTGTTAGCATCGCGTTTCCTTATAAAGGCAAGTTGCCACTGACAGTCCTTTCCTTGCTTGTCATTGTCTGACCAACAGTAGTTGGTCAGTCCTTATATAGCTGAATCAGCTTTATGGAATCAACTTTGCTTGAATGACTTAACCAGATAATTTATAATTTTAAAAGACTTCAGCATGCAGGTTGACCACCATGCAATGAGTGCAATGAAAATGTCTGAAGTTCTATTTTCTGAGTCTAGGATATGGAATGTGACATTTGTGACGGCTTTTGAGTGACATTTGAAAGAGTATCTATAGAGAAGTGGTTTCAGCCAGGAGTTTTATGGTTCTGACTTGTTTTTTGCCCTGATTAATTTTTTCCTTATTGCTGTTATTGGTAGATACTTTGCAAAAAGGTTTTTTACGAGAGATCTGAGGAGATGAAGCTATGCGATCATCTCATAACTTCTTCTCACGGCCGAGATCAGATTGTCGCTTCACATCAGTGTGAAAAGGTTCGCAATATCTTGGCTGTTGGACGTGAAGCACTGACCACAGATCACGATGGGTTAGTGTCTGACTACAGTAATCTCCAGCTAAGTATTGCTGTACTGTAGGAATTCCTGGTTACATTGCCTTAGATTACAGTACAATGCTTTGCAATTACTTTACAGTACATTTTAGCAGAATTTATTTACAATTGTTACTAATACTGCTAGATGTTAGTGATAATTACAATCAATTATTTCCGGCTTTCCTAGAGTTTGGAAGAGTCCTGTTGGATGCCTTTACCACACATGGAAAACATGGAGCAGTGGCTGATGTGGGCCCACTGAATTCTGAGTTGGACACAGCATAGAAGAGAGTCAACAATAAAGATGACTGGCTATTGGCTAAGCCTCATGGAATCAGCAATGCTTTGGAGAGGTGCATGGCGCAGATGATGATGAGGAGGAGGAAGATGAATGGATGGATGAATGATGGACGGATAATGATGAATGGATGGATGAATGATGGATGGATGATGGAAGGATGATACTTGGAATCATGATCCATCAATTGGAGAAATCCAGCCAATCTGGAAGTTTCCGGCTGAGATTGGATTTGATTGTCATTTGATTTGATTTGATTGTCATTTGAAGTCCTGTGGTGGTTATCTATAGGACGCAGGTGGATTACTGGAAGTTGGACAAGTGGGAAGACGACTCGAGACGAAGGCGACGTCTCGTTAGAAATTCGTTTGGCACGTCGCATGCGGAGTCTGTCTATCGTTCGACTGATGGTAAGGAATTCGGAAAACTTGGATGAGACATTTGGAGTTTTAAAATGTCTTTCATTCAGAAAATTTATATAACACCTCTTCAGGATATCTACTCTGCACTGGCCTACAATCTGATGCTAAATGTCATTTCAGCGAATAGATTCATCAATCAGCATTATAATTGACAATATTAAAGCTGAAAGAGTCACCATCTGCAGGCACACACACACACACACGCACACACACACACACATGGAACCAACCAACGGCTTCCTGTTAACAATAATAATAATAATATTCGTTTATTGAACAATCCTGTTGACAGACCGCAACCAGTTATGCAATTGAAACGAATCACAAGCACACAAATCAGAAACTGCACAAATCTAAAAAGTGGGGTTATGGTTACATTGTTATTGGTTAATGTGTTCGACTTTTCTCAAGTCACACCTCTGAAGATTTGTTACTTGGCTTTTTTACAATGCCATTGAGAGTTTCTTAACAGACGCTGTGTTAATAAATGGATTGTGGATGCGTGTATGCTGTATGCATTCATGCACACTTGCATGTGTTATGCTTATGTGGCGTATTCTTTTTCCTTTTGTCTAAGACTAGTTTGGTTGTAGTTAAATGTTGTAAATGTATTTTGATAATCTGCCTGCATAGAATGTGAATAATGCATATGGTGGTTTATTAGATGTGTATCATATTATATTGGAAAGGCTGTCTCCCAATGTTCCAACGATGTCAGGCATTTAAAAAAATTTCCTGTAGGTGACGCAAGTGGACAATCGGATTTTGTTGACCCAGGGTCATTCAAGTATGACCAGGCGTATGATCGGATGCAGAGGTTGCCATCTCCTGACTCCGTAGCTGATGAAGATGTCATGCAGGCAGAGGAACGGGATGTCGAGGAATTACCAGGTAGCCACCTTCTATGGACAACTAATCATCAGAACCATTATCATTGTAATAAGTAGCTCATCGGTTTACATTATGTCCTGGTTTGCCATCATGGTGCTAGTGGTTATCATTTTTATTTTTATTTTTATTTCTCCATTTCTATAGCACCCCTTCAAGCTCTCTACTCAGTGGGCCCACTGAACTCTGAGTTGGACACAGCGTAAAGCATTGTTCACTCCTGACAACACCTGATCTTAACAGGCACTGTTTCAGTGTTCACTTTTGTTGATGATTGATCTTTGACAGGTGTTATTGCATTGTATACATGTGTTATTGGATTGTCTACAGGTGTTATTGCATTGTCTACAGGTGTTATTGCATTGTCTACAGGTGTTATTGCATTGTCTACAGGTGTTATTGCATTGTCTACACCTTGTAAGCTGATTGTTCCTGGGATGGTCATTCGTGGCACGATGTCGATAACAAAGACGGAACTACACTTTGAGATGAGTTCAGACGACGCAAGAAACAAAGCAATCAGTCCACAGGTAATTATCTATGCGCGGAAATCTTCTCCGCTCATCTAGGTCGACGCATTCATTTGCAATGCACCACAACAATACAGCAGCTTTTCTCTAGTTCCGTTAACACGTCGTTTGTTTGTTTTTATGTGCACTTGTTATAGCGCCCCTTCAAGCTCTCTTCTCAGAGGCGCTCCCGACTGCAGAGCGGAGACTGCATCAGAGTTTCACGCCGAGGCGCTGAGCAATTGCGAGTGAAGGACTTGCCCAAGGTCCCTACGCGGTGACTTGAGGTGGATTCGAACCTTCCGGCTTCAAGGCAATGACGCCACCACTACACCACCGTGCCCCACAAGCTTCTATCATTGTTGATCTATTGTGCCTGTAAGCAACCTTCAGTGGATACCTTTTTAGCTAAGTTCATTAGATTGTGGTACCATTGAAAATTTGAGTTGGATTCTGATATGCACTTCAAACTGATGAGCCGTTAAATTAATTACTGTTACATTACCAGGGGCTGTTTGCTAGCTTGAGAAAACGGAACGTACTCGAATATAATAGTCCGAATAATATTAAATTGTCGTCTGCGTTTGCAGGTGTTGCATTATGTTGAGTATCTGCATAGCAAGTGGAGTTTCCGAGACATTCGTGCAATCTTCAGCCGAAAGTATCGCCTGCAGAATGTGGCAATAGAGATATTTGTTGCAAGTCGAAGTAAGTCGTAGTTTCTGCGTAGCTTCCATTTTTGCTGACCTCTTAAACTGTCAGAACGTCTTGCTGCTGAAATATGTTGAAATCTAGGAATCTACATATTACGGGCTTTTATACAGAGCTATAATGCTATATATTTTCCTTCTATGCATGTGCAATGTAATCTACTGCTTCATTTAAAACAATCGAAGTTGAAATGTGTATTTAACAAAACACTGATTATGTAGTAAATCATTGAAACCTGACTAAATTAGTTCATGAGTGGAATGTTACACGACTTTTACTATTCACTATGTTTGGCTCTGGCACAAACTTACGTCAGCTTCTATTGACTCGACAACTAAGAGTTAGTGCAGTATAGGGTTAGTCACCTACCATCTTCTGTTAAGTTGAAATGTGCTATTATTATTATTATTATTATTATTATTATTGTTACTATGCATTTATTAACTTCTACTTTCGAAATGGTCAAGCATCAATTTAACTGAACAATTGTAAGTGTTGAACTAGTTGCTCTATGTCCCTTCTTTTAGAGATTCCAATCCAGTTTTTACGCACTGCAAAGCGAGCCCTCGGCCAGTTGGATGTCCTGCATCACGCAAGTAAATGTATCAGCAGTTTAGGGTTACTGCTAATAAAATCTTGCTCATGTGAACACTTGACAAAAGAGAGTTCATTGTAGTTCGTATCCATTTGTGAATTTTTTTACATGGTTGAACATTTTTCAGCATCGGTGATGTTTGCGTTTGACGACTTTGCCATCGTGAGGCGAGTTGTTGGCGCGTTGCCGCAAGTTGGAATCGGGGTGAAGTATGGACTCCCTCAGACAAGGTCAGTGAATCAAGTCAAATCTCTGAGATACAGATTGAGGTGATTATTCAGACCTACATGATGATGATGATGATGACAATGATGATGTCAATGCAGGGGAAGTTTATTAGCTTGTAAGCCTTGAATATATTAGTGCTATCTTTTGATTATTAATTAGTAAGCCAATTAATCTGTTGATGTAATTTGTTGCTTCATGAGTTGATTATAAATTAAGAGTTTCTCATTTGTTTGCTTTAATTGACGTGTATTAATTAAGTTATTTGTTGTTTCATTGAATTTGCTGATTGACCAATTGTTTTTTAATGTTTGAGCTCTTGATCGGTGAAACTTTTTAAAGTCTCTAGATTTAGGGGTTTGTTGATTGAACTACTAAGGTCCATCAATAAGTAGTTCTTTCAGTTGATCGTTGATAGGGTGATCAGTTGATTGATAAATTGATTGATTGATTGACTGACCGATTGATCTGTGCTTGTTGTGGCAGACGTGTGTCGTTGGCGTCTCCGAGACAGATCTTTAAGATGTCGAATATGACGAGACGTTGGCAGCAACAGGAAGTCTCCAACTTTGATTACCTCATGTTCCTTAACACGGTGGCTGGACGAACCTATGCTGACCTGTCCCAATATCCGATCTATCCCTGGGTCATTGCTAACTATGATTCACCCGACCTAGATCTTGGCCTTGCCGCCAACTACAGAGATTTCTCAAAGGTATGCAGATTTTATTCGACACATTCAATGTAAGCTGCGTGTCTTCGAATATCTCAGAAACACTCGAGAAGATTTTAGCTGGTCATTTTCTGAACTAGCCGCCTTAAGTTGTCTTATCTTCTGATGTCAGATACTGCTATGTTTGTTATGGTATCTGTTGCTAAATTATCAATAGCGCATTGGGACTAATTAATGTGATGATGGTAGCCTTTTGCTTGGTCTTATGCCTCTGTTTCTGGCTTTTGAATCCTCTTTAATGTCGTGAAATAGATAAGTTTTTGTCAAGCCAAGTAACCTGTGAAAAACTTGTCTCGTTGTAGGACTGTTTGACTCTGTCCAACTGTTTGAGCCTTTGAAATGCATGCCACTTTTTATTATAAATAATTGACATATTATAAATAATTTACCTTTTTTTGATCGCTCCATAAATATTTTTTAAAGATTCAAACTGGAAAGTTAGTATTCAGTAAGGTTACAGGATTATACTAGTGACATATGGCAGAAAATTTAACAAGGGTAGAAATAAACTGTATGGCAAGTCTTGCACGCTCTGATTACAGATTCGTCACTGTCTCGGTAGTGCCAACACAATCTAGAATCAGTCTCAGTCTTTTATATCGACTTGAAAACAATCATTCAACGCCATATTAATGTGTGGTTTAACTGAATAGAATGCTTCTTTTTATTTGCTCATTTCCTTAATTTCTTGCAGCCTGTGGGCGCACTCAACCCAACAAGGCGCGAATTCTTTGAAGAGCGATACGCTTCACTGGCTGCGAAGGATGCTCCTCCTCGTCATTACGACACGCACTACTCGACCGCTGGCTCAGCACTTGATTGGCTCATCCGACTGGTAATTGATTCGATCGCTGTATAATAAAATACATCGATTAACATCGATCACATTTATGCAACTGAATGGTAGCATACGGTAGATTTCGATAGAATTGTAATGCGAGTTAACGTACCTGAGTGATGATGTAAATATTCCATTACAGTGTATAAGTGCAGAGTATAGTATAGTTACAGTTGCAGATGAATGTGCAGTGATAATGTAAGGTAATAGAATGGTGGCATAAGAAGATGCAGTGCGATATCTGACTCGTGATAAGTGAAGGATGTGACATGAGGATGAAAATGGGTGTTGTGATGAGCGATACGCATTGTGCATGCACAGGAGAGGATCAGTCAGAGATATGAGTAAGCAAGGAAGCATTTTCTCTGTTATTCCATTTGCAAACGCACATAAAACATAAATAATAATAATAATAATCTTTTCTTTAATTAAGCGCCTGCAAGACGCACTGCACTTTACATTTACAAGTTATGTAGTAATCTTAATTAAACTTAACTAATAACTGAACAGACTGCTTTGCAATTACACAGCGCTAATAGCAGCCTACAAAGCAAATCCGCCCAACGGGGGCTCGAACCTGCTACCTCTCGCACTCTTGGCCAGCGTGTTAACCATTACTCTACCGGGCCCCCCCAAGCATAAAACATCATTATAATACATCAAAGTAATAATTGGTGATATAAGGTACAAATTAAATCACAAGTTGCATGAAATTGCTAAAATATTAGTGTCTGACAAGTGATAAATCTCTTTGCAATCAGCGAATTACAGCATGGTATCTCAAGATTATTTGAGCACGGCCTAAGGAGTATTCAGTTACTCGATCTGGCAAAAGAAGGTCATGGAGAACATGCCCAAGGTCACTGAGCATAGAAGCAAAGAGAAATTCATCTGCCTTAGAACACAACATATCAGAAGTAGGAGTACTGGTTTCTATAAAAACCTCTGTCGTATCAGCTTTCTAATAGGGGACCCTCGTTTGCAAGACCCACCATGCTGGTGAAGAATATAGCATTCGCATGACTGTGTTGGAACGTACAACATCTTGAATGCATAGGAACATGCAGAAACATGCAGGTTGCTTTATCTGATGAAATTGGGTCAAAGCATCTGCAGATCCCCAAAGGCAGAAGAGGAAACACACACGAAGACAGAGTCTCAGACCTGTTAGTTAGCGGAAAGTGTTTATTAGAGTGAAAGATTTAATACTATTGTTATATTACAAGCTGGATTAATGACGGATTTTGAAAACATTCGATTGAAATTGAATTACTTCGTTGGCGTGTAGGAGCCATTTACCACCTTCTTCCTGGATCAACATCGGGGAAAATTCAGTGATCCAAGCAAAACGTTCCACTCGGTCGCCCAGTCTTGGAGGAACTGCTTTCTCGATGCCAATGATGTCCGGGTAAGCCATTGTCCTGTGCCGATATGCAGTGCAATATAATGATGATCATCATCTTCATTGTCATCATCACCAACCAGTTCCAGCCACGTGTTGGTGATGGGTGCTAATAAATGATTTCCCATTTTTTGGTTATTTCTCAGCAGGGCCTTTCTTTTATCAGAACTGGACTGGAACTGGTTGGTTACCACCATTGCAATGAGCTGAATTGGTTTCCAATTCCTATCAGAGCACTTGCGTTGTTTGAGGGGTGACCCTTTACCGACTAAAATGTAGTAAATGCTATGGGATATCTTATACCCTCGGTCGGTAGAGGGTTAAGGTGGCATTGATTCTGTTAAATATTTTGCATGTCATTTGGTCATTAGGAGCTTGTTCCTGAGTTCTTCTACTTGCCGGAGATGTTTATCAACATGAACAATTTAGATCTGGGGGTGAGTCCAGAGGGACAGAACATTGGTGTGGTTGAGCTTCCTCCGTGGGCGAAGTCACCAGAGGAATTTGTGCGAATCATGAGAATGGTAAAGTGCATTTGGTCATCTATTGTACTTTTATACATTTAATCTTTTGACCTTTTTATCTGCTTTGTTTTACACTCAATTATAAATATTGCAAGTAACTGAATGATGAATTATGTACATTTATCTTTTTCATTCAGGTCAGAATTTTTACTCTAACTTTTGTTATATGTATGTATGTATGTATGTATGTATGTATGTATGTATGTATGTATGTATGTATGTATGTATGTATGTATGTGTATTTATTTATTTCCAAAAAAAACAATAAACACTATTGACAGTATGGCTACCTAGTACTTATCTTATTTTGGATCTCTTGAACTAAGTTTGCTTGATTTTTTCATAGTGTTTATCAGCTACTTTATCAATTTTATCGTCTGTTTTTAACCTTTTTGCAGAACTGAGAAAGCTCACCGGTACTTTTGTGAGTTTCCTATATTCGATTGCACCTCTGGCATAATTGTACGTTGCTGTGTCTGCTTTGAAGGCGCTTGAGTCTGAGATTGTATCGGGTCAGCTGAACCAGTGGATTGATCTCATCTTTGGCTACCGTCAACGTGGTCCGGAGGCTGTGAGAGCCCTCAACGTCTTTCACCATCTCACCTACGAAGGCAGCATCAACTGGCAGGCAATCAACGATCCAACTGCAAAGCAGGTCTCAGTGCACGTTTGATTTGTGCTGGAGCTAAATAATTTCTCAAATAATGTGTTCAGTTACTTCAGAGTAAATGTCACTCTCAGACCCAATTTGCAAGCAGTCAGTTCACATTGCGTGAATGTTGTTTTACTTTTTCTTTAGTTGTCTATCCGAAATGCTTGTAAAAGTTGTCTCAGGGTGCCTAATGAATGATCAGACGTGCAAAACATGTGCGCACACTGCACGCACATCGCACACATACACACACTCATCATATCGCTCTATTTTGACTAGTTACATTGCTTTGTAAACACATGCGTATGCATACATGCATGTGATGCGCACATACACTCACAGAACACGCATGTATATATACATGTTTGTACATATGTATGTTTGTGTAGATACCATACAATCTTTGGCCATAGGAATTGCTGCCTATTCTTTTCTTTCTCACTTAGGGCTCGCTACTTCAAGCAGATTGAGTGTGGGAGGTGATGTGTTGCGGTAAAAGATTATTTATATGTTTCTGTTATAATGTCCGGCGTGAGCAGGCGCTAGAGGACCAGATCTTCTGTCTCGGTCAGACACCGACGCAGCTTCTTACGGAACCACATCCACCGAGAAATCCCGGCGTCTCGTCGGTTCGTATATATTGTTGACTCATTTTGTGAATTCAATCGAGCCTTGTTTTGTGTATTTGCTGATATTGTTGGCTATTGAACTGCGCTGTTATATAGGGTGCTCCATCTGAGGCAAAAAGTATGGATGAAACTGGACAATTTGATTGCTTATTGATGTGGCCCATTGATATGACTTGGTTTTATGGTGAGACTATGGTTGATGCCTTGTGTAACAGATAGACACTGGTGCCTTCATGAGTTTATTGTTATGACGCTATATAAATGTCTATATATACAATTATACATGAATGGGAGTTACTTGGATTAATTAGTTGTTATTGATGTGAGACTTTGGGTTAAGACTTCCAATAGTTCAAGAGAAAACAATATTGACAACAAAATAGACAATAGGATCATGTATAATTGATGATCATGGTGATCTTGATGGTATTGATGTTTAAGATTACGATTACGATGATCATTAATATGATTATCATAATTATGATGTAAATTATGTTGTGATAGTGAGGCTGGTAATGATAACTATGATATGCCTGTTACTGTTAAACCTGTGTTGAGAGGAAAGTGTTTGTTTCTTGACCAGATGGCGCCTCTGATGCAGCCGGCTGTTCGTGAGGACGTCTGCATGATCATGAAGTTCCTGTCGAATTCTCCCGTTGTCCACGTCTCGGCCAACACTCACCCATCTGTCCCAGTCCCAGCCGTTATCACGGTCACTGCTAGTTACAACTTTGCACTCAACAAATGGGACCATGTCGGAGGTTTGCATTTCCAGCTCATTCTCACTCTTTCATTGTTATCATCAAATTGTCGATTAACGGTAACACCCGTGAGATTAATGAATATGTGACACTGGGGCTCAAAACTTTGTCGCTTGTGTCTTTCTAGGTATTGCGCTAGAATTGGAAAAAGGCGAGACGGGTGAAGAATGTAGAATATTCTTCAATTCGTCAGATGAATTTGCCATAAGCTGTGAAGTAGTAACCCGATTCTTGTGCCATTTGCATTGTTTGATTCAGAATAAATATCACTTTATTGACCAGAAAAATTGCAGAATAATCCATTAGTGGTTTCTGAAGATTTTGATGACACTAACTATATATTTTGAACTTTTCATTTGATTTTCTCACTCTAAATTAGTGTTTCAGGTTTTGAGCCTCTGTGTCACAAGTTTTTTGAGTTTTTTTGAGATTTGAGTTTCACCAATGCACCATATGCCTGGAATGATCACCTCAGATCTATTTCAAAATGGAAAGCCAGACCTGACCTCCTGAGGTGAAGGGCTGTGGGTACATACTCGGTAGGGCTCAAGTGAATAAGTGATGCAACTGGACTGATTGCATTCGTTTTCTGATTAACAGATTCAACAACTATTTCTTATTACATGTTGTTGTCGTTGTTTTTTGTGCTGACAGCCAGTTCTCCCGGAGCTCTACCAAGCTACACGGAAGGAACACCGCTACCTCTGCAACTGCCACTGGCTATGGATCCTTTGTTAGGTCGGTCATTCATTCGGCCTTTCTTTTAGGACTTAGCTCCAATTAGCAGAGCGTGAATGTAGACTAGAAACTAAACTCTGATTCGTGATCTGAGCAGTCAGGGTTGTGAAAGAGAGCCACAGTTCAAAGTGCACAAACAACATCTGAGTAATTTACATTTCCAAATTTATAATTTTTCGCTTTTCACTCTTTCAGAAGAACCTAGATATGTGACTAATTCACTCTTCAAGTTATGGGTGAATGCAGGTCTACATTGAGGTGGGTGCTAAGGGTGCTGCATCACCATGGCCTGCAGTTTTAAGAGGCCTGTATCTATAAATATGTGTGTGTGGACTGTGTGGTGGACCGGGGTTTGTCAGATGGGGCAATTGGAGGGTAATCACAACACCTTCTTTCACAATCTTTATTTATAACTCTCTCTGACAGTGCATTAGAGTAACATGCTTATTACCATAATTTATGTCGGTTTATTCTAAGCATGAAACGAAATATGTTGTTGCTTGTGCCACATGATTTCATTACGATTTCACGTCACTCACGTTTGTTGTGCTATATACTAATTTTAATGTTGCATTGATTTCTTTTCAAGGGCTGCATCGTCGTTCTCTGAATGACGAGAACTTTGACCAACGTATTATGGCGAGACATTCGACGTTTGTTGCAACGGCCGACAATCGATTTATCCTGGCTGCAGGATTCATCGACAAAAGCTTCCGGGTCTTTAGCACCGAGTCAGGTAAGATTTATATGTGCAAAATGGGACTGGGGGATCTAGATGCGGACTTGGTGAGCCCATCCCTAGAACATTTTTGCAAGGCTTCATCCTTGATGGTGCAGTTTTTGGCATGCAAACAGTTAAATTAGGCTTAAAATTCTTAATTTTGATCTTCCTTGTCAGTCACAAATATCACATAAGATTCAGTGAACCTTAAGACGATGAATTTGAACTTTTATTTTCAAGCAGAGCAGTCTTGCAGCAAAACTCGGTAGGCCACAGAAACATCATTGACGGGCCAGAAATGGCCTGAAGTTTGTCTCTTTGACACCCCTGTCTTAAAGTTACTGACTGAGATGCTTACAATTTCCATGCTTTAGAGCTTTTTCCAGAGCTTCCTCAAATGCACTATTGATATGTTTTCATGTTGAGGAGGCGGATTTAGTGTAATGGTAACACTCTGCATGCACGAAGAGCGCAAGGACGCGGGATCACTTCCCACTAGCCTCGCAAAGATCCACTCAACCTTCCATTCGGCAGATGTCGTTAGTAAAATGAGCTGTAGGACATGATGGGTGCCTTTTCATGGCTGAAAGATAGTTATATTCGACTTCAGTAATAAATTAATAACGCATCATTCATCATATGAATTGTAATCATTCATCGTATGAGTTGTAATAATTAATCGTATGAATTGTAGTAATTCATCGTATGAATTGTAGTAATTCATCGTATGAATTGTAGTAATTCATCGTATGAATTGTAGTAATTCATCGTATGAATTGTAGTAATTCATCGTATGAATTGTAATAATTCATCGTATGAATTGTAGTAATTCATTGTATGAATTGTAATAATTCATCCTATGAATTGTAGTAATTCATCGTATGAATTGTAATAATTCATCGTATGAATTGTAGTCATTCATCGTATGAATTGTAATAATTCATCATATGAATTGTAATAATTCATCGTATGAATTGTAATCATTCATCGTATGAATTGTAATCATTCATCGTATGAATTGTAATCATTCATCGTATGAATTGTAATAATTCATCGTATGAATTGTAATCATTCATCATATGAATTGTAATCATTCATCGTATGAATTGTAATCATTCATCGTATGAATTGTAATAATTCATCGTATGAATTGTAATAATTCATCATATGAATTGTAATAATTCATCGTATGAATTGTAATAATTCATCGTATGAATTGTAATAATTCATCGTATGAATTGTAATCATTCATCGTATGAGCTGTAATAATTCATCATATGAATTGTAATAATTCTTCGTATGAATTGTAATAATTCATCATTTGAATTGTAATAATTCATCGTATCAATTGTAATAATTCATCCTATGAATTGTAATCATTCATCTTATGAATTGTAATAATTCTTCATATGAATTGTAATAATTCATCGTATCAATTGTAATAATTCATCCTATGAATTGTAATCATTCATCTTATGAATTGTAATCATTCATCCTATGAATTGTAATCATTCATCATATGAATTGTAATCATTCATCGTATGAATTGTAATAATTCATCGTATGAATTGTAATCATTGATTGTATGAATTGTAATCATTCATCGTATGAATTGTAATCATTCATCGTATGAATTGTAATCATTCATCGTATGAATTGTAATCATTCATCGTATGAATTGTAATCATTCATCGTATGAATTGTAGTCATTCATCGTATGAATTGTAATAATTCATCGTATGAATTGTAATAATTCATCGTATGAATTGTAATCATTCATCGTATGAATTGTAATCATTCATCGTATGAATTGTAATCATTCATCGTATGAATTGTAATAATTCATCGTATGAATTGTAATCATTCATCATATGAATTGTAATCATTCATCGTATGAATTGTAATCATTCATCGTATGAATTGTAATAATTCATCGTATGAATTGTAATCATTCATCGTATGAATTGTAATAATTCATCGTATGAATTGTAATAATTCATCGTATGAATTGTAATCATTCATCGTATGAGCTGTAATAATTCATCATATGAATTGTAATAATTCTTCGTATGAATTGTAATAATTCATCATTTGAATTGTAATAATTCATCGTATCAATTGTAATAATTCATCCTATGAATTGTAATCATTCATCTTATGAATTGTAATAATTCTTCATATGAATTGTAATAATTCATCGTATCAATTGTAATAATTCATCCTATGAATTGTAATCATTCATCTTATGAATTGTAATAATTCATCCTATGAATTGTAATCATTCATCTTATGAATTGTAATAATTCATTGTATGAATTGTAATAATTCATCGTATCAATTGTAATAATTCATCCTATGAATTGTAATCATTCATCGTATGAATTGTAATCATTCATCCTATGAATTGTAATAATTCATCGTATGAATTGTAATAATTCATTGTATGAATTGTAATCATTGATTGTATGAATTGTAATCATTCATCGTATGAATTGTAATCATTCATCGTATGAATTGTAATCATTGATTGTATGAATTGTAATCATTCATCGTCTGAATTGTAATCATTCATCGTATGAATTGTAATAATTCATCGTATGAATTGTAATCATTCATCGTATGAGCTGTAATAATTCATCATATGAATTGTAATAATTCTTCGTATGAATTGTAATAATTCATCATATGAATTGTAATAATTCATCGTATCAATTGTAATAATTCATCCTATGAATTGTAATCATTCATCTTATGAATTGTAATAATTCTTCATATGAATTGTAATAATTCATCGTATCAATTGTAATAATTCATCTTATGAATTGTAATCATTCATCTTATGAATTGTAATCATTCATCCTATGAATTGTAATCATTCATCGTATGAATTGTAATCATTCATCGTATGAATTGTAATCATTCATCGTATGAATTGTAATCATTCATCGTATGAATTGTAATCATTCATCGTATGAATTGTAATAATTCATCATATGAATTGTAATCATTCATCTTATGAATTGTAATAATTCATCGTATGAATTGTAATAATTCATCATATGAATTGTAATAATTCATCGTATCAATTGTAATAATTCATCCTATGAATTGTAATCATTCATCGTATGAATTGTAATAATTCTTCATATGAATTGTAATAATTCATCGTATCAATTGTAATCATTCATCTTATGAATTGTAATCATTCATCCTATGAATTGTAATAATTCATCGTATGAATTGTAATAATTCATTGTATGAATTGTAATCATTGATTGTATGAATTGTAAACATTCATCGTATGAATTGTAATCATTCATCGTATGAATTGTAATAATTCATCGTATGAATTGTAATCATTCATCTTATGAATTGTAATAATTCATCGTATGAATTGTAATAATTCATCGTATGAATTGTAATAATTCATCGTATGAATTGTAATCATTGATTGTATGAATTGTAATCATTCATCCTATGAATTGTAATCATTCATCGTATGAATTGTAATAATTCATCGTATGAATTGTAATAATTCATCGTATGAATTGTAATCATT
The DNA here is from genome assembly GCA_949752735.1 of Lumbricus terrestris. Classification (NCBI taxonomy): domain Eukaryota; kingdom Metazoa; phylum Annelida; class Clitellata; order Crassiclitellata; family Lumbricidae; genus Lumbricus; species Lumbricus terrestris. The sequence goes on from OX457041.1 coordinate 48,119,679, forward strand.
CGTCATATGAATTGTAATCATGCTGCAGTTTGTCAGTTTGATATTAAACAAAGATGTTATTTTTATGATGCGACTACTGAAACGCAGAAGCTTTGCTCACTGCTTACATTGACTGATTTCTTTGTAGGCAAAGTCTGTCAGATCATCTTTGGTCATTACGATCTCGTCACTTGCATCTGTCGGTCGGAGTGTGGCATCAACCAGGATTGCTATATCGTCACTGGATCGCGAGATTGCACGATCATGGTCTGGCACTGGACGGCCAGACAGCAAGTCATATCAGGAGACAGTACGAGTAAGCATCGCAACCAACTGAGTTGAACATCAGATTAGCCCCTTTACCGGCTATCCCGATTATGGTCGTCGATTTTATATACGATTATATGTGGCCGGCTGGTAAAGGGATTAACAAACTGCAGATTAGTGAATTTATGTTTTGCTATAATCGTAATATACTTCGCACTATGCAAGTGGCATATGATGTTCTGTTTACTAATTAAGTGTTTTTCTTCTTTTGTTTCTTCTGCATCTTCCTGTTATATCCATATGCCGATGTTTACTGTTTAATTTTCGTGCACCTATTGTTAAGAAATGGAAACAATAAGTGAATTGAATTGAATTGAAATGCATAGCTATATAATTAATATAAATGCATAATTGAATGCATGAGCTTCATAATTATTTGTATATATGTAATGTACAGATCCTACGATGGCTGCATCGAAGGCAACGTTGGTTGGTCACCAGTCGGAGGTCAGTTGTGTGCTGGTGTCAAGTGAACTGGGTGTCATTGTCAGTGGCTCAAAGGGTGAGTACTGAGTATGGTACACGGTTTATATTTTAGCATTTTTCAGTGTGTATACTGTGTAAGTTTTGGATTTTAGATCCTGTCAACTAAGCGACGTTTCAGTACAGTAATTGATAGATTGTCAATGATGCGTGATAAATGTGCATACTTCCTTACTCACATGCTATGTTTCGTAAGAGGCTCGCTTGAGAGCAACTGCGAGTAGGTAGCTTGTAGGGTACTGCATAAACTTGAGGAGGTGCTATTTAAAATCTTGCAGTATGCATCATACATTGAAAACTGTCGAATTCAACTTGCAAGAGGTCGTAAAATGATCTTATATCTTATTCGTAATAGTATATTTGGCATTGTGCAGCATGGTAGTGTAGTGGTGGGTTTGGTGCCTTGGAGGCTCAGGGTTCCATGTTCGAATCCACATCAAGCCGCGGTGTAGGGACCTTGAGCAAGTCCTTCGCTCACAATAACGCGTGTACTTCGGCATGAAACTTCGATGCAGTGTCCGTGCTGTAGTCTGGAGCACCTCTGAGTAAAGAGCTTGAAGGGGCGCGATTGCAAATGCAAGAAATAAGTAAATAAATGAAATGAAAATTGTATTTGGTCATTTTGATAACAGTATGAAAGGAGTTCTAGACGTGAAATTTGGCTGAATTTGTTTTTATTCTGCAACAGGAGGTTCTGTCTTGATGCACTGCATCTCTGGTGAGCTGGTGCGCTCACTGAATCCTCTGAGCAGCGTCTGCCAGAGTCCAAAGCTGATGGCTCTGAGCAGAGAGGGTCACCTGTTCGTCTGCTATGAGAAAGGAGGCGTCTGTTCATTTGGAATCAATGGAAAACCTATCGGTCATCTGCCGCATGATGACAATGTCCAGGTAAAGATGGCCATCCCAGCTTGACCTTTGCTAGTGGTCATGGCAAAGCTGTTTAGACTCCCAACATGCATGATGCATATCATATTTTGAAGAAACTGGTTTGGTATAGGTAAGATTTTGGCAGAAAGGGAACTTACTATTCTACCTATTGATTCGAACTTGATACCTTTGAAGAGTTTGGTAATGAGTGATTCAAACCATTGCATCTGTCATGTTTTGTGTTCGTCGTAGGAAGAAAAAATGCATTTGAGTAATATTTTGGTAAAACAGGGCTGAGGGGCTATGTAAATTTCCCCTATGCACAACTGTACAATGTGTCATTATAGTTAAAAGAGCTTGAAATGGTCAGTATGTTTGCAAAGTATTTGTACAACGTATTTAAGTATCTGCCAAGACAGCTGGTTAAGTGATTGTCTTACTTATCTATATGGATATGATGTGAGGCAAGAAGAGAGCGAATGTTGAGCCGTGCCACAAAAATGTTATTTGTATTCAGTGGAAGATTATTTCAACGGGTGTACTGTGGTTAAGGCTCTGAATTGTCGGGTTGGCGATTGCAAAGAAGGCGCCTGGAATCTCTGCAGAGATTAGTGTTGCTGTTGTGCGTTTTTGTAGTCGCTCATCCTGAGCCGCGATGGACAGTTCTTGATCCTTGGTGGCCATAGTGGAGCCGTGAGTGTGTGGAGAGGTTACGACCTCAATGCCTTGTATACATATCCAGCCTGTGATAGTCCAATTCAGTCGCTTGCTCTATCGCACGACCAGAGGTGAGTTACTCGAGTTCTTCGTGTCTGTATTGTTTGCTTGAAGATCAAATGACCACAGAATTTGGTTCACATAATTCATGTACTTTTACTTTGAAAAGATGAGGTGGTGAAAAAGTGGGAATTTTTCGTCTGTCTTTGTATACTGAGGTCAAGGAAATGAAGTCACGAACTCCAGCAGTTGTCTCACCTTGCATTATTTTTGCACCTGTTGATATTATTTTTTACCTGGGGTCATTGCGTAATAACGTTACGCTTGATGGTGTGTGGATGGGAATCACTGAAGACGTTATAAGATGTTACGTCGACAGCTGAACGTTGCGTAACGCATTTACCAGCAGTTGAGCTATAAATGGATTTCAAATTAACATCGAATGACACTTTAGATATGATGTGATCGAAGTTTGAACTTCATGGCATTGATTCAGCACTTAACAAAGTAGGCTTAGATATTTGAGGAAGATTCGGCAGTAGACACCAGTGAAATTTCATGCCGTGGCTTGAGGTGGATTCGAACTTGGAACCCTCCGACTCCAAGGCACTGAACCCCCCATTACACCGCTGCGCCCTGCAATGATGATGATGATGATAATAATAAAAATAATAATAGCCTGAGGGATCTCTTCTACCTACTTGGGTGGCAAAAAAATGATATCGATAGCTATGATAATACTAATAGCGAATGGAAGAGGCTTAGTTATCAGCAGGTATCGAATTCGTGTGTCGTCCTGATCCAGCTATTGCCATTCAATCATCTCCCCATTGATTAGTCAGGTCAGATAAGACCATAGTTGTAAAAAACGTTTTTTTCGTTTTTTATTCTCTCCCAAAAAACGTCGTTTTTTTCGTTTTTTATTTTTCCCATCGTTTTTTATCGTTTTTTATTTTTTCTTTGACATCATTTATTCATATACTTTCTGTTATTATTTTCCTTAATTGTAATTTTTTCTGATATTTTTTATGTTTTCCGCCAACTCTCAAGGATTCAACTAACTAAAGTCATTATTTCATCGTTTAGCATCATCATTTAAGAGATAGCCTACGTGTAGTAGGTTCCTAATCAATGTTTTCAAGGTTAAAATGCGGTTTTAGATGTTGCAAAGTCAAATTCTTTACCGTTTCCGTTTTTTATCGTTTTTTTGTCGTTTTTTATTTTTTCGAAAAAAACGACGTTTTTTACCGTTTTTTATTCCGTTTCCATCGTTTTTTACATCTATGGATAAGACTGATCTAGATTACACTAGATTTCTATATAGTCTAATCTAGATTAGTCTTATCTGACCGTAGCCTTCTCCGCTGTGGAGACTTCCACATCACCATTGGTATGTTGCACCATTGGTGGTTGCTTTGATGCTTGGCCACAGTCTATGGTCATCATCCATTAGGAAAGATCCTGTCTCAGTCTAGCAAGTCACTGACTCCGATGAGTTGATGAGCAAGAAATGAATGAGGTTGAGGTGAGGGTAGATAATGACCTCTGAACCTAAGCAGCATTGAATCCTTGTCAATTCCAAGAATATGCTAGAAATTCTAAAGATAGAGATTTGAATCTGTATCTGTTTGTAAACCGTGTCTGCTTGTTTGTTGTGTCTGTGTCTAGATTCCTGATGGCTGGCCTGGCTACTGGTTGCCTTATCGTTTTTCACATCGATTTCACCAAGTGGCTTCAGGACTTTCAGAAGCTCAGTCAGCCATAGAGCCCTTATGGCTCTCTCGCTCGCACCAAACCACCCTTTCACGAGAACTATTGTCTCGTGGAAGCATTCCTATTTTTGGATTGCCTACGCGCTGCTAGACTGCGCAAGTTTGTTTTCATGCAGATTGGAATTATTGAGTTTTTTGGATGCAGGTTGAAATTATTGAGTTATTTAGATTATTTTTGTGTTTGAACACGATTGAAAAGCTGCACTTAGTTGTTATCGTGAAACTAGATATCTGTCTGTCGAGAGATTGTAATGTTTGTATCTTAACCTTTTGCACAGTAGTTGAGTAGCACCACCACAGTTTGATGCCTTGAGATATTATTGTCACTGATTCCGTTTGTCTTTGTAGTTTTACTCCCGCCTTCCCAGCACACTTTCTGAACTCCCGTATTGTACTTCAAAATGACAAATTGTTTCAGAGATGTCTGTATACCAGACATTGGGTAGTCGTGTGGCTTATTTAAATTGTTTAAGGTGTATGCCTTCGGTTGCGTGGTTTGTGTACCACACTTTTAGCACCCTGAAGATTATTTCATGATTATTGTATAGGTCTAGATATGTGAGATATATTACAAATTTATCATTACCGCATGAGTTTCATCTTTGAGGCAACATGGCAGTCATGCCTGCTGCGATTTTAAATGGCTGTGTCATGCGTCTCTAGACCTCGTCTATCGGAAATTTATTTAGAGGAATCCGTTGTGATATTGATAGTGCTTTGAGAGTTTGTGCTCAGTAGATGTATTGTTGAATCAATGGATCACTTTAAGAGTCCTTCGATTGCATTAGAAAAACCGACACTGACAGTTGATATCTTGCAATATATTGAACATTCCCTTTATTCCAATGAATATTCTGACGCATGTTCTCCCTTTTTATAACCATTTGTTCTGAACTCAGCTATTCTAATTCCATGCAGATTTACCGTCTTGATTTAACTTGCGGTGCAATTAACCCTACCACTCTTTGAACCCTACTTCTTTAATGCCTTCTTTGATACCACTCGATTTTGCTTTCGTGGTGCCCATTTCTGACACAATTTAGCTGCCTTCGTAGACCCCACTTCTGGTACCATACGACACGAACTGTCACAACATCATTTCAGATCCTGTGATCTCCCATGTGGCCTCTAGCAATAATTATTATATCAGATGGGGTTTGTTGTTGCGATCTCGCTCTGATTGGATTCATGTGGTGTGATAATTCGTTTGTGTTATTGTTAATTTTTAATTTCATGCACTTGAATATATCAAATAACAATTTAACGAGTTTGTAGTTATCCTACAATTGTCGAATGAGTTGAGCTGCTATGAATATTTTCATTCTTATTGCAAATGACATTATTCGATCATTTTACCAGTTATCCGATAGTTTACTTGCATTCCAGTAATATTTTAGTATCCATTTTTTGTAACCTATTGTTATCATGGTCTCATTATATATACATGTATATGTTGTTATGGCTGTGTGCTCTGATGCAAAAATTCTGACTTTCTCACGTTAACTTATGGTCTTTGGTCGTAGTTTTGCTGTCTGTCTTTAAAGTAGCTTATGGCAGTTGTTGTTTTTGTAAGATTATCTTTTGCTTGGCTGTGTTTTTCCTCTAACATCTTGATGACCTGTGATGACCTGTGGTGGTCAATATTGGATGAAGTGTTGGGGTCGCTGAGCCATTATTTGTTGAACATTTCAATATCTATTTTGTTTGTTTGGTATTATAAAAGAAATGGATGCAATTATATCTTTGAGACTCTAACAAGTGAAAGTTTAATCATCGAGGCATGTAATTTTCACTAACTGCCTGATTTTACATTGCTCGTTTTTATGGACGTGATGTTTTGATTCGAGGTCAATAAGATGACCTGTGATATGAGGTCAATTAGATGACCTCCTGTGATGCAAGGTCAATTAGATGACCTGTGATTTTGTCTTGACGGCTGTGACTTGGTCTCAATGATGTTTGTCTATTTGCACTGCGTAGAAATCAATAATTAACACAATGTTAGTTTCTAACAATTCTGGTGACCGATTGTTACAGAATTAGGATGACTATATTTTCTAACTCTCATTTGCACATATAAACTGCGCTAATATTGGTCCTATAGTAATACGTGGGGCGCGGTGTTGTAGTGGGTATGTTCGTCGCCTTGCAGCCGAAAGGTTGCAGGTTCGAATCCACCTCAAGTCACCGCGTAGGGACCTTGGGAAAGTCCTTCACTCGCAATTGCTCAGCACTTCGGCGTGAAACTCTGATGCAGTGTCCGCTCTGTAGTTGGGAGCGCCTCTTAGTAGAGTTTGAAGGGGTGCTATAACAAGTACACATACAAACAAACGTAGATACCTCCATAGTTTTCAGTTGTTTGAAATAACTGCACGGTACAACAAGTTCTTGACTGGAATGAACTGATTGTAATATTGTGATCTAAATTTCTTGCAGTTTACATAATTATGTATTTGTGGCAATCATGATCTTATTTCACAAATCGTAATTCTTGTTCGAATTTTTTAATTTTGATATCTTTTCAATTGTGACATGTTGCGCTCTGGCAAATAGCAGTTGAGCTTAATAAGGACCCTTAATGGCATCTGTGGCATTTTTCATTCACTCCATATTTTCTTTGACCTTAGCCAGTTAGTAGAAACAGCGGAGTCCTTTGCGTATTGCCTTTTGTAAAGGTCGAAAGACATGTTCTGTGGAGCTCTACTGCAATTCTATGTTTGCGTTTTTGACTTTATTCTCTCTGTAAGATGAGGTTTTAATTATAAATTATATACTGAATAGATTGACACTTTTCTCATATCGAATTTGTATAAATTGGATTTGAATAATCCTTGCTTATTATTGTATCGTTTAATTATTAACACTTAACAATTAACAAGCGTCAGTAAGTGCAACCTGTGTTTTGTGTTTTATATAACGTTCTACAGAATTCACATTACTCACCATCTTGCCAAATTAAAATCACTTACAGAATAAATGGGTGGGAAATAAGTGGGTGTTTTGATGGACGGATGGATGGATGGATGGATACTGCATGGGGAATTGGGATTGATATGTAGCCAGAGTTCCTCTGAAAGGAGTTTGGGTAGAGAATGCCAACAGTGTCAAAAGCGAAAGTCATTAAGAAAATGTTTGATTGATTTTCTCCACCCTGCAGGTGAAAAATGCTTTTGGCAGTGTTTAATCTAGTCCCCTCCTCTGAGGAGGGGGGGTGGGAGAATTCGGGTTTCTAGGGAGACAATCGAGCGTCCGGAGGACGAGTGCCGAGGCGCGTAGTGACGAGAGGGTGGGGGGACTGGGATCTCTTGTCAGCGAGCGCAGCCCACAAGTCGTAGGCCCTAACTTTTCCTTAGTGAGTGGTGTCACTGCTCATTTTTCAATTACTTCATCAGAGGACTGCGTTGACTACTGCTGCCTATTTGGATGTTGGATGTCGCCAGTGCTTAAAGTGTGGAAAAATAAGTGCATGGACGCCCCTTATCTTTCCAGTCTGCGCAGGCCAACAAGTGGCAGGACGGCGTTCAGATTTTAAAATAAGTGCATAGACGCCGTCCATGACCGTCCAGCCACACTCTAAGCCCTGGATGTCACTTCGATCCTTGGATTGCAACGTTGATTCAGGAAAGAATCCTACTTTGATTCTGGTTTGTTAGTTATCATCTGTCTTTCAGAGGAAAAGAAAAGTGACAAGGAAACGTTTGAGAAGAGGAGGAGGGAGGCACGAAAGCAGAGGCTTCTATCCCTACACATGGAGTACCATAGGCGGAGACCTGGGCCGAGACTTGGGGGGACGGAAAAACGCGAGATTTTCTGATGGACGAATGGCTGAGTGTCCCAGAAAAATTTACATCTTTTTCCCGGCCAAAATTTCTGACGACCGGCGAAATCTCGAAAAAAAATCTATTTTCGCCGCCAAAAAAGTTGACCTTTTTTAGTCTTGACGCTCAACGATTGGGGGGGGGACAAATGCATGGGCCGTCCCCCCCCAACATCTCCATTGGGGGGACCGTCCCCCCTAGGTCTCCGCCCATGGGGAGTACACAACTTGAACCCAATGAAAAACGGGATTTAGAAATGAGTCAAAACTCACGTCGGGAGGAGGGTAGTCCGGGCCAGGGGGGAGAGGAATGAGAGGGATTGAGCCCGGTTGTTAAGGGGAGACGGCAGCCCACTGCACGGACGTAAACCTTTCCTGTGGATGGGTAGGAGCAAAATAGGGTACAGGTAGAAAAATAAGATGGAGGTTGATGGAGATGAGGGTAAAACGGTGTCAAGTGGAAACGGAAAAGGAAGACTGATGGAATGATGAAGAACAAGGAGGAGGACAAACATTGAACAGTTCGAGGAATAGCCTGTAAATAACAGCTGTACATCTGCTTCGGCATGTGAGGATGTAACCTCTCTTCGAAACTGTATAGGCCTACATAGCCTACTTCCCCAAAGCAAAGAAGCTCGTGTTAAGGCAGTGTTTAGGAATCTTGATTATTTTAATTCATACGTTGAGCAAAACAATATTCCAAACTCCCGATTTCTGGAATAATGACGGAATTCCACTTGTCAATAGTACAGAGTTCAGTTACACACTATAAGCTAGCTGAAAGAAAATAATTTCTTAGCGCTGATGCGCATACAGTGTTCTACTCGTGATATTCTGAGTGGACTTCTTGAAGAGGCGCTACATAAATTCTTGAAATGAAAGAAAAATGAATTCGTGACACAACTTAGTAAAATTGTGGGAGGGAATTCCCTCACGCATCCTCCCCCCTCCCCGAACTTAAATGTGGGAAGAATTCACACCATTCATTCTCTCCCTAAGATTTACGGCCATGAACTGCGGAGATGGACGAAAAGAGGAAACGCGGGATGGAGGACGAGGATGAGGAGGGCGAGGAAGAAGACCAACGGAAGCGGATGCTATAATTCAAGTCGCTGCTCTCCGTCGGGCTTTAATCCCACTCCCCACACTCCACTCCCCCACACTCCACTCCACACTCCACTCCCTCCCCACACACTTTCTCCCGTTGGGGGGAGGGGGCTACTCCACACGCAGTCTTGGTGAGCGACCAACCGACCGACCGACTGTCTCTTTCCGAAGTGTTGGATTCGGCGCTTCTCCGAACGACGCCGGAAGTGACGATGACTGATGGCGGAGTGACGCCCTTCCGACGAGACCCTCTCCCCCCGCCTTCGTCTCTTCGGCTCTTCCTCCCTTTGCTCTGTCTCCCTCCTCTCTGCCTATGCGCTCTGCCTCCCCTACACTTCTTTGGCTGGTGCTAAAGCGCGTCAATGCTGAGCTCACTGCAGCATATCTCCCTCTCAATCTGCTTTTCCCTCCTTCGAAATCTCTCTCTCTCTCTCTCTCTCTCTCTCTCTCTCTCTCTCTCTCTCTCTCTCTCTCTCTCTCTCTCTCTCTCTCTCTCTCTCTCTCTCTCTGTCTTTGTCTCTGTGTGGTCCTCTTTCTCTCTCTTCGGCCCTCACCGTCTGACTCCTATTGTCCAGTTCCTTAAGACTTCATTTTCATCTTCCCTTTCGTCTTTCCGTCTTTCCCTCCTTGTTTAACCTACTTAAATCCTACTTCCTTGAGGCTCTTTCTCTGTCCCTTCCTCTGCCTCTGTCGATGTATCATTCTGTGTCTGTCTGTCTCTCTTCTCTCAATGATGATGATGATAGCCTAATGAAGATGACATTTTAGTCTACCTGATGTGCGTCCTGTGCATAAGAAAATTGTCTGATTCTGTCATGGAATTTATCGGGTGAAAATGTTTCACACAATTAAGTCGTCGCTACTGAGTCTTGTAAGCCATTCATTCAGTCGATAGGTTCCTATTGTGGTGTTCGTATAGACTGTGCTAACCCTATAAATAGACGTATACCATGTATTGTATACCATACGTGATATACGTGATAGGACTGCATAGATCTTGACGTTATAGATACCCTATGCATAGGTCTGTAATTAATTAATATGATTCCCTTAACTTAAATTTGTGTGGGATGCAGTCAGTGGCGGCGCCAGGATTTCCGTTTTGGGGGGGCTAAAGGGGGTCAATCGTCCAAAAAATTTATTTTTACATGGGGAAAAAATGGATGGCCTTTTTTAGGGGGGCTTAGCCCCCTAGCTCCCCCTAGCGCCGCCACTGCATGCAGTATAGGCTAGGCTACTTGAGATTACAATATTATTAGGCCTATAGTATGCAGATACCCCACGAGCAAACCTAAACAACAGACACCATAACTATTACTCTATGCATTGCCTTGTACATGTTGCTATGTCAGAGGTAATCTCCACGTCTGCATCTTAATATACGTGCGCCATTATAATTATTCACATTATTCAGATGTTAGTGCGAAGGTCAACGTGAATTTCTAACATCTGCGATGTTTAGGCCAACTTTCATGCATTTCTGCTCTTTACACAGCCTTACAAAACAACATCTGATCAAAATATAAAAAAATTCACATTGTTCAAACAATATGTACTTATTCAACGTAGGCCTATATACAATCTATTTTTGTGTAGGAATAATCTCGTTTGTCCAGCATTTCACAATAGCCGCCTCTGGCATGGTACAATAATGCTGTAGACAATAATTGTCATGGTCTTTTAACAAAACCCATTTTAGTCTGAAGACTCCCGTAGCGACATTGTCTTAAAACATTGTCAGGAGGTAATCCGACATCCCAAAACTCGAATCCACCGAATAGTTATTTGAGAGCAGCAGCTTTCCAAAGCGGTTCCAAGTCCAAGAGACTCGAATTCGTCACTGTGACTATGCCTTCAGTAGGCCTATCCACCCAAAACCAGGTGTCACGTTATCGGATCTTCGGGTGAAGCGCAGATCCAAGGTCATTTCGGCAAGCATTTAGAGGACGCGACAATTAAGAGGCTCGGTCGAGTTCCCGATTCCGATCGAGTCTCTGAAGGTTTTTTGGAGACACCAAACATGCATCATGTGCCATCATGACCTCGTCACTGGCGCAGCTTTATCGCAACGTTTTCGCCATGATCCGGCGCTTGTTTTTCCATATAATCAAGAATTAGGTGTTTACTTTACGAGTACGGCCTGATGTAAACGTTACGATGCGCTATCGAACCACGTACAACGGTTTTAGTCCGACTTCTCGTATATTCTGTTTCTCTGCCCTTGCTTCAGGAGCCGATGCTTGCTGCTGCTGAGATCTTGCTATTCCAATCGCCCCGATTGCTTCACCGAAATGACATACTCCGAGTGTGCGAGTGTGAAAGGCGTCACCCAAACCGAACGCCCATTCGTTCCACACGCGGACCCCGTATGTGTTGCTATGAGTGGCGTGCGTGGGTCGTAGCACTCCTTGTCTAGTACACAGGGTCCTTGGAAGGTCGACGGCCTCCTCCACCTCCTCCACCTCCACCTCCTCCTCTTCCTCCTCGCCTAGTGAGGTCCTTGGAGCGAAGCAGCCGAGAACTTCATCCGCTTCTGTTTCTGTCGTTGATTGCAGAACCAGACTCGAACGACGTTCTTCTTCAGATCGAGTTTGTCGGCGATCTGCGCGATCTTCTCGCCCGACGGACGCGGCTGGATGGCGAAGTAGGCCTCGAGGGATCGCTTCTCAGGGGCGGCGATCGACGTCCGCTTCCGCTTCTTGTCTCCGCCGGGACCAGTTCCGTTGAACAGCTCGTTCCGCAACCGGTTCTCCATCGCGGACTTCTCCGCCTCCTCGAGCCACGCCTGGAGAACGGGCTTTAGCGCCACCATGTTGTTGTGGCTGAGGGTGAGCGATTCGAATCGACAGATCGTGCTCTGACTGAGGGATCCAACCCCCGGGATCTTCAGCTTACCAAGGGCGGACCCCACGTCCGCTTGCGTGACACCTATCTTGATCCGTCGCTGCTTGAAGTGCTCCGCGAAGCCTTCGAGTTCGCGGGTGTCGCAGTCGGGGGCCATGTGCTCGATCGATGGGTGGTGCAGGGAGGGGTGACCGACGACGACGCTGTGCAGAGGGTGCTGCGACTGCTGAACACCAACGCCCCCTCCTCCTCCGCCTCCCCCACCGCCGCCCCCGCAGTGGAGGTTCGTGCCTTGGACGACGGCCCCGTAGTGTCCGACGTGGTGGCCCATGGAAGAGACGGGTGGGCCCCGCTGGTGAGTGGCATAGACGGGCGGGTACATCGATTGAGGGGCCGCAGCAGAGGCGCCGCTGCCGAGATCGGACATCCCGACACCCCCGTCGATCATGGACTCGCCGAACGCCCCGTGCAAAGGGGCCATCTGAGTCCTTGAGATCTGGGGCCCAAGGTCGCCGTAGATGCCACCACCGCCTCCCCCTCCTCCGGCCCCGATGCCCCCGCCCCCTCCGCCGTAGCCAGAGTCGTGTTTCATGATGGACGACGGAGATGAGGAGAGCTTGGACATCGGGTCAGCTGCAGCAGCCTGTAGCGCCTCCTGGTGACCATAGATGCCATCGTCAATCGACCCAAACAGACTCGTCTGGGGAAAAAAACAACGCAATAACAACTAAGTCACACTATTATACTTCACGCTACACGGCTACAATGCTACTGAAACAGTTCTGTTAACAATTTGTGGTTCTGCACTGCATGTAGATCATGAGCATTTTCAAGGTCACTTAAAGTCCCATTGTTTAGAACTGTCGTGTAGCGCCTTCGTGAGGTTACTGTAACTGGCTACAATGTCAATGATTTTCAACCGGCGTTCCGCGGAGCCCATGGTTCCGCGGTCGTCGGCCAGGGCCCAGGGGTAAGGGGTTCCGCGGCAATTTGATACAAGCTTTTATGGCATCAACTGAAATCACATAGACAACAATAGTAAGTAGATTCTTTCCCAGACCAGGGGTTCTCAAACTGTGGTACGCGTACCCCAGGGGGTACGCCAGGCGCCGGTAAGGGGTACGCGAAAATTACAGAAATATAAATTTTCTTTGAGTTTATGGACTTTGTCCATCTTTCTTTGATTAGCAGTGATTTTCACGTTGCAACATATAACAGCATCGTCATTTCTTTCTTTCACATCATAAACTCACATACAATGCAGTGCATGCAGCATATTTATGTTTAGGTCTATTACTATATATTTGAAACAAATAGGCCTTATGTATAAATTAAATGGTTGAAAGTACCAAAGCCAGAATATCTCAGACTATAATATTATAGAGCTAAAATAATTAGCCTATAACAGAGAGTTGAATTGACCAAATTATGAATTTCTGGTCGAGCTTTAAATTGTGCGATTGCTTTCAGCACGTCATATCTGGGTGAAACGGTTAACTATTCTTGCCATCAAAAACAAACATGGGGTAAATTTGCGTTTTAAATTGACAAATATTAAACCAGATATTGTAAATCTGTGCTAATCTGAACAAGCCTATGCACAGCATTATAGGTTGGCTCTTTCCTCTTTTTTGCAGGGATTATAGAACAATTTTTCATTTTAAAATTGCTGATAAGATTATATGATTCAAAACTAGATTTTGCTCCCTTTGTAGGGGCTTAGGCCTAGACTCTAATAAACGATGCCATTTAATGCACTTTTAGTTGTCACTGCCAGAGGACATCGCAATGGCATTTTTTCTGATCTGACTTTGCTGGGGGTACGCCATCATTCGATATTTTTACTTGGGGGTACAATAAAAATAAAGTTTGAGAACCCCTTTCCCAGACTATCATTCGTGCTTAAAGTAACATTATTACGAGGCTATTGTTTTCCTATAATTATTATGTCGTTCGTTAGCCTGCTTGCTGCTCGGAAAGTAGCCTATACATATGCATCAAATGGGAATCTATTGGGGCCTAGGCTTAGAGATTGCCTACGTTTCCAGCTGTCCAGGCAGACAAAGCATCTTCAAAATTGGTTTAAAACTATTTTGGACACTCGAGATCTGTCATGAATAAAAAGAATGTGCTGAGCACTATGCCAACGCCAAGTTTGTTTTATTCCTGTTTTGATCTTTTAAGAGCCGGTTGTTAAATATTTCATCCAGAGGTAGCGGATAGGCCTATTCGAATTTTTGCAACCGTAAAGGCCGGGTCTTAGGCATAATTATAGCCAGGGGCGGATCCAGGGGGCCAATCCGGCCATGGCCCCCCATTTCAAAATTGCATGGGACGTGGCCCCCCATTTGGTTTCAACAAGCCATTAAATAAATGTAGTGGGAGAGAAAAACAGAACATGAGGCCCCCCTATTACAAAATCCGCACGGGACTTGGTCCCCCCGTCGATTCAGCTGCGGATGTTTCCCGAAAAATTAATCGATGACTAAAAAAAAGGTCATCAGTTTTTTCGGCGGATTAAATGGTATTTTTTTCCGAAAAATTTGGTCGATGACTAAACAATTTTTCTCCCGTCTCACAAGACCAAAAATTTTGGCCCCCCCCTTCGAAAATTCCTGTATCCGCCCTTGATTATAGCTAGGCTATCTGTGGAATCTTTAACCGGCAAGACTGGACCCTATAGGCCTACTCTCTGTTTGCTTAGACTCTGAAACTCAATTAGATGTGTGAAACAAGAATCAGACGTGTGAACGGTGTGATTACGGTGTGACGTCGGTGTCAGAAGCACTTTTTCAGGTGCAGGGACGTAATCTGCAAACGACGTTGAAACTCCCATAATAAGCTCAAGTCCCACTGCCCGTGCGCTACCTATACTCGTGTCACGGTGTCAGTCACCACACTCATGACGGTTGAGTCCAAACGATTCTTTTATGTTGAAGAAGAATCATTATGCGTGTGCCTACGTGTCTCACTAAGATGCGTCCAAGACTTAAACCAGACAAACAAGTTCTATGTTGTCTCATAACAGCAGGTTTGCCATCCATCCATCCATCCATCCAGTCATCCATCCACCCATCCATCTATAAATCCATCCAACCATCTATAAATCCATCCATCTATAAATCCATCCATCTATAAATCCATCCATCCATCCATCTATAAATCCATCCATACATCCATCTATAAATCCATCCATCCATCTATAAATTCATCCATCCATCCATCTATAAATCCATCCATCCATTTATCCATCCATCCATCCATCATCCATCCATCCACCCATCCATCCATTTATAAATCCATCCATCCATCCATCCACTGTTTGCGAGATACTAACGGACGCACGCACGCACGCACAGGACGACCGACGAACGGTCATTTTGGGAATCCCCTTGTTCCTTAATTAGCGCCGACCAGCCGTACGACAAAATCCGCCCTCTAGCGAAATCCAGCGAAGTGATTCCAGCGGCGGTCGCCAGGAGGCGAAGCAGCGGCGAGGGATTAGCGAGAGATGGGATATTCTTGCCCCGTCAGACCGCATTCTCGACTCGATTTACCTCGAAAATCCAAGAGGACACAGCGCCAAGGGACGGGGCAGGCCGCAGCCGTGGCCCTTGCGAATGAATGCCGACGTGGGGGCCGTTGGGCCACCGACCAACGATGCTTAATCCGTGACGGCGAACGATGATGGCGGCTTAGAGTGAAGTCGGCAACGAAGAGGAGACTGGTTACACGTCTGAAAGGAAATCAGGAAACCAGCGTCGTATTGTCGCCGCTTCCGGTCGCAATGCGGACGAACAAAATGGCGACTAATCCACGCCTCTCTCGGTCCTCCTCTCAAATGACAGAATTACGTATACAAGCAATAAACACACAAGCCTATAAAACGCATGCACATACACAAGGTCTACACAAGTCTGTGTGTAATATGGCACTATATTCCAGACCCTCTATGTATATGCGCGATCGTGTTGTAGGCTGTGTAGGCTATGTAGGCCTATGCATGCAAAAAAGTTTATATAATATTACATAATTATATTGTAGGCTTTTAGGGCCTAAAACACGTAAATTATTACCAATGACACTTCCACTCAAGTATGAATTGTTTTTTATCAATCCAACTTCTATATTTTAGAGGAAATTATTTTCATCGACCCAGCTTCTAGTTGCGCAAGAATTTGTAGGCTAGGCCTATTCCCTAGCTTAACAGTCCCAACTTCTAGGCCTACTTTTAAAAAGTTTTTTATCAGCAGTCGGATTCAGTCCAACTTTCATTTCGGCAAGAATTCTTTTCATGATTTCATCTGTCCCCTTTTCTATTTGAACAGAAATTCCAATCATCTTCTGTTTGAACAGGAATTCTGTAACCAAGTCAACTTCTATTTAAACAGGAAAGTCAACGAGTGTAGGCCTATAATTTTCATAAAGGTTGTGACTTTTTAGTGAGCATGTTTTGAGCATGTTGTCGGTAAACCTTTTGTTGTGAATCTTTTGTCGTGAACCTTTTGTCATGAACAAATTTTGTCCGTGAGCCATGTGTCAATGAGCCATTCGTCTGTGCATACATACACTGTCGTGTAACATGCACGTCAATTTATATCTTATACATACGCCATTTCCTCAATCATGCCTTGCCTATGGCCTGAATTTGCATGTGTACTAAGTTCAACATGTCACACCTTCATCGTCATCAGTCAGCCATTTGACGGAGCTGGGTACGAATAGAATAATAATGTCCATTGTTCTCGACATTGCGATACGTCAAGCATTGTCTGCTACTTCCTATAAATAATCCTACCTCTATATATATGCTCCTTGTGTCCTCGTTCACACAAACGGAGAGATCCCGCCGCATGCTGTCGCATATAGACCTATAATACACTCGCGCAGTGTGCTGTTTTTTTGCATGAATGCTCCATATTCAAAATGACTTTATTATTACTGCTCTTCATTCTTGTATCCTTCATATGCCTCTCCTTTTCCTGTCTGTCTTTTTCTCTCTCTGTCTCTTTCTCCGTCACTGTATATGTGTTCAGTTTATGTCTCTGTCTGTGTCTCTCTCGGTTTATGTCTGTCTACCTGTCTGTCTGTCTGTCTGGCTGTCTGGCTGTCTGTCTGTCTGTCTATCTGTCTGTCTGTCTACACACCCGCCATGCACCCACACACGTGCACCACTCCGAAAAGTCATACATGTTTTGTAATTGCATATTGTGATTATTATATTGTGATTCTTCTTCATAAAGTGTTCATAAAGTGCACGCGGTTTTACATTGCAGGATTTTCGATAGAGTACGTATAGGCCTACTCTACGGTACTAACTTATACCTTACTTGCTTTTCATAGTTAGTCCAAGCGTAATAATCTAGTTCACTTTGTGTAGCATATACACCAAACAAAATTTAATGCGGACTATTTTGTTTACCGTGTACAGCGCTGCTGTTACATCGCATGGAGTAAAGTGTGATTTATGCAATGCATGAAAAATTGATTAACTCACCTATATACTATTGAAACGCCTTAGTAGACCTATAATTGTCATTTGGCTTATAATAGGCTAACCACGACACTCAGTTTGTGTCATATAAGCACCCGGGGGGATAGAACATCGAGATTCGAAGATAGACGTAGAACGCCGTTGATGATTCATACCGAATAACTCTGATGCATACCTTGGATATGAGCAGCCTTAATAACATATTATACCTATAATAATCTCCATTTATGAATTATTACAATAATATAATATCGTATAATAGTATATTACATCATTTCAGATTGTATTAATTTAGTCACTTATAAAATTATCGGCACACCGTCACACATGTGCACACACCAAACACACCCGCGCGCACGCGCACAAACACACACACGCACGCACGCACAAACACTGCAAATGTGTACCAGTATATGATATATAGTACTGAAGCTATTAACACCGTTGCAAAGAAATCGTAGATTTTTATTGATATCGAACCGCATGACATTCGACATCAGAGCGACCGCTTCCTTCCGCTCTCCATCTGCCCCACCCTTCCCTACCTTTCCCTCCCTCCCCTACACTCCCGTTCCACCCGTCCCCCTCCTCCTTCACCCCCTCAACGTCTCCCTCACCGCCGCTGCATCCGCTACTTGCTCATCAGATGCGCCCTCAGCCGATTTGACAAAGTGGCTGCGCCTACATCCTCCGCCGCTGTCGCCATCCGATGCCGTATCAGACCAACCGGCCTAAAGGCCTAAAAGACTTAAGGCTGCACCTGTAGACCCACACCACGCACACACACACACACACACACGCGCACACACACACGCACACACACACGCACAAACACGCACACGCACACACACGCACACACACACGCACACACAAACACACATCAGAAGCCGATGACTGTTTGCGCAAGGTGTGCGCGCGCACATCATCAGCTACGGGCGCTATATAAAGAGCCGTAGTCGACGACGACTCGGATATGATTGAGACAAAGGAAGGAGGCAGAGATATCGATCGCAGTCTATCTGTTGTTACGGAGGCTGGAGAGGAAGGAGGGAGGGATGCGGAGAGTAGCTGATGATGGATGGATGGATGGTTGGGTGGGTGGGTGGAGGATGGTTGGGTGGAGGATGGGTGGGGGATGGATGGATGGATGGGATTGTGGGCGTATGGATATTGAATGGATGGATGGGTGGATGGATAGATTTATGGAATGGATAATGGATGGATAATCGAAGGATGGACGTATGTATAGATGGATAGGTGGATGGACGGATGGGTGAGTATGACGCATGGATGGATGGATAAATGGATAGATGAATTGATAGATAGATAGACGGACAGACGGAGGGATGGATAGATGAATGAATGAACGAATGGACGGATATATGGATGGATGGATGGATGGGTGGATGGATGGTAAATGGAATGGTTGGAGGTGACTGTCATGGTTCATGGTTCAGTGTGTGTGTGTTTGTGTGTGTGTGTGTGTGTGCGCGCGCGCGCGCGCGCGCGCGCGCGTGTGTGTGTGTGTGTGTGTGTGTGTGTGTGTGTGTGTGTGTGTGTGTGTGTGTGTGTGTGTGTGTGTGTGTGTGTGTGTGTGTGTGTGTGTGTGTGTGTGTGTGTGTGTGTGTGTGTGTGTGTGTGTGTGTGTGTGTGAGGAGAGGTGATGGAAATCGGGTGTGTTTGATAGCTGCAAAGGAAGCTGGGAAGTTGAGAAGCTGCTGGGATGCAGCGTGGGAGGAATGGATGGAGAAAGACAAAGGAAGATGTCTTGAAGAAGACGTCGCCGTTTACCTCTGCGGATCCAGTTCCAAGCTATGCCACCAGCAGCTCCTCCTCCGTCTATAATTACCCCACCTCCTACTCCTCCTCCTCCTCCTCCTCTTCCTACACTTCCACATATCGACTCAAATGGAACTTGCCGTTATATACAGATAGACACATCATATCATTCACATTGTATATGCAAATATACACATGTACATATACATGCATACTATACATAGTATACACATATGTTCATATACATGCACACATACATATATACATACAATGTCCCACATACATACATACATACATACATACATACATACATACATACATACATGCATACATACATGCACGATGACATACATACATATATAGTTATATACATGTACACATACATACATACTGTGCGACCTGGTGGCAGACCGGTAACGCGTCCGCTCTCGGAGCGGCGGGTTGCGGGTTCGACTCCGGGTAACGACCTTGGGCAAGTTGTTCACGCACACGTGCCTCTGTCACCAAGCAGTATAATTTGGTACCGGCGTAAGCTGGGAAGTAAACAGCAAGTCCTGCGATACACTGGCCTCGTGTCCAGGACCGTGGGATTCGTCCATTGCTGGCTCAGGGCCATGGTAAAGGAGATGAGCGCCTCCCTATGTTCCTCATGGAACGGGATAGGACTTTACTTACTTACTTTACATACATACATACATACATACATACATACATACATACATACATACATACATACATACATACATACATACATACATACATACATACATACATACATACATACATACATACATACATACATACATGTGTGCATACTTTCTGTTTGTCTCAAATTGTCTGTCTGCCTTCCGTCCGTCCGTCCGTCCGCCCATCTGTCCAGTATGACCTGAAGTGGAAACACCTGCAACCGCCTGCATGCCTTCCTCCAAGCCCTTCCTTCGCCTCTCCTTTGATTCCCTGGACAATATATCTTCTCTACTCATCACAACTGCACCGGAAATTGTCTCTCTGAGGACATTCTTGCATATACATATGCAATTATGCATGCATATTCATGTATATGCAAATGCATAATTCTGCATATAATTTCTATATGCATGATAATATATATATATAGGCTATATATACATAAAAATTATATATAATGGATCGTGCATAACGCGACTCTACCATGCATAGACTTTCAACTGCACATGATATATATACATATGCGCCGTATCCCGGCATTTCTTCTCTGACCGCCTCAACCCTCTCCTCCACCCCACTCATCCGACACCCAAACCTGGCCTGACATACTTCGTCGTTTGTAATAATGCAAGGATAAAATTCAAACTTAAAAGGCATTTTTTTAAAGTTAATAGCAGGGCACCGGCTCCTTCATGAGCGCTGTATTGCATCATAGTATGGTGGGGCTGTGTTGTTGGCAATTTTGAAAGAAGTGAGACTTCAATTTATAGTGCAAGATTAAGGTATCATGAGTTGAGGAGATTGCAAGCAGGCGATTTTGCCTGGGTGACTGTGATAGCGATCGCCTACCCCCCCCATCCCTCCGACCGCAACCCAACATATTTTTTCTGGTCAGTCATGTGGAATCTATAGGCTCACGTCCCGATGTCTCAATAAAAATGTTAGCGTTTGCATTAGTCGTAAGACTTGCCTTGTAAGAAAGAAAGAAAACAATACAAGACGTGTTTTAATCTGGACGACACTAAGCACAGACTGAAAAGCACTTCTTTGGTTACATGTAAATGTGCATTACATCTCACTCCATACAGACCTTTACGTGTATATTCAAATCTCACAAACTTACATACGTATACACTCACACATGTATATATGTATGTATGTATGTATGTATGTATGTATGTATGTATGTATGTATGTATGTATGTATGTATGTATGTATGTATGTATGTATGTATGTATGTATGTATGTATGTATGTATGTATGTATGTATGTATGTATGTATGTATGTATGTATGTATGTATGTATGTATGTATGTATGTATGTATGTATGTATGTATGTATGTATGTATGTATGTATGTATGTATGTATGTATGTATGTATGTATGTATGTATGTATGTATGTATGCCTGCATGTGTTTACGTAACACTCGTAGCGGCAGACGATTTAGAATGATGGATGGCGCTGCTAATGTACTTCGGAATGAGTTGGTATCCCGATGCCATCCGATCTCATAAGCGTCGTTAGCGTACATAACAAATCTTCGCAGGAATGCATTTCCACTATACCCATGGCTTGATGGCGCTCGCCGCAGACGCCTTCGTCGCCCGATATTTGGCGCGCGCGGGAAAATTATTGCAGACGACCCTCCCGCGTCGCTGCTTCGGATCGGGAGATGACCATCGCCGGACGACAGCTGACCACCATGCAGGCGTCTGCAAGCGCAGTATAAATGAAGCACAGCAGGCCACTTCAAAGCTGGACGCCAATTAGGACCAACTCTGGCGACAGATTGAACCGAAGCGAATAGCAGCACTCGGAATGTGTTTCATCAGAAATAGAGAGCAGACGGGAGGACGGAAAACACACGCATACAGATAGAATGACAGACACACGGACAGTCGGACGGACACACAGATGGAAAGACAGACACACGGACAGTCGGACGGACACACAGATGCAAAGACAGGCGAACGGAAGGACGGACGCTTGTGCGGGTGTATACGCAGTTAAGCCTCTCGATGGTCAGACTCAGAAGTATACAGTCAGACTGATAGACAATCGAACAAACAAAAAACAAACAAACAAAACAAACAAACAAAACAAACAAAACAAACAAACAAAAAACAAACAAGCAAAACAGACAAACAAAGCAAACAGAAAGACAAAACAAACAAAACAAACGAACAAAGCAAACAGAAAGACAAAAAAACAAAATAAACAGGCCTATATTGAGCCTTACACATACAACGACATACAGTGGAACGACACGTGCGTATATGCGCATTAGTATATGCACACATAAATGGATGAATACATAAATTACATACACACATACTTATTACTTACATGTACTTGCTCACATACATATATATATACATACATATACCCATGGGCGGAGTTTGTCAGGGGCTAGGGGTGCTAAGTCCCCTCCCCCCAAGAAGACCCAGATTAATTTTTTATCGTGTAAATGGTATCTTTCCCGGGTTTAGACCCCCTAGAAGGCTTTAGCCCCTCCAAGAACGGAAACCAAACTCTGCTCATGCATATACCATCTTGAAATGACGCTGGTGAACGAGAGAGGTAAACTCACGTGATGAAGTTGCATTGGAAATCTTTCGGTCGTCGGAAGATCGGGCATTCGACCCTAAAAACAACAACAATGACAAATATATACAATAACTTACAGCTACTGATGGCACCGATGCGCACACAGGTTCTTGGTCTGCGAGTCCGAAGCATACAATGTTCACATGCCATTTTCTGGTGGACATTATGCAGAAGCCTGTATAATATAGCAAGGTCGCTGAACGTTGTGCTCTGAATGACCTCCATTCGGGCTTATTAGGCCTATACAACTAACCAGTCATATTTTGTTTGGTAAAACTCTTCAATTCTTTTTTTTTCATTTGCCATAGCTGAACTGGGAGCGTTCCTGACTCCTGAGTAGCTGTAAATCTCGAAAGTGCGCTATAAATCTATAGACAGAATGAATGAATGAATGAATGTATGAATGAATGAATGAATGAATGAATGAATGAATGTATGAATGAATGAATGAAGAAATAATGAATGAATGAATGAATGAATGAATGAATGAATGAATGAATGATTGAATGATTGAAAGGTGTGGTAACTTGTTGCGTCCATGCTCCAAGTGTATATTTTCGCTCAGATATATGCTCTAATTCGAGTATTGGATCGTCTTCATGGGACAGCGCCTCCCATTGGAAATTGGCTTGTAAAACGTCATTGTTACCTATAGTGTTCCCATGGATACACGCACATACATGCATACAACAACAACAACAACAAAAACAACAACAACGTCATCATTATCGTTTAGAATGAGACAATTAGCAAGGCAGACAGACAGGTAATCAGAGGTACACACAGACTGCGGCAATCACGAAACGATCGTAAAAGTCTCTTCGTTCTCTCCACTCAACTCCCTCTCCCCCTCCCTCCTCCCTCTTCCCTTCCTACGCCATAAAGGTAGGAATGCGGATCCACTGGAGAAGGATGGAGTTGATTGGGAAGGTAAATATACA